>PYHW01010752.1:1851521-1870850 GCA_013186435.1 Turdus rufiventris
ATTTGGTCATTCATTGGCTGGTACACATGATCCTGACCTTCTGAAATGGAGAATCTTTGAATTCAGGCTGGTTCTTGTTGCTAGTCTCCGGGAGTATAACCTTTAGCTTCTGTATTGAATTTTGTCCACTTCCTAAGACCTGCCTAGTCTTGGAGAAACCCAAAAACTGATCCCTGCACACTGACATATCCTCCTAGTGCATTCCCCAAAATCTGTCACTAATTTCCTCAGTGGCGGCGGCAGCAGCCAGACTAACATCTGATGCAGGTAACAGGATCAGCACAGTGTGGAAAACCAGCCTTGGAACGGCAGTTGGGAGGGACCAGGGCGCTCTGACATGGAGTCTGCTGGCTGGAGACCTGCAGTGATAGAAGTGCATGTCATTGAGCTGCACTGAGGTAACATTCTGGATGCTCTAATAATAGAAATGTGCAGTCTGGGCTGGCAGGTTAACCTGCTGTGTGTGGTGTGTTTGACAAAGAGCAAGGCAGAGGTTGAGCAAAATATAGTTGGTGAATAATTTGGATTGTGTGTGGATGGTGAAAAATATAGCATTCCTGGAAAACTGCAGAGCAAGAATCCTTAAATTAGGTCTAAAATGCTTTCTATAGATGTTCTATATAGAATACAGATCATGATGGTATGTACATATATAGATTCTAACTAGCAAATAAAAATGGAGTATAAAGATGGCAAGACTGCAAAAGACAGAGGTATTGTGCTTACCATATGTGTGCTTTATAATTTAATTTAAGAGAAAAAGGGAGGAGGAAGAATTCCAGTTTTAGAGAACAAGAACTGAGTTTTCTTGACCTTTTTCCCTCCTGAAGTTGTATTTAATTTAGCTATTTGGAAAAGTAGTTGAAGAAAAAGACAGGAGGAATATCCTGTCTTGCACAAACATGGACAGAAAACAGAAGCCTCCTCCAGGCAAGTAGTCTCAGGAGATGGAGTAAATTGCCAGTCATCCATCTCTCTTTCCTGGATTACCTGATGTGTTGGAGCAGTTAAAGAGGAATCTACTGCTTAAATGCAATCAATAATTTGCTTTTATTGCTTTATTTTTTTTTGATTACAACTTTCAGGTCATGACTGTAGTCAGGAGCTTGCCCCAACACTTTGCTGAGATGTGCTTTCTTGTCAAAATCTGGTGTTTAAAGGGAGGGCAAGGAACACTTCCAAGTGTCAGCTGAACGGCAGAAATAATGACTGAAGTCCAATAACTGTAATGCCTTTTAACCCAAAGCAAATGCTGAAGCCGCATGAGGAGGTGTTTCCCATCGAGCTGTGTTTGCTGATTCGGAGCTGGTGGTGTTGGACACAAAGTCCTCCTTTTGGCAGGCATTCTCCAAGGCATTTCTGGCAGAGGCTCAGCAAGGGACTGACAGCATTTGAGGCATCTGATGTGGAATGATTTAACATTGTGACAGCCCCTAAAATGTACTTGAGTATCTAGGAAAGGGATGGGATCTCCCATCCTTTCTCAGATGCAAAGGTTATCGCATAGTGTGGGACAAATCTAGCACTTGGGTGCAGGTTTTTGGGTTTTTTTGGTTTTTTCCTGCTCGACTCTCAAGATGGAGTTTCTTCAGATTTGCATTTTTTCTGAGTAATGTTTAAATAATATATTTTTCATAGGTATATGGACAGACTGTATGGGGAGGTGGGAGGGAGGTGGGTGTCTGCTGCATTTAAAAAGCTCTCTTATGTAATGCAAAAAAAAAATTTCAACATGAGGAAATATGTCACGTCTTTGTTAGAAAAAAAATTATCTGTTGTTATTTGGATCTGATATATGAGGAAAATGTGCTCTGGAGAACAAACTAGAGGTTTGGTGCCTGTGCTGGGCTCTTTTGTTCCAGGAGTGGCCTTGAAGAAAGCAGAAGCAGCATCATTGCAGAGCCAGTATTTTCAGCTTTGGAAATTACTTCCTGACCACAAAACATGCCTGCACTCTTGGATTTTGAAACCAGGTTGTGGTTTTTTTTTTTGCTCTCTTCCTGATAATCAGTCTTGTGGAGAAGAGCATACAGGTCTGCAGCTCCAGCTCTGCTGGCTCTTCAGCAATCTGCAGGACTTCTTTCCAAGTCTGAGGAGTTTTCAGAAGACTAATGATTTCTTGGATTTTTTACTTTAAGTGATTCATTTTCTGTTGACTGGCTAATTTTATTATCTTTTAAAAAGAAAGGCAGACAGTATAAATCCTAGGAAAGAGCAACTGCTCTGTTTTGGAGCACAAAGGACTGATGAAGGAGATCAGCTAGGCAGTGCTCCTAGTGTAAATGCCATCATTTAGGTTTCAATGGCTTGCAATTACAGCTTAAACGGGTTGCTCTGCAGGCAAAAATCTAATTAAACCTAATTAGTCATTAGTATTTTATGTTTCACCTCCTATATACACCCCAATTCCCTGGTCCCTGCCACTACTGGAAATCCACTCAGAGCTGGACAGCAGAGGAGGGAACCACTGACCTCATATTGAAGCTTCTCCCTTTCTGCTTCTGAGGTCATAGCAAGCATCACCCCTCATGAAAACTGATGCTCATGCAAACAAGTTTGGCCAGAGTCAAAACTTTTTTGGCTTCTTTTTTTGCTGTCAGCCTTAGCTGAGAGTGTCCAGGAAATTTCAGCTGTTTCAGAAGGTATCCGGGGGGTGGCATGATTAACTTTATTTTGCTAAAATACTGCCAGTGCATAAACAGGGAAGGTGATATGCCAGACATTTTGTATTTATTACTGTGTTATAAGTAACTGGTATTTCCAGCCAAGAATACTTAGCTGACACATAAGCCCATTTGGGTGATTTTTTCAGCTGCTGTGTGTTGTAGTTTGACAGATGTGGGAGCATGCAATGCTTCCAAGGGTGCTCATTAATTGTGGATTAGCACATATTTGTAGTTGTTGTCTTAATAACCTCCTTGATTGAAAGTATAATACATAACATACATGGTAGTATTCATGTAAAATACATGAATTAAAGAGCAGGATTATAGGAACTTTGGGAAGTTTTGCACTTCCCAGCAGGAGGATAACTGAAAGAAAAAATTTATTTTCTTTGATACAGACATATCGTTACTTGCTGCAGTAGGTACAAATTTCCTTTGACATTCTCACTGAAATTAGATCACCTTCCCCTCCTCTGTTTTCTGATAAAATTAGTAAAATTACATTACATTAAAAAGAACAAAAGGAACATGTGGCCACAGCAGAAAGGCAAAACAGATTTCAAAGCAGATAAAATCTTTTGTGTTCCTAAATGCTGCTGGACTCCATAGGAGCCCAGTATTAGATACAGTCTAAGTCTTCTTACCTAAATTATTTTATTAGAAATAAGAGCTAAATATTTTAAACTGCTTTCAAAGAGAAGTTGTGATCTGACAGAAGTTCTGATTCTGAGACACACACTGTTGTTGTGGGCTCTGCTGGTTTTTGGGGTGGGTAGCAGAAGGCATTGGAAAAGGTTCCTGAATAGAATAGATGTATAGTATAGAAGAATCTATTCCTTTGCCTCAGTTTTAACCTCTTCTATTTCTGATTTGCTTAGCCTAAAAATGACAATTATTAGTCACTTACTGAGTTTTGGGGCATGGGTTTATGGGGGTTTAAGGTTATTTTTTACTGAAGAACTCCAAACAGTGTAAAGTTTTACAGTGAATGCAACTCAAGGATGTAGGCAGAGGGTGCAAAACAAATGTTTTTTAATTGAGCTGGCACACTCTTAATTTTAAGATGAAAGGGTTCTTGTAATGATCCTTGTTTCCTTCCTGACTTATGAAGCCCAGCCTGTTTTGGGCAGTATTGATTTTGACAGTAGACTTGTGCAGACACAAGAGAATTGGCTTTGGTCCTGGAAACAGTTCAGACATATCCTCGTAATATATCCAATTTCTCAGCTCACCTGGCTTGTCTGCTTCCAGCAATGAAGAGATCTCCCCTGGTTAGCTTTGGTGTCTCTGTACTTCACTACATCACCCCATAAGCATCACTGTTAAGCCATTCAGCATCTGTTTTATGTCCAGTGTCAGTGGACTTGATGATCTGTATCTGCTCAGCTGTTTACTCGCCTTTTGCATTTTCCTTTTTCCCCCTTCACGTATGCAAAGGATTAGCAACACACATGTGAGGAATACACGGGGCATAGTGGATATAGTTCATAGACCAAATTTTATCTCAAGAATAAACAAAAACCCCATCCCAACACAGCAGTGTGGAAACTGCACGTCCCTAACACCCTGTGCACAGGGCAGATGAATTCCCTGCTCTCCTGGGGTGTCAGCACCACCGAACCCTGCAGCTCAGGTCACAGCAGGGATGCTTCCTTAAAAGTGCTCTGCCTTCTCCTTCTGCTTTCTCTTGCCTGGGCACAAAAACTCTGCTGAGTGGGTGAGCCAGATGGAATCCTCCCCATAAAGTGGCACCAGCAGTGCCTGGTAGCCAGCTGCAGGGTGTTTATCATGGTGAAGCTGTGCCAGCTCTAAGGGAGCTGCCTTGGACTTAGCAGGCTCGGATGACATAGCAAGGATGTCAGGAAAATCATTCAAAGATCTGCTAACTGACCAGAGTTAGGGAGGTTTTAGCGAAGTAGGAATGCTATGATGTTTTGGCACTGCTCCTTTTCCCGTGGTAGACGGGTTGTAACCCTTTTTGGAAAGCGTCTGTGTTTCGCATGTCAATGTGCTAATCAAGTTTTAGGTAAACGGAGACACAAAAGGCTTAGTCATGGCTTCAGTGCTTTTCTCCAAAAGCTCAGTTCCAGCTGCATGCACATACGCTTCGCTCGTATATAAATCCCCCTTCTGTAACAGAATTTGTGAAGCACAAAATAATTTTCCCTGGGATATTTGCTTGGATTATTTTTTTTCCTGCATTATTTCAGAGGGGGAGAAGTGCCAAAGAGTTTGCGTGCTGGGCTGTGTGTGAGTCAGTGGCTGGATGCATGTTTTATTCATCCCTCCGATAGTGTGGTGCCCAGCAGGCACGACTCAGGTGCATCTGTGCCACTGCCCAGCACTCTGGTGTTCCTCAAAAACCCTTTGTCCCATCTGACTGTGCTTCTTTCTGGAGCTGCTGTGTAGCTTGGTTAGTGGAATATCTAAGCTATTTGCTGACTTGGAAATTTGAAAAACAACCAATCTCCCCCACCCCGGTGAATTAGAAAGAAACCGAGACTAAGAAGGAGATAATGCTGAGAGGGTTCTGCAGATGAGCCTATGTAGAGATGGAAGAGCAAAATTTTTTTTTTTTTAAATACAGCATCTCTCTTCCTGTCTCTTCTTTCTGCTAGTTCAGGATTCATCTGTGTGGGTTCTCCTGTGTCACTCTCCAGTCAGACAGCAGTGGAAGTGAGTGGTGCTGCTGTCAGATGTCTTCCACCCCCTTCTTATTCTCTTACATTGAATTTAAATATTTTGAAAGTTAATACACTTCAATTCACACACAGATTTTAAGAAGAAACCCAAGTTTGTGGGTTTCAGTATAAACTATTAGAATGCCAAGTAGCTGAGGTTAAATTTTTGAATGGTTGTTTATGCCAACAATTTATAAGAGTGGAGGAAATAAACCTTTGTGAGCAGCTTTCCTAACAAAAAGTGTGACTTAAGCCAACAGAAATGTGCAAATACATAGCTTAGTGCCAAAACTGCCTTACATGAATTGGATTTATTGTACACCAGACAGAAAGCAATTCAAACACTTCAGGCCACATTCTGTGTTGAGATTTGAGTAGGGGGGTGCTGTGTGCAATCTGTGTGAGATAAACTGCTTGGGAAATTAAACTTTGGAAGAACCCCCCCACCCGTGGCATTTTTTTTTTTTGCTGTCAGGCCGATGTGATTGCGTTTCTCTAGACTGTGGATGAACTTTGTGAACCCTGACATTGCAACTCTGCTCAGTGTCACAGCTACAGTATATCAAGCCCATAACAAAATAAACCTCCCACCGGAAACAACTGCACTTTGAAGTTCACAAACTTGCTCTCGTCTTGGTTTTAGAAGAGCAGTATCATATATCAAATACACTGGAAAGTTATTTCAAGCTACTTTGCTATGATAAAGCGCTATGGTTTGGCCACTGCTCTAAGTGCAGATGTATTCATCGCATTCCAGGCTTTGCCAGCACTTTATATTATTTATGGCTTGTTCCATTCTGCTTTATTTTTAATAAGTGTTGGTAAAATCTGTCACATTGCTCCATGCTAAAGACTTCAACACAGCGGTAAATTAAATTTAAAACTTATCACAATGATATATGTGCTAGGTTGGATGGCACAGCAAAGAACTCGGGGTCAGCAAAAAGGCAGGTTCACAAACGTGAATTAGCTACCCTTTGTCGGAAATAATTTTCTCCTGATGAAATTGGAAAGTAAAAGCAGTAAAAGGCAAAGCTCAGCTGCAAGTGCAGCGTGTTCCTCCATCAGCTGGCACTGCAGGCTCTGACAGCTCTCACTTGCAATGGCCCCATTTGGTGAGGTGCTTGGCTGTCAGCACACTTGCAGTTTGTAGCCTGCACGTGGCTCCTTGTGGTTCCCCATTTCCCTTGAAATCCTTCCTGTCTTGTCGTGGTGATAGTGAAAATGTGGCTAAAGTTCGTTCTCTTGTAATAGTGATAATTGTACACACCTCTGCTTAGGTGCTGAAGGTTACTGTAAAGTCAGCAAAGGATCCTGGTAAGGGAAACAAATTTGGTAATGCCATTATGAAGTAGCAATAAGGAAGTAAACACCTGTTTAACTTGCTTGATGGGAACCTGTGTTTCTAATCTTTTTCCTGAGAAGGTAAGATCATGCTGTCTCAGTGATCCACAGCTTTGCAAGGCTGTTATGTCTGTCATGTAATTCAATGACCTGTAATTTCTGACCACTGCTGATCCCAGTACAGAGATTTTATCTGGTGTCATTTCTGTTCTTCCCAGGGTATTAACACCTTTGCACTTTTAGCCTAGTGGAAATATTTAATTAGCTTGTTTCACAATGGCCTATAAAAATGTGAGTATAGCACCTGCATTGCAAACTTTTGGTTGAGCTTCTGCTTTATGCCATTGCTGTAAAAGCTGCAGGAGTGCCCTGAGACGAGGATGCTCAGCCCCTTTGGAGGAGCCTTTCCCACACTTGATGAGCACACTGCTCTCAGTTCATGAGGGGATGAAAGGGCACCTTGTGAGAGCTGCAGCCCTCAGAGCCTGAGGCTGGCATTTCCATATTCTGCCTGCCCAGGCTGTGTCAAGGCCACATTCTTTCCACTGCCAGAGGTGTTTACTGCACTATCAGCTGGGAGCTGGAAAACAGAGTCCTCAGCAAGGGGCTGGCACACAAACAGGGAGAGAGGAATCGAGAGGAGTCATCCCAATGGCCTGACCACATGCATGTCCTTGGGTTTTTTGGTTGGTTTTTTTGTTTGGTTTTTTTTGGTTTGTTTGTTTGTTTGTTTGTTTGTTTTTTATTAACAAATCAATATTGAATTCAGGAGTCTGAATTTTTTATTAAAGCCTTTCAGTTTAGCTTAACTTGAGTTAACTTCTGTTTGTAGAAGTCCTTCAGTGCAGCCAGTCACCTGCCAGCCTCCTGTACTGGTTTAGCTTGCTCAGCTCCAGTCTCCAAACTGAAATATGGAAAGATCTCCCAGACAGAAGAGGGCAGTGAAGGGGCAAGGACTTCCCTGAGTGTTCATTTCAAGAGGGAAGTCCACAAGTAGTTGGAACAATAGATGAATTGGCCCAAAGAAATTCTCAGATGTACCAGGCAAGGGAAGAGACAGCACTCATTAGAGAGATTACTTGCTTGGAGAGCAGAACAAAGCAACTGGAAAACAGGAAATAGCTTTAGGAAATGCTCCCCGTGCAAGAACAAACAAATATTTGTACAGGAGAATCTGCAAGTGGCACTGCTTTCCTCCCACACTCTGTGTGGTTGCCAAAGTGACAGGCTCCCTGTGAATAAGCCACATTTAATGTATGCATAGTGGATGGCGGCGTCTGAATAATCCCCATAAACCTTGAAAATTAGATACATTGCACAATCCTGAATTTTTGGCGATCTGTCTGGACATAATGTGAACAACAAGCTGAAAGTTCATTGGAGTGAAGCTGGTGAGACTTTGCTGGGAATGTCGCCACAGCCATTTCTTGTTTTAGCTGAGGAGCTCTGGGGTCTGCAGTAGCTTCAGCAAGTAAAACACACACTTGTCATAGACACAGGGAGGACAACTTTGTTTTGAGTGGGTAATTGGAATGGATGGAGAGGTGGCTTGCTGAGTTTGAAGATAACAGAGTCCTCAGAATGGCCACTTAGGTGTAGGCCTTGTATTTGTCATGGGTTCATTGAAATACCCTGGGACCAGTGAGAGAAGGCATGAAAATTTCTTATGTATTGCTGAACATGGAGAGTGCTCCAAGCAGAATCACTGGGTGGGACTTGGTTGTGAACTCTGAAAATGGTTTATGTTTAAAACAGACATGATGTGGTGCAGACCTGAGAGATAGGAGGAGAATTCACAACATCTCTCTGGTCTGTCATGTGTGTGGCTTTAAGTTTATTCACCTACATCTCCAAGTGGAGGTTTAATACCTGTAAAATTATGGAAGGATGGTTTTGTTGTTTATGCATTTTATGAAGTCAATAAATAAACCTTAAGCAGAAGTGATTAAACCTGAAATGGCAGCGGGGAATAGCTGTATCTCTTCTCCATCCTCTGATTCATTCCTAAGCCAGGATTTACGACTAACTCAATTAAATACACACTTTCCACATAATTGCCCATGTGCTAGCAGAAAGTAGTCACTTGTCAGGGATTTTGTTCATTTCTGGGTTGACTGCCTGAGAACATAAGGAATTGGGAAGAAACTGTGGAATTACCCATAAATTTTCTTAATTGAATTGAGCATAAGCTTTCAAGCTTAAGATGTGAGCAAGGAAAACTTTCCAGTTTCCAGGCAGAGCTGTCTCCTTGCAGTTATTTACACAGTGCTGCTTTGATTTGCCGTTTAAAAATTGCACAGAGGCAGAGATTAGGAATTCAAAGAGCAGTTTTGTAAGAAAAATCTCTCAGTTTCATTCAGTAAGAGGAGACATATTAAAGGAGAGAGAGAAGGGAGGGAATGAGCAGGGCAAAGAAAAAGGTTTGAATATTCAGTCAGGGAAACCTTGCTCTAGTAGAGCCTTAAGAATGTGCTTTGTTACAACACTGGTGAGACAACTGAGAGCATGAGGCCCTAGGTGACAAGTCAGCCTCCTCCCTCCATCCTTCTCTCCTCATCATCACCCATCCTGTGTGGTTCTAATTTTTTTTTGAGAAATAATGTTCAGGGGATTGCGTTTCTGTCACAAAGCTACTGTAAAATTTCTAATCCCTTGTTAAAAGCAGCTCACAAGCTCCTTTCCTCAGGGTTTCAATGTGCCTCGTGGAGGACATGTCCATGCCCTTAAAGTTTGTATTAAAGCAGTGCTCTGCTGCCCTTTCCTGTGTTCTGATATGAATTGTTAACTGAGACAGAAATAACTGAAGAGGTCTTTGATAACAGGAAAATGCACTTTAATACGAAAAGATGCCTGCTTCTTTTGCATGCGTGTGTTTTCATAGGATTATTTTAGCTCATCATATATAAGCTTACATTATTGGCTTAAAATATTGGCATTTTTCATGAAAATGCAGCAATTTTTTCTGTGCCAAATGGCCTGTGATACTTAGGAGCACTATTATGCCTTCTATTAAATATAATTTAAAATTAGTACCTGCAGCTTGTAATATTATCCCCCCCAGGATTTAGACATCTTTTGTACATCATCTTTGGTTGTTTCATGCAACGTTGGTGTGAATTTTTACTCAAACTAGCACAGAATTCCTTTCACTGTGCTCCAGATGAGTGTGCAAGAAGTGCAGTGGGAGCAGCCACATCAGTGGCACGTTTCCCACACCCTGCAGAGTGGAGCTGGAAGTTTTGTGCCTTTCCCTGCAGTCCACGCTGGGAGATCACGTACAAACTAGGAGCAGCCTGCCAGTGGCAAGGCACAGGAAGGGAGGAGGAGGATGGATGGAGAGCTCTGTGTTTGGTGCTCTGGCAGCACCAAACTGAGCTGGCAGTCTCTGGCCAGGGTGCCAGGGCTGCTCAGTAGGGCAGAGCACAGGCAAGAGGGGAATTTTGCAGAATTCCAGGCTCTGGCTGCCAGCCCTTTCCCACTCTGGGCTGCTGCAGGTTTTCAGCAACACCAGCCTGGAGCGCACACTGCATGGAGCTCTGCGTTCCTCCCCCTCCCGCCCAAGGCTTCTGCTTTTTTGGGGGAGGTGGTGGTTGTTTTTCTGTGCCTGCTGACGTCAACAAAATTGCCAGATGGTATTTCAATGCTTTGCAGAGAGACAGAAACCTTTTATTACCGATGTCACGTGGATCCCATTCATTTGCATTCCCAGAAGTGGTCTAAAGCTTTTGCTCACTGCATAGGCAAAGAGTGCTCTGCACCTTCCAGGGACCCAGAGGGCCTTTTGTGGGATATTGTTGCCTTGTGAATCCTGTAAGGGATGAAGGGCTCACTTCACGTTCATTTGGCTGATGTGGAAACATTGAAAGTCTCTAGACGGTTGTGCTTCGCAGAGGTTTTGTGGGTTTCCTTTCAAACAACAGAGGAATATTTTTGTGAATTTAGGGTAATAAACAGGCTTATAGTTTAGCTCCAAGAGTTACTTAGAGTCTCTCAGGCCCAGGTGACTCAGTAGCTTGTGGAAGAACCATGCAAGTCCAACACCGTGATAAATATCAGCAAAGAGAAGCTGTCAGGGTTTAGATTTTGCAGGTTCTATCCCTAGAGCTGGGCTGTGATCAATGCACTGAAATGGAACAGAGTCTCTTTATGCTTCTGAACAGATGACTGGGAGCTCAGTACCAGATGCACGAGATTAAACCAATTTACTCTGCGGTGCCTGAGCCATCTCCACAGCAGCTGGCCAGGGGACATGGCAATGTTTGAGGGCCAGAACAATCTCTTCCTGACCTAGGAACTCCAACTCTGGCCCTTGTCTGGCAGTTCACCCAGAAGAGAGAGATCTTAGGATGAGATTTTCAGTGGACCTTGGAGAAGTGAACCTGGAGGAGCCTGCAAGGCTCACAGGGGAGCATGTGAGTGTGGGAGAAGGGAAAGCCACACTCAGTTTTGGGCAGCGTGAAGACTTCTGCTTCTTGCGGATTAATTCATCTTTGGAGTAGTTTCTCAGGTTCAAGGGAGCAGAAATATATTTCTGTCTGAGAATGAAAGGTGGGAGCACCTTTTATTTTATCTTGAAGCGAGCACAAACTGCCTTTGCTGGAGCACATGGACTCTGTGGTGATGCAGAGAGGAGGCTAAGTAATATGGTTTTGACTTCTACATCACAATTTGAAACTAAAACTCCCCTAAACCTGTCTGAGATTACCTAGGCTCCAGAATGAGAAATAATATGTGCTCACAAACCAGGTTTTAATACATTGCTCTTTTATTTTCTACAAGTTCCAGCTTTCAGATGTGCCCCTGTGGTGCCTCCTTGCTCAGAGCACACTACAGTGACAAAAAAGATGTGTGCAAGTTCCCAAGGGCCATATGTCTAAAAAAAAAAATATGGTGCAACATAACCCTATGATTTCCAAGTGTGAATATTTTATTCCTTAACAAAGTGCTACTGAAAGGCACTTTGAAATGCAGCATCACAAACTCCCCTCTCCTGCTTGATAAGCCATGTGTTAATATTGCTTACCCTTGTCTTACCAATTTCCCAGCTGTATGGCATGCACTAAGTTCTGGTGATTTATTATGGTATTCTGTGCATGTTAAGGGTTGCTGCAGTTCACATGGTGCTAAGTGGTTACAGAAGAGCACACAAATAAATATGGTGAGTTATTGGACTCTTCAAATTTGGTGCCATTATATTCTTGACTAGGAAGTGAAGAAATAATTTTGAACTGGCTCAGAGCAGACTGGGTGATGTTGCAGAGTACCAAGAGTAATAACCAACTTGACCCTGCTTTCATAACTCCATTCTTCAACTGGGGAAAGAAAATGTACAGTTTCTTTAGGGCTGGCATCTCAGGGAAAGTTATTGCTCATGCTGTGCTCCGATACCTAATTTAATTTCACTGGGGAGCAGCGATCGGCGTTCACGTCGTGATTCACAGATCATGGAGCAGGAAACAGCCTGTCAGCTTCTAGGGAGCTGCAAGGGGGGAGAGCTGCTTAGAGGAAAACAAAAATCTGTTTGGTGAGGGAATTCAGCTCGTGAGCACAGCAGGCAGACTTCAGTTCTGCTGTGACTCCTGGTGAATTTAGAGGAGTCACTCTGCAAGATTAATTTGCCCCTCGGTTTTTCAGTTTGTAAGGTCTTGAGTGCAGATGAGTCCTGTGGTGGATTAAACACATAGCAAACAAGCAGAAAAGAAAGATCACTCTTTCTCATCAAGCATCAGAGGTTTTTGAGACTTCAATTGGAACATGTTCCTTCCATCCCAAATCAGCTGTATTCCACAGCCTGTGGAATCACATCAGCTTGTACCCAGCTGAAGACATGCAAATGTGAATACTTTGCATCTTTTTGCAATTCACATCAATAACTGAAAGAGAGCTTATTTTACGCTAACATGCATGTGGAAACGTTGCTTTTTGTGTTGTATGTCTGTTGATATTTCTTTATTAGCATCTTAATGTGCTTTCATTTTCTATCTTCCATTATTATTTGTGCGTAGATAGTTTTAACAGCTCTTTTTGGGGGGAAAAAAGTACAATAACCTTCAACCAAATTTAGAAAATACTTTAATGTTAAAACACTGCACGATTACAGGTAGAGTTTAGCATCTTAAGCAGCTGTGATAACAGAGGGAAATAGAACATGGGGAGAAGAGAGAGGCATGTCTATGTTATCATCCTATGTGTAGGACTTATTTCTCTGAAAGGAATCCTGCTTTCTTAATACAGCTGTCCAGCACTGCGTGTATTTCTGGGGAGTTTTGTGTTCCTAGACAAACTTCTGTAATCCTTCTGCTATGGAATATTTTAGTATGAGAGTCAGTTCAAAATGTTATGAGGCTCCCTCCACCTCCCCCACATGCAGTAATTTCTTTGTTGTTTGCACAAGATTTTCAAGATCGTTGGGAAGAATGTGAACAGCGAGAGATGACTGTGCTAATATAGAAAAAAACATGGATTAAGATCTTTTTCCTCCCAAATCGATGATGGCATTTCATGGGCACAGCAGAGCCACATTTGAAGGAAGAGCAGTGCCACCTGGTGATCCCTGGGAAAGGTTTTTCTGTGCCTAAAGCTGCAGGATCAGAGTGCCCTGAATGCAAAGTTCTGCCCAGCTGTACCGTGGCTCTTACCTTGCACCCTCTCCGGAGGCACTGACTCACCTGGAACAAGGTGTGTGCCCAGCTGCTGCGCTCATTTACGGCAGGATTTGTGCTCTGGCCTGCAGGAGGTGTTCAGGCTAGGTCTGCTGTAGTTTTCTCCCTCCCATCCCCTTTTCCTGGTCTGATTTTCACTTGTGCAGCTGGATGTCCTCCTATCTGTGCTGCCTGACCCTGTCTCCTGCCCTTTCACCCTTTGCTGTGCTGCTGGCCCCCTGGGACCCTGGTGGGCAGGCAGTGACCCTCAGAGAGAGCAGTGACATTTTGGGCTGCCTTGGCGTGTCTCCTGGGAGCTCCCAGTCTGGGTTTGAGAGCCAGAACCTGCTCCCCTCTCTCCTTCTGTTCCCCCAGTGAGGAAGGGCTGGCGTGCAGAGCATCCCCAGTGCTGCTGCTGCCAGGGGAAGCAGAGCTCAGCTGCTGCTCTGGGCCATGCAGGGCTGTCAGCTCGGTGCAGGGGGAAAAGGCTGTGTTATGGAAAAGGTGGAGTCATAAATTGTTTATGCAGAGCTAAATGAACGTCATTTTACAAGCAGAAATAGTTACTGTGTGTGGTTAGAAGTCTGCCCATGGACAGGTTTTATTTAAAGTAATTTGCTTTGTGCACTTGGTGGGACACCCTTTGGCTAGTTTGCTTTTAGGCTGGTCACACAGGCAAGCCCTTAAAGCAGACCATAACTTTTATGTAGGGTCAGAACATGGTTTTATCTTGTTTGACTTGAAAGTATACCCAAACCCACATAAATCAGCTGTCAGAATTGAACGTGAAGTCCTGTTTGTAACTTGTCTGTTGGCACCAGCCTATATGGTTCTCTTTATAAACAAAACATTAAATTGTCTTTGGAGACAGTTTTTGATTTTCATTTTCTTCTCTGTTTACAGAAATGGCCAACTAAATGTTAAATAATTTCTTTCCAATTAATTCCCCTTATTTAAACTGAGCTGTTAACATGGGTGTATTACTGTATAGAATTATATAGAGGCTCTGTGTAGAATTAGATAATTATTTAGTTAGTTATTACTTAAAGACATGTTTTTACCATGCCAGAAAAATGCCATTCCTAATTGAAGAAATCTTTCCTAAAAGGCAGAACAAAGTGGGGCCTCATCACATTCCCTTCTCCTGCCACCTTAATTTTATTGACAGGAAATCAAACATGTTTCTTTGACCCGTCAGTGAAAAATAAAAGGGCGAGTGGATAAAACTGTTGTGCATAATTAATTTGGTTGGGTGTTTCATTTTGCTGTAGCACTATACAGAATGCTTCAGCTTTGCTCTCCACAGTAGTTGTAGCTTGCATTTAAAGAGGAAATGGATACAAATAAATTTTTACTTAGATTAAGGGCAGTCTTCAGATTCCTGGCAAAATGCCAACCTGTTGCACAGTGAGCACTATTGATATGCATTTTCTGCTCTGCGTTGGCTAGGAATGACAGTAATTAAAAGAACAAATCATTTAAATGAAGTGATTCTTCTTTCTAGAGAATCTTGTTTCCTAGTGTTGTTGCCAAAAGTCTCTCAGATGCATTAGGAGAAGAAGGAGGCTGTACAGAGAGAATTATCAGCAATTTATGGTTTTGGTTTTTTTTTTTACTTTAATGGGATAAATAGGATATCTGGGACCACTTGTAGCACTCAGATGGGAGCAGTCAGAAAGAGAATAGAGAATTAGGAAGACAGAATCCGTATGCTGCATCAGCTGATCAGTCACAGCACCGTATGGCAAACAATTTAGCTTGTGGTCTGTTTCAGTTTGTTAACAAACATGTTTACATAAAGCTTTGTGATGAGAGATGCGTGTGACTGTTCGAGGCCAGGGGTATGAAGTCAAGTGTTTTCTTGTGATTAAATTGGTCTTTTGTCTTTGTTGTTCTGAGCTTAACCCTCAAAGTTAAACTGACTTTCAGGAGAGATCTTTTACTTCAATACCCTGCCTTAGGTCACTAGTGTTAACAAACCTGAATATTGAAGTCATCTCTGGAGTCCTATCCGTTATGGATCCCTTTTAATTCAACTATCAGGCTCTGAACACAAGAGACACACTAAGCCTCTACAGAAGTCTAATGCAGAAAACAGTGCAAATGTGGACACCAGGCTGCTCTTCACAAAGAGAAAACACAACCTTTTTGGGAAAAAAAAGCAACTAAGGAACTCCATTTCATCATTTTCAAATGAAATATTTAAGTTTTGAGATGTTGATGCCATTTCTTGCTGCTATCTTTTGATAAAACTCTTCTAAAATCACTGAAGCAAAGACAAAATAAGCCCTTTCTAGCACCAGAAATTCCAAAACCAATAATTTTTCTGTCAGTATAAATACCTGTTGTGTTTGTCCAAAGTTGTCAACGCACTCTGAATCCTTGAGCTGCCTGGTTTGAGCTGCTGTTTCTCGTGTGTGAGGACATCACTCTTCTCTGTGTAAGAGCTCTGTGGCAGAGCCATGGGATTTAATTCTCATCAGCAATTAGCTTAATACTGCGTGCACCAATTAACAGGATCAGCTCTGAGCTAAAATATCAAGTCCCTGTATTGATGTCTCTTCCAAAGTCATTGATTTTAGATGGCAAAAGAGATTTGTATGTTGATGCTTCTCTCGTACACGTCCTTCTAAAAACTCAGTTAAGGCTTTGAACCTGTCTACACCAGGACCTAGGCAGCCTACCTACTCAGTAGTAGTAAGTGCTTCTATTGCACTTACTGCTGCCTCATCACTGATTTATTACTGGAGTAGATTCAGATGAACGTCTGAAGTTCAGCTTCACAAGAATATTTAACATTTTTTAAAAACCCATGTGCAATCCACAGTTGATTTTTTCCCTAATATCCACCTCCAAGCAGAAAACATAACTTGCTGTGGAGATAGAAATCATTGTCTGGTGTGGTTGCCAGCATAAGCACCAGTGCTTCATGATCTGTGTCTGTTTTTTGGTCTCTATGGTTCTGTTACCTTTTGTAAATGAGAAGCTGGTGCTGTTATATTTAGATGTGAATTTGAATCCAAGCTTTCCAAAAACACTGAAGTGTTTGGCCCTCATAAAGCAATGCAGACCCTGAGCCAGAAAGTCAGAGTTCAGTATGGTTAGATAGTAATGATGCAGAAGTACAGATTGGGTCTCTCTCTAATTAGAATTAAGAAGCAGCCAGGGTGTCATAATTAGGATTATTACAGGCATTTTACTTTTTATCTTTTTCTAAAGAGCAAATCAAGCGCTGCTCACAGCCTAAAAGACACAAGTCAAAAGTAAGATTTTTCTGAGATTAAAACTGTGCACAAGACAAATCAGTCACCACCTACATGGAAGAAATTAAGAGATTGCTGAAATGACTTAGAAAATCCTAGAGCCTTTAGCAGCCAGTGTCTAGATGAAAGGCCAGAAAGTAGTGGCTGGAAATGGCCATCTGATGCAGGCATCGACCTGTGGTTATCAGCTGTGTACCTTGTATCTCAGCAGGCAAATACTGCTTTTCTCATTCGTGACAGCAAAGGCAAAATCAGCCCACAGTATAAACTAACCTAGTGTGTCTTTAAGTTGGGCCTTGCAGGTCAAGGATGAAGTAGGTTGAAATCAGTCCTCAGGGCTTGCTGGTCTGTCAGTTTGTATCTGTGGTAAGTGAAAAAAATTGATTTTAATATCATAGAAGGCATGTAGAGGATAGTGTTTTATATTTCTTGTATATGAATTACTGTTTCCCTCTGTTCTGATCTTCATTGAAGAGTTTGCCTATAAATAATTAGGAGAGGTGGGGGATTTTCACATTTTGTGCATGCTTATATGTGACTCCTGTAGGTCGTGGCTTTAAATGTTAGTAGCTTGTACTTTAGAGAAATAATGGCTCTGCAGCAGCTGTGATGAAGGATTTGGGGGCTCAAGTCCCTGGGGCTGCACTTGTTTTTTTGAATGAGTCATAATGTAAGAATCCAAAGCCAAGTGTTACAGAAAAATGATTAATTCTTTTCACAGAGGAGTTCATTAGTGACATAAAGTCATGAGAAAGAGGAGGAGGCATCTGTAGCACTCAATGGCTATTAACTGGCATTAGTGTGAGTGCTTAAAACCACAAGAACTGAAATAACACAAACCACAAGGTCTGATGGAGAAGAAAGAAATGTTGAAATTGGACCAATTTGTCTGCAGTGAGGCTCTCACTGGAGTTTGATGTGCAGAGGATTAATCCTTTTCAAAAGGTGCCGAATATCACTGCCTGCCTCTGGCTTCAGGGAAAGCCTGTTTTTAAAAATGGGCCACTAAATATCATTAGTGTTCATGGTCACTGGAGAATTTTACAGGATCCTTCTGCGCTGATGGTATGGCATATGGAAAACATGGCCAAGATATACATCTGGCTCCTGCTGTCATTCCCAAATCCCTATCATAACTCCAGTAAAACAGGCTGAACATTAAAGGCTCTTTATCCACAGCTTCATTGATGATTGCTACCTAGTTTCTTTTTTTTTTTTNCCTTAAAACCTTATCAGGTTTGTTTTTTTTTTTTCAGTTTATTCTCCTATGGCAACTCTTTTTTAGTAGTTGAAAATGTGTTTGACACCCTGTGTAGCAACTCTTCACTCCACCCCCCCAATCTTTTGTCTTAGTGTAGAGGCTGCATTTATTTGCATTACATTTTAAATTATATTTGATACTGTTGAACAGTTCTGAGTGAAGGGCTGAGATGGATGTGAATCTTTAGTTGGGTTTATTTTCGTGCGTATTTCTGCAGTTTGCTGTTAATTGTGATGTCGCTTCTCAAGTTGCATCCCAAAAGACTCTGAAGTGCTTTGAAAGGAAGAAAATATGGCAGTATGTGGCTCCTTTGGCTTTGCTCTGGTCTGAGGCTGTCAAGCTGAAAATGTGGGAGGATTAGTTAATACACAGAAGGCTGAATGGTGATTATTGCTTTCAGTGGATCTTTTTTTAACTCCTGCTGTGTATTTGGCTGCTCTGTTTTAGGTCACTGTAGAACTAAAATAGCTTTCCATGCTGAGCAGGCAGTTGGGATGTGGAGCTGTAAACTCACATGGGTAGGATCACCAGGTGTGAATAGATGGCTTGTCCTCCACTGTGGGTGCACCCAGCACCCCACTCCTGCTGAGGCTGAAGACATTGGTCACAGTTTGCTTCACATAAACACAAACTATGAGCTTCAAGCTACCAATTTGTGACCAGCTGATGTACAAATTGGAGAACAATAATGTGAGACAATTGAGGATGGCCTCTGAAGTACAGAATTGTTTTCCTCAGTCAGTGTTACTCAAAGCAGATTTGAGCCCCATTTAGAATTTAATTTTTCCCATCTGCTGTGCTTTAATTAAAAGCAATAATTTTTAAAGTTCCTAGTTTAGTTGGAGTGGTGTCTACTTTTTAAGTAATCAGCCCTGACTCTGGGATCTGCTCTACATCATCAAGTAGTTCTTTGGGCTGGCTAGTCGTGTTAGTTTAATGTTTTTAGGCAGCCAAACAGCACGGAAAGTCCCTTGGAACTGGGTGACTGAGTCCCCAGGGCTCTGCTGGGAACATCAAATCCCAGCGTCAGAGTTTCCACGAGGTTTGCAAGCTGTGAGCAGCAGCTCTTGGCCAGGCAGTGCAGTCTGTGCTCTCGCCTCCTTCCAGGAGCTGCTTCCCCTGGATCCTCCCCATGATGTGCCCCGTGCAGGAGGTCATCCCAGCTGTCTGAGAGCCCTCACTTGAGCTGGGAGTTCCCAAGGAGCCCAAGGCAGAGCACAGGCACGGCTGGCTGCAGCTTGCCCCTTGCCGTGCTGTGCCACCCAGCGCATTCTGTGCCCCTTCCCCCTGTGCCCTCCAGGGTTTGCAGCTGTGCTCTAATGTGGCAGGAGGAAATCTGGGAAATTAAGCACTGCTTTATGTCAACACCAGTGGAGTTAGACCACTCGAGGTCCTTTGGGTCAGATATAAATGGCAGGGATTTACAGTAATTTCACGATTATAAGCCGCACAATTTTGACTAAAATTTTGGTC
>PYHW01010752.1:1871332-1895895 GCA_013186435.1 Turdus rufiventris
TGGCTGGAGCAACTTCCAATGGGATGCAGTAATTTTATCAGTCCCACAGTGGGACTCAATGGCCATTAGCAGAAAATGACTGGCTGGAAGACGGATGGGTTGTGAAAAGATAAAGAACAATGCCCCACCTGGTTTCAATGGATGGCCCATTAGCAGAATATCTGCCGTGGAGATAAGGATCACTGCCCCCACCCTCAACAGATGGTGATAGAATAGATACCTTTTAACCCAAGACAGTTGCTGACACCTGGACGTGCGGCTTATAATCGTGAAATTACTGTAATTACGTTGCATTGGATTGTGTCCAGTACTTGCATCCACACAGGTTCTGACTTTCCTAGTCTGTAGGTTTTGATTTTAACCAATCCAGTCCTCCCACTCCTTGAGATTATTTCTGCATCTATCTTTTTATTGTTGCTTAGTTGCTAGTGACCACAAGGATATTTTCTTTCAGTGTGTGTGACAAATGTGGAAGTACCTGCTAGAGGTGACCTGAAGGCAAAAACCAGTAGTCTCCTTTGAAATTTACAGATGGCACCAAAACTGCACCACAGCTCAAATGTGTTCTCTGTTTCTTCCATGTGATCCTTTGCCCTGTGGAATGCTGTGCACAGTGCATGAGGACTCGTGCAGTGTCTGGAGGTGAGCACACTCAGGGAAGTTTGGTGGTGGGTTTCTGACAGTCCATAGAGGTTACACAGGGCTAGCTTTGATTTCATTTTATCCAGGGACTTCACAACCAAATCTGGACATATCAGGGCAGGGAAAGCAAAAGGCCTTACTGCACCTTCAGTGCTTGCTGTAGATTAAGTGGTATCAGTTTACAAAGAGTTTTTAGGATAGATAAAAGACTCCAGCAGTCTTCTTGTAAATGTCTGAGCAATTTTTCTCAAGCGCTGAAATAATTCACCCCAGACAAATACCTGGCAGTGTATGTTTCAGTCTGAGCTCTTTGGCTGACAAAGCTGTCACGAACTGAAAGATCCTGTAATGGAAGAAAGTTAGTCAGCTGTAACTTTGAGCTTTGTGAGTGGTGTCACCTAAGGTAGAGATGCAGGATGTGGGGATTGCAGCTGCCTCCCCAGACAAAGTGTGCTGGAGACAGTGAGACATTCCACAGGTTTTATAAGAATGGGGAAAAAATTACTTCCTTCTCAAACCAGTGCCTCTTTCTTAAAGAATGGTGGTGGTATCATCCTGGTTTTCTAAAGAAAGTAGGCTTACGTGGTCCTGCTCCTCTGTGACAGTTTCTAACAAATGTAGCAGATGGGAGGAAGCTTCAGAGATTATTATCTTCCTAGAAGTTTTATGTTAGCCAATGGTGGGATACAGGAGCAAGATCCAAATCAGTGCCTTGACTGGTAGTTTAATTTACTGTGGGATTACAGAGCCAGCCCTGTATGAGGCTGCTCAACAACATGCACACTTACGTAGCTCCAGGCAGGGTGGCTCCTGCTGGCTTCGTGGCCTCAGGCTGAGGAAAGGTCATTACAATACAGAGAGGGCACAAAAAGTCTAACTCTAGTGAGACCTAGATCCTTCCATTAGATCCTGTGTTTGCAGAACTACTTTGCAAGACTTCCTCTGGCTGCTCTGTGACCCCAGCACCCTGGCATCTTTCTGGCATGTGCTCATGCTACAGACACACTTCATGTGGCAGTCATGACTTTTCCTTTTCTGCTCTGCAGATCAGAGTTCAATGTAATTGTTATCAGGCAGGTCTGCTTTGCTGTGGTGGTGCCATCCCAAGCATCCTGGAACCAGGATTAAAACTCAAATCATTATGGCTCAAGCAAGATTTAGAGTTTCCTTCATCGTGGGCTCATCTTTTGTGCCTCAGTGTCTGGTTTATGGTTCTGTGGCTCTGGGTGCTTTAAGGACTCAATGGTAGAGTCAGGGACCACATAGATGCCTTGGAAAGGTTTTCTCTAATCAATGTGACAACAAGAAGATGCTGTTTTCAGCCCTACCTAAGAGGGTACCCTGCAGAGCCTGTGGCTGGTTGACCTCCAGAGAGCAGTGGGAATGCTGTGCTTCATTAAGCTGGAGAAAAGATTCTCATAAACCTCTTCTTTGCTCACCAGAGAAGGGAAAATCTGAAATCTTGTGTTAGTACAAAATAAGAGAGAAATAAAAATACTCTGGTTCTAGAACTTTAAATAGAGAAAAGTGAAATGTGAAAGAATTGCATGCACACTTTTTTTCCTTAGTCATTCAGTGGAAGGTGGAGTAGTTAAGTCTGTGGCGCCTTTAAAATGATTCATTATTTCCATAGAAGCCAATTGATGTTTATCCTTCAAATTGCTCTGTGGACATTAAAATAATGGAGAATTATATTTGCTTTTAATTTTGTTTCCAGACAGCTTGGCCTGAACATTTATGATGTGACTTGGAAACCATATCAAATTGTGATTTATAGTTGCTCGTAATTGTGTGAAGATTGAAGATACGCTGGATGCCGCTCTGCTTTTCTTTTTCCCTCCTCGCCTCCCCCTTTCTTTTGCTTAGAGTGTTCTTGAGTGTAACGTGGTGAAAGGCCAACATCTCTGCCTTCATTGCTTTTCCTTGTACAAGCCACAGCAAATGAAGATTTTATTTCTCCCTAACATGAGGCTGTGTACAATGAATTGTGGTTTGTATCTGATAATTGGTTTGGGTTTTTTTTTTCCTTGCTTAAGTTTCAGCTGGTTTTGTGTTGTC
This sequence comes from Turdus rufiventris, assembly GCA_013186435.1. Taxonomy (NCBI): domain Eukaryota; kingdom Metazoa; phylum Chordata; class Aves; order Passeriformes; family Turdidae; genus Turdus; species Turdus rufiventris. The sequence continues at coordinate 1,874,033 of PYHW01010752.1, forward strand.
ATGATACTCACTCTTTTTGGAGCGTGGAGAGAGTGCTGTTTTTTAGTTATGCTGGATGGGAATCATATGCAAAACATGAGTGGGGAGGGGGAAGACTTTTCTTTGTGGTAAGGCATCTGTTAAGTGTATGGATGTCAAAGTTGCCGCACAGGTGAGCCAGCAGGAATAGTTCACACCTAAATTTATCTACTGGGTCTTATGGCTAAAGGAATTTGGTTTTCCTATTTTCCTTAATTTCTTTTTCCTGCACGATTTTATCTGCTTTTTTCTCCTACTGAGTAAAAAGCTATTCTTAGAGTTTTGTGCATAGTATAATTTAACAGAAGAAAACAAAGGGGATTTTGTGGACTGTAACAGAAAAGCCCTCTGAAAGTTATGCAAATTTTGAAACTTTTTCTAGTCATATTGCAGACTCCAAAACAAATGATCCAAATCTAAAAATTCTAAATTATTATTAAAATTTTCCAGAATACTGTTTTCATATTGAATAGCAGAGTGTTCCTTACAGTTGTTTCCTGCCCTGACAAAAATCATCTGTGTGATACTGGGATGTGGTTTGGTCCTGCACATACAGCAGCGTGTTTTAGGGTTTTTGTTTTTTATTTCTGTACGTAAAAGGAAGCCTCAAAATATGCAGCAAGTGCATTTGGGCCCACTTAGGAATTCCAGATGGCACTGTGGCCTAAACCAGCTGTTTTTCAGCATTGTAAGGAATTAATTTTTCTTATCTTAGTTAAAAATGAGCCTGTTAGTTTTGCTTTTGTTCCCAGCCTGTTTGCTTTCTCACTCTCATGCCCCAGAGCATTTCAGTTTTCGTCACTGCGTGACATTGCTGAAATCGGGGCTGGAATGAAGTCACAAAATGAACAGCAAGCCAGTCTTATCCAAAATTCCTGGGAGGGAGCTGCATTCACAATTATTGGCATACATGACTAAATGAACACTGACCATTGTGAATTAAGTTCACCTTATCTCAGCTCCTCGTTGTTTTGTTTTGATTTATCAAATCAGTTGTTTCTTAGTGTTGATTGCAAGTGGTGTCCATGCCGCTATTCCCAAGTATCCGGCCTTGGAGCTTCAAGCAGTGAGGTGGTTTGGAAAGAATCCAAACCAGTTCATGCAGAGGCTATGCAAGTTAGTAGAAAACAACTTACAGAGACTGAGCATGGACTTTGCATGCACTTTTACACTAAGAGAAAACTCTCTGCATATATATCTGTGTGCATGTATGTGCATATATACAATACTTATATGCAATTACATTAGTCTCCAATTTTCACCAGTTTACTCTCTTGTTTCACATCATCATCTTGATTTACACTAAATTCCAGGTTTCCTTGCCCTTTAGGGAAACACATTATCATTGAATAATAAATGGTCTACAAAGCATATGCAGTTCTCCACTGGTTTTTTTAGTGAAATATTTTTAAATATTCTCATGCATTCAATTTGTAATAATTTTTAGAAAATAATAATTTAAATGCTTGCCATTTTACCTAGCCAGGCTAGTCTGATTGTGCTCTAAACTGACCCTGAGACAGATGAACCATTCCTAATTTTTGGCTCATCACAGCCTGGCATTTGACTGGGACAAATCTGCCAGGTCTGAGTTAAGGCAGGGGTCACCAACACCCATGACCACACAGGAAGCTGGAGATCCTGTGGCAGAAATCCACCGTGGAGAAGGGCTCTCCCTCTCCCCACTTGGTACTAATCATGGAGAACAATGCTGGCTGCTTTGCAAAATATTAGTACTGCTGTACAGAATCTCTGCTTATGGCCCGCTGAGTCAGACTTGTTTACTTCGTACAAGTGTTAATCACTGTCTCTGGTCGGTGGTCAACAAGTCCAGGCTCCAGGCTTAATAGAATTTCAAACCGTAGATGACACAGATTTGCTGAAAATAGGAGGCTTCTATTGCATTTTGAGTGATGTATTCTGCCTCATTTCCCTTTGGTCTGTTTGTTATGGCTGAGGTTAAGATAGATAATTAATTACTCCCATCCCAAGCCTTGTCCTTTAATTTAAGAATTTTCTTTAGCATCTGTGTGTACTCCTGAGATGTTATGCAATGTAGGAGCCATTAAGTTAAAGTCGGGCATTAATTTTTTTCAGTGGGATGAAAAAGCACTCCAATAGATCAAGTAGTTTCTGGTTTGTCATTTCACAGCACGGGAAAGAAATGTGGAAAGAGGCTGCAGGAGAGGATGGTGAGTGAGGAAGCCTCTTCTGGTCCTGAAGCTTACCTCAGCCTCAGAAAGAAGAAGGGCATGAGGAAGGGATCAGTGGAGTGAAACATCTCTTTGCCAAGGGCCTGCTGTCCACATTATGCAACCGAGAGGAGAGGGAAGAGCTTTAGCTATACTGAACTCATGTATCACTTTCCTTAGAATTACTTTTTATTGCCTGTAAATCCTTTTCTGAGAACAAAGCGCTGTCAAGTTGTGTTACTCTGTTCTTTGTGTTTTGAAGTCCATGAACGCTGTCACTGATGAGTCATTCCTGGCTGGGGTTTTAATCACTCTCCCTCTAAGCCTGACCAATTCTCTTTGCTCTTTGCTTGCCTGTCCAAGTAACTCATACGCTCTTTTCACAGGCATAACTTCCCCACTTAGCAAGCTATGTATTTGAGCTTTTTCTAAGAAATACATGAAAGCAAATTAGTGCAAAATGTGCTGCAGTGGTCTCTCTGGGAAACTGCACGTACACCTGCTAAGCCCCAAACTGCAGTAGCAGGACTGAGCTTATGTGTCAAGGACACAACAAAGGGAAAATGGTCACTCTTGGGTTGCCTTGAATTGGCAGAATTGATGGTGGGTTTTAGTGCACCAGCTAGTGAGGCTGAAATGTCACTTCTGCACTGAAATTCCATGTGCCTCCTGCCTTCTTAGGTGTTCTACTTCTGTGTGCATCCAAGTCTCACTGTTCTTTATTAGACTTTAAAGATCTTCAGACCTTTGCAATTGTACTGTATAGCTGTCAATTCACAGACTTGATAACTTTAAGGTTTAAAAAATCCACTTTTTCCTCCATTTCAGTTTTGGTATAGCCGCCCAATATGAAATTGCTTGGAGAAGAATATTGTTGCTACCATAGCAGAATATTCTAGCTTAGTTACACTGAGATATTTTACACATCTCAGTATATGCTTGGGATTAATGTCATTCATCTAGGCATAAGCACTGAAGATTAGTTGTTCTAGGTTAGTTGTTCTGTAGTTAGTACTCGGGCATCTCTCAAGAGAGTCTCCTCCCATCCTAAACTGTGTGTCTCAAATTGTTTGTGCAAATGGGCCCTGGCTATTGACCACGTGTCCAGAGGGAGCCTGAACAATTCATTCAGATGGGTTAAGTCAGCTGCAGAGGGTGAAAGCTGTGAAATCAGACATGATGTAGTTCCAGAGTTTTTGCAGACTGTTGATTGACCTATTCAGCATTGTTCTCTGTATTTAAAGAATTTTTTCATGTTATTATTTTTCCACCTGCAGCCACTTTAACAGCAGCTGTGAAGAGAGCTCAGCACAGCTTGAGGCAGTGTCCAGCAGGTTGCTCACTTCTGCTGTCTCCCATGTTTTATTTCTCTCTTCTCCAGTCTTCTGGCACCAGTATCACCGTGGATATCGCTGTGATGGGAGAAGCCCATGGGCTCATCACAGACCTGCTGGCCGACCCTTCGCTGCCCCCCAACGTGTGCACCTCGCTGAGAACAGTGAGCAACCTGCTCAACACACAGCTGACCTTCCAGGCCATCCACAAGCCCAGGGTGAACCCCTTGGTGTCCTTCAGTGAGAACTACACCTGCTCTGACTCCGAGGAATGTCCGGAGAAAGGAGAGAAGCTGGCTATTCCCAAGGTGGGTGCTGGAGCCTGCTTCTCCCTGAAGGGACAGCACTGGGCTATCAGATGTCTCTGGACTTTTTGGATGAATTGCTATCTCTTCTTCCATCCCTTAACCAGAAGGGTGAAACCTACAGGAGCCAATGAAAAATTCTCTATTGATGACCTTCAGGTGCTTTGGATCAAGTCTAAACTGGTTTATACCCCACAAACAAACAAAAACATCACTGTCATTAGTTTGGCAAATACTGTGAGCTCATGGAAGCTGTCTTGAGAAGAAAAAGATAGAACCATAAATATATACAATACTGCCTTGAAAAATGGCTTTATGAATGCTCAGGGATCAGGCAGGAAATAACCAGTGCTAACCACCCACACTCAGCAAGTGAACAGCTAGAAAGAGCACATCAGATTAGAAGTAGTTTGAGTTGTAGGATTGTTGCTAATTAGCTGTCCTGCAAGGCTTACATTTCATTTCTGAAACGAAACCAAAATGCCTTTGTACTGCAGGCTGCTTTGTGAAATGAAATGTAGGTAGCGTACGTTGTACAGGCGAATGCTTTTATGTGTGTACAGTTTAAATGGCACAGCCAGCATTCATGGCAGCATTTCCAGGAGTCTGAATTGCAGGGCTCGTGATTCCTTTATTATAGTTTAGTGTGATGATAATTACCACCCTATTTGCCTGTTGAGCAGCTCTGTGTAGGAAATGGATGTTCACAGGTTTTTAAGCACGTTTTCCAGTTTATTTTAGCCACCAGATCTCTAATGGCTGTACTGTAGGCTCTGAGGGGAAGAGTTAAGTGCAAGAGCACTGCCACCACATGAGCAAGCACAGGGAACAGATACCAGTTTGCCATTGCATAATACCTTATGGGGAGAAGAGAAAGGAAGGATGAAGAGATGAGTTAATGCTACAGAGACCTAATTGGATTGTAGAATTCACTGTCCTAAATGTATTATGGTTCACAAAGCAAATAGTTTGCAGGTCTTTATTTAAAGTGTCTAAAGATTTAGGACCTTCACCTTAAGCATCTGACACTGAGCATTTACTGTAAGGAGATAATGTGTTAACATATTTATCTGCAACTTTGGGCTTCAGAACCACAGATGTCTTCCATCTCCTATTTCTTAACCTTCTGGCAAAGTCCAGGCTCTCCAGTGCACACATATTTATTTTAGTTCTTAACTATAAACACTTCACAAGAACTTCAAAAGAGAAACAACTTACAAAATTATACTATCTGCAACAGCAAATCTGGATCACTAAAAAAGATCCTTTATTATCTTTGACTTTAAAAGTTTGAAAAAAAAACACATGTAAATCCTGTTAACCGGAGAAATGGAGAAATAGAAGAGTCAGGTGAAAGAAAAACTCAGGGTGGTCAAGAAAAATCTGCTGTTAACAGTGATGCTTTCTCTAAGCTTTTTGAGACATGGTATCCCAGAGCATGAAAGTTTTATTTCAATGTGTAATCTTTGAGTTGGGTAGATATGACAGGGAAAAAAGTTGGAACTCCCCTGCCTTATTTTTCTTACAGCCTTTCTTGCCTTTCTTGCCTTGAATGTCTGATTCCGAGAATTCATGACAGTTTAAATCACAGAGTAGTTGAGGCTGAAAATGCATCTGGAGATTTCCTAGTCCAGTCCTATCCCTCAGCTCATTGAGGAGAAAGTTTCTCTAGGCTCAGCCTAGATCACATTGCTCAGGAGGATGTCCAGTTGGATTTGGAGTATCTTCATGAATGCAAACTTCATAGCTTCTCTGTGTTCACTCCTCCTCAGAGTAAAAAAATATTTCCCTGCATTTTAATTAAATTTCTTGTATTTCAGTTCTTGCTCCACTGCCTCTTGTCCTGTCACTGGGCACCCTTGGAAAGAGCCTTCTTCTTTACACCCTCCTTTTAGGTTTTTGTGTGCACTGGTAAGAGCTACCCTGAGCAATCTCTTCTTCAGATTGCGCAAGTCCAACTCCCTCAGCCTTGCCTGCAATGGCAGATGCTTCAGTCACCTTTGTGGCCCTGCTAATTGTTTTAATTACCTTTGGCTGCAGGAGTTGGGTATCTGTGGCTGTGGAGCTGTGACTTTATATAGCTTCTTTTAAACTTGAGATATGGAGGATGCTCCAGACTCTCCAAGCATTTAAAGCACTGGCTGTGTTTGAAATGAATAGGACCTGGGAGAACCCAGATGTAAAGCAGGTGTTGTCAGACAGAATGAAGCAGCTGGGAGTGGTTTTATTTCTGCACGTGCAGAGGTTCTGTGAGGCTGTACAAACTGTAAGGATCTGCTTTCCCCGCAGCGCTTACGGAGAAGTTTGCCTCCAGGACTGCTGAGACGAGTGTCCTCCACCTGGACCACGACAACCTCAGCCACAGGACTGCCCACCCTGGAGCCAGCTCCAGTGAGGAGGGACCGCAGTGCCAGCATCAAACCTCACGAGTCATCTTCCTCCAGGTTACACATGGCCTCCTCTCCCTTTCCTGGTTTAATTCGGGATTTCTCTGGTTCTGTGTGGTGGTGCATTCAAAGATTCTGGCTGTGAACTGTGTTAGAATCACTTCTTCATGTTTCTCTAAATTGGTTTGCCAAAGAAGCAGCATTTTTGACAGAATTTTAAAAAATACATTTAAAAAATATTTTTATTCTAATGAAGTGCACAACTGTCCTGTAAAATTGGAAGAAAGGCAAGATATCTGGTTAAAGTTTTCTTGATATGCAGGGGTCGCCTGTGTGGTTATTGCCACAGAATTAACCCAGCCATTTCTAAGAACACACCTAATGATGTGTGTCATTAAACCAGTTCATAAAGCACTCTTCCATCTTCTCGGGGTCTGATCCCTAAACTGGTGTCGTGAAACACATGGTCCTCCTATGAAATTGAGAGAGCTGTGTCTGCTCAGCTGCTCGTAGCCAGCAGCCAGCTTGTTTGGGCAATTTGCAGAGGTAGCAATGAAAGTTGTAATAGCTACGCATCATGTCGCTGCAACAGGATTTCCTCCTTTCTGGCTCCGTGAATACTTTTCTGTTCTAGTCAGAGAGGAGCAGAGCCTTCAAAGGAGGGTGGAGAGCAGTGAGTTCTGGTACCAGCCTGTGAGAATCAAGTTCAGGAACCCTCCCCACCTCAGCAAGGGCTATCATTTTGGAGCTGGTGGATGAAGAAAGAGTGGGGAGACATGTTTTGTCTTGGGGAAAGGATCAGAAGGAAAGCACTACATTCAAGGAGACAATTCAGAACTGTGACATCAGAAGATTCACATGCTTTTCTGAAATTCAAAATTGGGTGCTGATAGTGGAGAAAAAGATAGGGTTTTGGAAGGCTCACATCACCAGTGTTGGCTGTTGGATGGTTTGGGGAAATGCAGCCCCAAAGAGCTGCTTTCTTCCAAGGCTGGCCTTTCCTCAGATACCTGAATCTTTCCTTTGGGTGAGACTGTCAGGCAGGGTATGGAGGGGCTCAGCACAGCCTGCAGAGCACCCTGAAAGTCTCATACAAGAAAAATCCGTGGTTTGCCAAAGTTCCCTTTGTGAGAAGTCCCATCTGTCTCAGTGAAAGTAAATACAAGGGAGCTGTAACCAAATGCAAATGCTCCTTGCTCACAGACCTGTGCTTCCTGGGCTGCTTTTGATTTATGCCGTTGATCCCACTCACATAGTGTGCGAGCATCCCAAGATGGGAATCAGAGGGAGAAGGAGAGCAATTAAATATTATTGTTGGTCCTTTGCTGTGGTTGTTATATAACTCTGCATGAGGAGCCAGCGAAGCAGGCTATCAATTCTTCCTATGTTTAATGTCTCCAGTTGTATAATTATAGCTCTGTCAAGCCTCCCAGCCTACTGTTTGCACTACTTCTTTCACAGTAGGAGAAATAATGTGTATTCCAGAAAGGGGGGAAATGAATCCTATAAGTCTGGCTTTAAAACTTTTGGCAGACCAAGAGAGATTTGCTTTCAAGGAGAAGAATTTTGAACTGAAGAGAAAAAAATATATCTTGGTTATCTGCCACTTGCCCTGTACCAAATTCAAGTGCTCCACTGGTCACAGAGAAATAGTTCATAAGTTGAAGGGTAGGAGGGAGGCTGCCACTGGAATTGCCCCGTGGCAGATTCTGTAGTTACAAAATGTGCAACTTGTTCCTCACGATGTGGGACATCACTTCTGGATTTCTGTAGTCACATATCCCCTGAAACTGTTAGTTTGAGATTAGTAATTCTTTGTTCTTCCAACTCCATGTCACTGAGCTGGGTAGAAATTATACTGGAAAAATAATAGAGCTCCCACATTCTTTCCCTCACCCACTTTTATATTGAGTTATTCTCCTGTAGGAACTCAAAAGAATGTGGTTCAGGGATTTTTTTTCTTTTTTTTTTTCTTGGTTCATTTGTGCAATTTTACTTTTCAGTGAGCCAGTGTGTAATACTCTTCATATCAATTAAAAAACAAAGCAAAACCATAAAACAAACTTTTTTTTTTTTTTAATGTCTGTATTCTTTCTTTGCCTCACTTCACCACAGATTTTAAGAATTTGGGCCCATGAAGACAAACCAGCAAGTATTTTTGTAGGTAGTACTTGCTACTCCAAAATAAGATGTTTGTAGATGTAACACAGTTTCACATGCTTTTTTTATTTAACTTTAACTTTTTAAATTTAAATTTAACTTAAGTTTTGAGCCTCTTTGTACTGTCTAAACAATATCATGAAGGCATCTTTGTATAAATAAGGCCTCAGCACTGAGAGAAGTCCAGCTTTGGACTGTCTTTTTGTGCCATCTCGGTACCACATCCTTCTTGCTGCAGCTCCTGACTTCATAAGATCAGCCCCTGAGGTTTTTGCTGTGTTGAACGTTGCCTGTCTGTGCTCTGCTTTGGCAGCTCTGACTCCTGGAACAGCTCCATCCTGATGACAATCACCAAGAGCAGGTCCTTCTCCACCTCCTACGCCGTGTCCTCCACCAACCACCTGAATGCCAAAAGGCAGAGCCGCCAAGGTGAGTGGGAACCCGAGCTGTGCCAGCCTTGCTGCCTGCTCCCCATGGAGCATCTGCTTCTGTGCTCTGTCCAGCCTGCTGCTTTTACTATTTGTCCATCAGTATCATGTAGTTATTTCTTTTATTAAAAAAAAAAAAAAAAAAACAATTGGTTAAAATACTGTATTTTAGTAATGTCCTTTGTAAATATTTTGACTCTTTTGGTCTATAGAAGTTAGTCATGACACGATGCAGTAACTGAAATACTAAATTGTGATTTATATTTTTGTAATTCCCTTGGCTATAGCAGGGTGTTTTCCATAACATTTGTGACATTAGCTGTCTGTCCATATTGCTTGACTGAGATTTCCTAAAGCACAACCTACAGAAATCCATTTTCATCTGGAAGCTGCCACTCACTTGTTTTACACAGACATGTCCAAGGCACAACCTTTGGAACTCGAGGTCTACCTCTGTATATCCACTATTGAGAAAACACAGGTCATTCTTAATGATTTTTAGAGATGAGAAATATGGGAGTTTTCACTCAGCCTTTAGAGCCCTTTAAAAAAAAAATTACTCCCAAATTTCTTTCCTGAAAGAAATTAAGATGATGACTTTGGAATGGATAATGAAATGTGTACTATGACAGCAATGAAGCAGCTTTAATCCACAATAATGTGGCTCTCCTCTCTCTACAAATGCAGTATAACCTGATGGCTACCCATGCTTCAACTCACAATTCAAAGTTATCACAAAATCTTCATTTTTCATAGCAGTCTGCTTTTTATCCAAACATAAATGCTATTGAGATAAGATTACTCAGAGATCCTGGCTACCCAGCTATCAGATAGAAACTGATAGATGGCTGAGGCCATCTGGAAAAGTCAGAGAATCCCAGCTTAGAGATGAGTTTCAAGATATGGCTGCATAATTATTTTGCATTTCCAGTGCTGTCACATCAGCTCACCTTTTCAAACTGAAGACTGCCATACAAAAGATCTTTTCTTCTGCAAAGCTGCTTTGTTTTAACACAGTTAAGTGGCACAATATTTTCTTAAAAGGTGATGGGCACATAGGCAAATGAATAAAACGTAACCTGGAAAATAATGGAGACATAGTAACAAGTATCCAGGGATTTGCTTTAGAAAAGGATAAACATTTGACTTATGATTTTCAAAGATTATCCCAGTAAATCGAAAGAGAGAGGAGTGGGTGCATAATTGTGTGGAAAACACAATTATCAAGCCCATCAGTCAGTTTTACTTGTAGCATTTCTGTTTTCAGAAAGTATTAATAATCATCTATGTTGTCCAAAGACAAGAATCTCCCTCATGGTGAAGGGAGATCTCCACTCCATCATCAGCAATTCCTGGAGATGCTGGTGGAGAGGAGTAAAAATTTTGCATCAGTGCTTTATGTAGAAGATTGATATTACAATACTTTTGACTATTTATAATCATATATTTTTAGTTATGATTTGTTTTCATGTTCCTGCTAAATAATTCTTTCAATCTGCACTAGTTAACGCAATTTAGACTTTTATGTATTAGCTCCATTGGCAATACACAGTTATTATTAGGAGAAGTTGATCTAGCTAAATCTGTTAATATATTAATTTATAAAATGTGTCTTTATGCATGAAAGCATTCAGATTTTAAAATACTGCTAGTTCTACCTATTTTGGCAAAAACTTGAGTGTTTTCATACGTAGTTTCACATCACATTGAAATCAATGCTTTATATCTTCAACACTGCACATTTGAAGAAGTTCTGGAGGACCTAAGTGCATGGATATAAATACTTTAAAAATTATTTTTATTCTTATCTGGATTGTGAAAAATCCTTGATGTGGCAAGACACATTTTCTCTCACTTTTGCCAGTAAATGGCTGAATGTTAGATAATTGAAAACAGGTTTACTTTTTTCTGGTAATTTTATTCATTTGGGGTTACCTTCCCCTAAATTACTCTCTTAAAAAAAAAATAAATAAAACACAAGCACAGAAAAAATATTTCAAGAGACTGGATCCCTACCAGCAGTAGAAAGCTTGCTGTGATTAGAGACATTATTGTGAAAAGCACTTATTTCAAATTGTTGAAAGATGACCATATGTATTGCATCCTCTAATAGTTATGAGTATTGCTTGGTAACATATATCTCAAAGATAGATAATAATCCAACTCAATCCCCTGTGCAAGTAGAAGACTGTGAAGTGTTTTTAAAAACATAGTTTTGGTAGATGGAAAGCTGATGCCTCAATGAATTCATAAATGTGAAACAGTTTTTCTGTATTTTAAAGCCATTTCCCTGTGTCATGGCCATCTGATAACATTTTAATTGCTCTGAAGGCTGTAGTGTTCTGATCTCAAGACTAGCATTATATCCTACTTGCAATCATTGAATTAAGACACTAAATGCATACCACATTTGCTGAAGAAATACCCTTAATCAGAACAGAGATGCTGGATATCTCCAAATTACAGCACAGCAACTATCAGAATTTTTTTTAACTCTTGAATTGTCAACAATAAATTGTATTTTAGCCTATCACATAAGTTGCTATCAGAAAAAAAAAAAACAAAAAACCACTGCATCTGTACACGTATATCCAGCAAGGTTAATATTTCATAAGCTTAGCTCAACATATTGCCTTATTTTAAGATAATTTTTGTGTCTGGAATGCATTTAGATAGAGGGAAAAGTTCAAACATAAAACCCGTTCAAGTTCCTAAAGGCTTTGAGACCCTTGGGGTCTGAAGATGAATGTGCTAAATTAACTGGGGCTGAGTTCCTACAAACTTCAGAACAGGAGGCAACTCAATTCCTGTGAATGTCTTTTTTTAAATTAGATTAAGTTTGCTCCTCTGCTCTTTGAGCCTCACTTTGTCTGAGAGTAGGAATTGTCAAGTGGGTTCCAGGAGAAGGCAGCACTTTGTTGAAATGCTGGACTGGCTGATGCATTTCACCTTGGCAGTGGGGCACAGGTAGAATAAGGGACCCAGAGAACCGCATCTTGCTAGTGCTGCACATGTGGATTTTGGCATTTCCATGCTCCAGCTCAGCTGTGGAGTACTAAAAATTGCTCTTTTTGGTTTATTGCTGGTCTTCAAAAACGTAGAAATTTTCTGGGAATGTGTGTAAGCCTTCCTTAACCCTGCTTTACAGGTGGTGACAGAGAAACTGTAGGAGAAGAAACTTCAGAGAAGAAACTCCCAAACTGGGAGCTGCCTGTTTGGGGTTGTGTGTGTCTGTCACCAGAACATGTTGATACCAGCAGCAGTGCCACAAACTTGTCTTTCACTTCATGTCCAGTTAGTGCATCCTGCTCAACAGGGAAAATATGCTTTGTGTTTTGAGCCAGATGTTCAGCAGGTGGAAGTGGCTGGTAGTAATGGAAGTTGGGCAGTAATGACAGCCCTGGGCTGTGCTCAGAGTGGAGAAGGGTATTCTGTGATCTGTTTTAATTTTGGAGACTGGTGCATCTCAAGAAGAGTATTTCTGCACAGTGAGCTAATACAGCCATCTGCCACTTCTGTTAATTGACAAGTCTCTTCTTGTCCTTGGGCAGGTATCCCACCAAATATTTCACCTCTCACCTCCCCATGCCATTCACCGATTCAGGGGACGCCTGCCGCAAGTCCTACTGGGAAAACATCTTCTGTGTCATTTCCAGAGCCTACAGATACTGACACCAAGCAGGGCTTAAAGCCACACAAAGTCTTAACTTCTACTCAGAGTGCACCTACCCTGTCAGACCCCGTTATCAGCCCCTCCATCATCTGCAGCAGGTAAGATGATCATTTGAAATGCCTCGGAATCATTTCACATTGTACTCATGAACGTGTTCTATTGCCCACAAACAAGTTCTTGTGATTTACTACAGTGTTTATATTGCTGTTTCAGGTTTGTAGTACCCAAGTAAATGTGTAGATCAATGCTACAAATACTTTTGAGGCAGAAGACTGTTAGCTATGTTTATTGCTAGGTTTATTGCTTTTACTCCTGTCAGATGGACAGCCTGATTGCTAAATAAGTTCTTTGTCAACCACCTGCAGATCCCAAAGCTGGATTTCATGTTTACAGCTTGTGTTTCTGGAACCCTGCCCTTGACATGAGCAGTCACCTTTAGGTCACAGGCCAAGTCTTCCACAGCAGGCACCTGATGTTGCATAGAAAAATCTGTCTGCTAGGGCCAGCAATGCCTGAACACTCTGTAATTTGAGCATTCTCTCAGGAGGTGTGGATCCTGTCTTCCCTAGGCAGTCAGCTTAAGTACTGTGGGGATTCCTTTTTCAGAAATCAACTGCAGATGAGTTCTGTCTACTGCTAAGAGCTCCAGTAGTGCAGTTTGATTTCTTATTTTAAAGTAGCCCTTTATTAAGTAACACAGACCAGACCTGCTTTACAAAATCAGCATTTTGGAAAGAAAGTTGCTCTGCTTATCTTCTTAGACAGGATTCATTTGCTAAATCAAATTACTGGAGTTTGCAATATGTTCAGAATAGTGGGAAATGCTGGTATTCCCAAGCCTGTTCCAGTGCCGTTTCAAGGTTGTTTTACTCATCAGATGTTGCTTTTGGTCACAGCACGAGTGGCCAGCCAGCAGAGAGCTCGGCTGTTATCAAGCTTGACTATCTTTGGAAATAGTTTTTTCGTTTCTGACTTCAGTCAGATGCCTTTGGATGTGTCTCAGTGTGCTGTGTGCAAGGCTAGGAAGTGGCTGTGAGAAAGCCAAAATTGAGACTGCAAGTTTGCTCAGGGGAGTCATCCTCCCTGGAGTTTGGAGTAAGATCCAGGTTTTTGAGATGGATTTAGACAACTAAATAGTAACTTAAGTGCTTCTAAGTGTTTTCCAAAACTGTACCAAAATTGGGATTTGGACAGATTAATTTGAAATTAAAGCCACATTACACAACAGAAATAAAGCATAAAGATGCTGCAGTCTTAGTAAGCTGTGCCTTTATTACCACTTCAACAACATACTGTTCTTTCACAAGTGGCATTCATTTCTGGAAGCCTTCTGTTACTAAAAAGAGCAGTTAAGAATTGCATCACAATTGTCAAAAAAGAATCAATATCAGCTTGTTTTAGATAGTAATGCAACTAATACCTTTTTCATCTTGCTCATCAACCTGACTGATACAAGATTTATTTGCTTGGCTATGCACTACAGGTATCATTTAAGAGAGAGTAGCATTTTTATTTCAAAGTCTTTCCAAAACTCATTATGTTTGCAGGGCATACCAAGCTCCAGGATATGGTTGGATGACTCAGTCAAAAGCTAGCTGGCACAGGAGTTAAGCCATTTTTATATGTTGAACTTAAAATGTTGCAAAGGTTCTAGTACAAAGTTTGACCAATCCAAATAATTCTGTAACAGTTGCTTTGTGAAGACTGTTATATATGAGCTATGCCACAAAATGCTGACTCAAACCAGAGAAAATGTTAAAATGTCAGGCTGTAATTAGGGTTTAAAGGGAATTATACACAAGGAATAAAGCTTTCTAATAGAAGGGAAGAGCCAGTCATTTGAAAAGGTCATAATATTGTGATCCCTCCCAAAATGTGTTTCTGTTCTGGAAATGATGAAGCAAACTCTGCCCTCTTGGTTCTTATGTACTAGGTATGCTGTCACTGAAGTAATGGTAAAATATAATTTCCCTCTTTAAGAGGAACATATTCAAGTTTTAAGCAAGAAGAGTGAAGCCAGATCATGACTGTGTTCAAACTGAATTCTGTAAGATTGTATGGGACTCTGGCACATTTTCATAATTTTAATTTGGCTTTATAGAGCAGCTGTCATATAGAACTAGGGGTTTTATTTTGTGCTGGTATCCTTAGAGAATTTTTTAAAAATCATTTAAAGAAATCACATAGTTCAGGTTTACTGTTGAAAACACAAATTTAATGGTGGTGGGCAGTTAATCCAAGGTCTCTCTGTATTTTTGTCCCGAGATATAATAAAACTTTAGTGTTCTCCTGTGATTTTGCCTGGAGAATGTACCCTGGACCATGGCTTATACTATATGACATAATCTCACACTAACAGCAGGAAATCATTTTACACAAGACTGTCTAAGGCACGTGGTTCTTCATATTGTGCTTGTTTCTTGATGCCTTTCAGCTGTGGCAGACCCTACAACCAAATAGAAGCTGCTGATGGAACACTAAATAGAAATGATGCTACTACACACACCCTGAACAGAACAGGTAATTCCTTGTCAAAAACACCTCATTCCCTCAAATTCAGTAATCATCCACTCAAAGTGCAGAGGAGCTTGTCTGTCACAGAAGGAGGGCACACACAGGTGAGTCCATACAAATTGTCTTTGAGGCTCCTTCCCTTTTCGTATGTACACGTACAAAAGGCTTATGGAGTTAAAATACAAAGGATATAGTGTTTCCCTCAATTTACTCTGATAATGGTTCTCAAATTCTTTTCTTTCTTTATTCTCTGATGCCGTTTTTTACACTCTGCAGGGTATATCTTTAATGGCCTTGGACAGATTGTCTGGCTTCAGAGCCAGCCAAGCAGCACAAACACATTATGAGTCAGAGATCCTGTTATTCAGAAGGTCACAGGATGACTTCCATGAAAGCCTTGCTGCTCACACCACAAGCTTTGTGATTTGTGTTTGTAGATGATCCTGCTCAAGCCACGTCTGACTACGAGACCAACAACAGTGACAGCAGTGACATCGTGCAGAACGATGACGACACCGACTGCTCCAAGGAGCAGCCACGGAAGGGATCCAGCTGCAGGTCCTACACACCTGAGACCATCATCCTGCATCCCCTGACACCACCTGAGGTAGCTCCTCTAAGCTCCCCCAGCACATCAGACTGCATGCACGCTCACACTGAAGGGAGGGGGAATAACCAAAATGAAAACCAAACTAGCCAAATTCCCACAGAAAAAAATGTGGTCTACAGGTGCTGCAAGATATTATTGTAGATGGATGTCTTGAACAGCAAATGTGACAGTGTAGTGAACAAGTGGTGATTGTCTGGTTGAGATGCACTGGGAAAGCTTTGTTTAGTTAAGTTTTCCACAGCCTCTTGTACAACTGAATTAATAATCTGAAGTTGGCAGGAGCTCTTGAAAAATTCATTGTAATCTGTTGGAGTTGGACATGCTGAGAGAAGGCATTTTTGCTTGAAAAGTTCTGGCATTTTCTCATCTCCAGTTTCTAAGTGAAATGAAATTCCAGGAGTACAAAGGGAGAAATGTGAAAGGAAGGGCATAGCCCATCTTTTATGGGATGCAGACCGTAAGAAACAGGTAGGTTTAAGTTTAAGGAGTACAAGTCTCCACTTGGACTGAGCTCTGCTAGCCATGTTAGCGTGTAGTGAATGGGTCCTGATGCAGAAGCAGAAACTGAGAGCTTTTCTCTCTGTCCCACAGTGAATTTCACAATGAAGGCAGACTCCCTTGGAAATGAATGAATGATTCCCATGAGTGAATGAATGAATGAGTCTCAGTGCTAAGTGCAGACACTGCTGTTTCATAAACAGAATTCCCTATCCATTCAAGTGAAACATTACAAAGGAGACTGAGTAGCTGCAGGGCTGCAAGAAATGAGGACAGCTACTCTGAGTAAAGTACCACTGACTTACACATGATGCTAATGGGACTTCAGCTTTTAAGAGCATAAATTTTTGCTTGAGATGCTTCACTGAACTAACAATCCTTTTTATTCTGATTTCTGGCACAGGACAAGCCTGTACTGGCTCCTGAGCCTCTGGTTATGGACAACTTGGATCCCCTGATGGAGCAGCTAAATAGTTGGAATTTCCCAATCTTTGATTTGGTGGAAAAAATTGGGAAGAAATGTGGTCGGATTCTCAGCCAGGTGAGAGGTGTACCTTATCTGCAGTGTCTGGGTAGAATGGTGACAGATTTAGACACAGGCATGTAAAAAGGCATTGTCCTTACAAGCTCAATATCCACTGAAGTGTGATCCCTGACACCTAATTCAAAGCTGACAATATGAACTTTATTTCATTATATTCCTTGGTTTTGAATGTCTTTAAAAATGCAAAAGAAAAACAACGTACACCTATTTTTCCTTCTGCTCTCTGCTTTTCTGAATATTCTCTTGAGATGCTTCCAGCCCTTACAGAGCTCTTTGGGTTTAGAATGGGAAGGCTAAACAGTAAGTGTATTCAGTGGATGCAAGATACACAGAGTTTTGGACCTCTTTTTTACTGAAGATTTCAGTAAAAATCCCAGAAATTAAATATTTCAGATTTCAGGCTATGAAAGAAAGCAAGGTCTGAGGAAGCAGGGATAGAAAAAATCCTTGCTATAGTCCCTCATTTTGAAAGAATCAGAACTTTGAGATAAAATTCATGTAATACTACATAGGGAAGACTAATTGCTGTGAGTCGAGATGGTAGAAATTACGAGTTGTTCTTTCAGCCCTCAGGTTTTTATTCCTTCCTGTGGGTTTAATTCAGTTACTGACACAGGCTGTCTCTACCCAGCAGGATTAGTGTCACTTTCCATAATCACTTTCTTGGCTGAACTTTCTACTCTGTTATGCCCCTTGTCCTGGCGCACTGACAAATTAGTCATTTTTTCTTATAGAAGTATTGAAGATTATTAAACAGGAAAACCAAGTAATTATTTTTATAATTATTTAGGGATGAAAGGGGGGAAAAAAGCCCAAGAGAGTCTGACTGAAGGAATATCACTTTACAAGGCATTATGTAGTGATGAGTGCTGGAAAGAAGAGATAAAGTTAATTGGTACAATGTGGTACAATTATCACCCACTCCCCCAGAAACACAGAGGTTAGTGTGTCAGGCAGATTTCAGTGTAACAAGCTCCAGAGAATGCTGGATCAAATCACAGTCCCTTGGTGGTTACCTATTATTCAGTTAGATTCAATTATCTGATGGTCAACAACAAAAACCATGGCACGAATTCAAATTTATTCAGTGGTCTGCTTTGTAGTGTTCTGCTGCTTGGCAAGCGACATCTGTGTTTGACCAGGCTGCCAAGCTTCTAGGTTCATTTTAGAGAAACAGGCAAACTGTGGATATTGGATATATTTATTGGATAAATTGAGGGATGCTCACAGAGGCACTTTTGCTCTAGCCAGTGAGTGTGTGACTGAAATGCTCTTCTAGATCATATTGCTCATTTTGCTAATAGCAGGGAATGATGATAGAATGATGGATGCAACACAAGGAAAAACCAGAATTTTCTTTTAATGGCGTAATGAACAGTTTGGATGAGCCAAAATTTGTTCTGGTTTTACACGGGTACCTCTGTAGGCACTTTACCAAGCTGCATGGGGTCTGTACCTCTGTTCACAAAATATAGATCCTTATTACCCCCACCTACTCAGATGTTGCTAATTAAATTATTTTCAGATTTCAGGAAACTAAAATAAATTTTTTTTCTGGTCAAAAGCACTATTTTTTTTCTAGTTTGATTTTTAAATCCTGGGATATTATTAACAAAGTGGGGGAAAATGCTCTAATGATTTATTCGCTATATTTTGCTACTAAATGGACTAACCCATTAAAAAAAAAAGTAAATTAAAAAGCTGAATTAACTATGTTTGCCATGCTAGGTTAAATTCATGAGATGGAACAAAGCAAAGTTGACACATGCCTCTAGGGAAGCATTCACCATAGAAAGCAAATGCTGGCTTAGCATCTTTGAAGCTGCTTGAGATGTCTGTTCCTTCTTTGTGGAATGTTAAATTGATTTAGACATATAAAAAGACCCCAAACCGGTCAGGGAGCATGAAAGCATCTGTGCAAACTGGAGTGGCAAGCCCAGTAAATGTGGCAGTGACAAATATGCATGAGAGGGAAGAGAGGGACATGCATTTGGTCTCGTTTCAGAAATGAAGAGCCAAGCTCTCAGAACTGAGCTGTTGCTTCATAACAGGCCATAAAATGCAACAATACCTTCTGTCACACTTTCCTTAGAGCTCCTGTAAGACCAAAACCTGTGGTATAGCTTTTATTGCTGGACCCCAGAGATCAGTGAGGTGTTCCTGTGCTGGCAGTGCAGGAGCAGTGTCGGGAGCAGGCTGCCATCCCTGCTGGTCCCTGTGTGCTGACAAGAGGATTGTTTGGTCTCTCCTCATCACCCATGGGATGGGATATTCCTGGGATCATCACACCAGCCTGCTGAGCAGTTTGCCAGAGCCAGACACTGGGTGCCAGCAATTTCAAGGAGCGCATATCTGAGACAGCAAATGAAAATCCATGGAAAGGGCTGTGAGAGCCTGCAGACACTGAGATGGGAACTGCAAATATAAACTGCGGTGTCCTCCAAGGAGAGGAGCTGGTGTGAGTAACAATGCCCAGCTGCATTGGGAATCTGCAGAAATGCCTGTCCTCTGTCAGGCAGCGCCACCAGAAGTCTCTGAGTTAGAAATTCATTCCAGCATTAGCCATGCTGAGAGGCAGAGGGAGGAAAGGGAGGCTGGAGGACAGAGGCAGGGTGCTGGAGCAGATCCTGGCAGCAGGGGCCACACCTCAGCTCCACAGGATTCCAGCTCCCAGGGAGCTCCTGAAACGGAATGTGGGCTGGGAAGAAAGTATTTTGAAAGACAGAAGCATATTTAAATGTTTAACCAAGAGCAAGGAATATAAATAGCTGCACAGTTGTTCTTTTTTGGTGTTTTTTGGAAATTAAAAAATTTGGCTAGTTGACTTTGGGGAAGACATCAATGCCCTTTTTTTTTTCTTCTTTCTGGCTTGCTTTTACACCTGCTTCCTTCCTATTTACTGAGAGAGAGAGAGAGAGAGAGAGAGAGGAACGAAGGGAAGGAAGGAAGGAAGTTAGTTGTTGGAATGGCCAAATTACTTGCTTGGCTGTTTATGCTTTCTAATGACCACAGAGAATAATGCGATTTTACTCCAAGTCAGAGGGAAAAGCTGTCATTCCTACACTTCACAGCCAGCTTTGCTTCTTTTCAAGTATGGAATTTCCCAACCCCCAAAACCCAAGGGGAGGAAAACCATGCTTTTATGACATGCTTTATTTAAGACACCTGTCCACTACTGCCAGTGTAGATCAGTAAGATTTGGCATGCTGAATATTATTTCCTTATGATTCCTCTTTTTATACAGAGATGTTTTGCTGGAAATAAGTGGCTTACATCTGACTAACCTAAAACTAGATTCATCTGCTTGTATGTTGGATCCCACCTGATATAGTTAAACCACGATTCTGGAGACATAAACAGGGCTCTATGCAGATTCCAATCCAAATTATGCATAAGTTCACTCTATTCATTCTGCCTAAATACAGGGGGATCCCATGGGGTTTTCAGAGAGTAATGTTTTGCCTTTTACAGGTCCTACCTATTATTCTAAGCTCAATAGTTCAGCAGTTGCAGTTCAGCTCTGGCAGGAGCAGAAGTGAGTGCAGAACCCCCCTGTCAGATTTTGGTCACTGGAGGGGCATCCTGGGAGGGGTCAGATGTTCAGCCTGCCTCTGCACCATCACTGCCTCTTGTGATGTTTTGCCAGAATTAGTTCACATTTCCTGGTGAGAGATGACCATGAGGAGAGGCAGGAGGAAGATCATTAATGCTGCAAATCCATATCCCTTTTTTTTGTCATTTTTACTGTAAAAAATCCACAGTGGCAGGACATTTGAAGTTGATGTTCATTAAACTTTAGGTGCAGCTCACAGGTCCCAGTTTATATACAAAATGTACAGACACAAACAGGTGTGGGTAGATGCTTGGTTTACATTCAGGTGTGAAACACAAAGTGTAATTTATAACCATTTCTTGCCATACAGCACTCATCAGTCCAAATGTGCTCTGGGCACGTCATTACCAGGCAGATAGCATCAAAAAGGCACAATTTAGCTAACAGGAGTAAATAAATAAAGATCCTGCAAGGCTTTAGGGTCCAATCTGAGAAAGAAGTGAACAGATCAGGCAGTGATTTTCCTGTGTCCCATTGTTTTGCATGTCAAGTTCCAGCTTGTCTTCAGGAGTGCCCCTTTAGCATCAGCTGCTGTCTACATTTCTGAGCATTCATCTTTCCTGAACACCTCACTCATCCATTGCATTCTCCTTCCCAATACATCCTCTCCTGGATGTTCACGGTCATCTTTGATGCAGGAATGCTTAGAGCAGCTCTGCCCTCCTAAACTATTTGCTGCCTCTGATGTCCTGTTGAAGTCATTTTTATCATTTCACTTCCAAAATTGGAGAGAAAGCAAGGAAACAATACATAGGATCCACATGGATCCCTCCTGTCAGTCCTCTGCTTGTTTCTCCTTTTCTGGGAATTTATTTGACTGAAGGATTTGAAGAAATACTACCAGGAAAGCAGATTTTCATGGGGTAATTCAACCTAAGGAGTTTTATTTCTAATTTTAGAGTGTTTTTCATCTACTTAGCAGCATAGGGGGTTTTGTTGTGTTTATTTTTTTTTTCTTTCAGGTATCATACAGGCTTTTTGAAGACATGGGGCTCTTTGAAACCTTTAAAATTCCAGTGAGGGAATTTATGAACTACTTTCATGCCTTGGAGTGTGGATACCGAGAGATACCTTGTAAGTAAAAATTCGTGGCAGATAATAATGCTTCCTTAAGGTTTTGGGGATTTTCCATACATTTATATTGAAACCTTTCTTCTTGCATTATAAAGCTACTTTTTTCTTCTAGTACATCATGACCAAATGGATGGCTGGGCAGAGGCAGGTGCTGAAACACACCTTGCCATCTTTTTTCTTTTTATTTCCTCTTTTGCATTGTTTCGTAATTCATGGCAAAATCTGCACAAGCCAGAAATCCTATAAAGATATTATAAGTAAAGATTGTTTCCCAGTGACCCAGGTGGAGGTTCTTGAAACATTTAACCCCTCAAGTGGGAGGGACATGGACTTTTATACAGAAGCAGTGCTGTGCTACCAAAGGAGATGAGCTTTATAAGCAGAAAAAATGTGCCAGACAGCTGAGTGAGCCCTGTTCTGTAACTGCAGCTCGGCTGATATGTTACAGTGGAAAGCACTTACTGAAAAACCTGTTTCCAGTCACCCCCAAAGTATTTACTGATCCAAATCAAG
>PYHW01010753.1:0-27901 GCA_013186435.1 Turdus rufiventris
TGAGTTTGAAGGGGTAAAATCAATTCTTTTGACATTTTGTGGAAGAAATTGCTTTCTCCTTCCTTGAGTTTTATTACACTTATAAATTACATTTATTACATCCTGCAGAACAGGTTATGATGCAGCGCCACAAGAGCACTCGCTAACTCCTGCTGAGCACCTCACTAGTGCTGTGGCACCAGCTCAGGACTCAGCATCTCCTGTGGGTGTCAGTAGCCATGAAATACAATACATGAACGTACTATCTCAGACAAGCTCGGGAGAGGCTCTTCCAGACGCTCTTAGGGCTAATTACTTTAGCTGCTGGATCTTGTTGATGTGGCTACCCTGCTTTGTACTCCAGAGCAGACTTCAAAGCTCTCTTGGATGAGTCACATACCTGGCAAAGACAAGTAGAAGTAGCACAGGTATGATTGTAAGGGAAGAAACATAGTCAGACTCAATACATTGTGTTTTTAGAAAAGAAACCTGATATTGTTCTATAAAAATATGAAAAGTAATGAAATTATGTTAAATGAAAGCTCCTGTCTGTGTCTAGAACTTTTACGCCCTTATAGAATCATAGAATCATAGAATTGCTGAGCTGGAAGGGACCCAGCAGGATCACTGAGTCAAACTCCTGGCCCAGCTCAAGCCACCCCAAGAATCACTCCACAGGCCCTGAGAGTGTTGTCCAAACACTTCTTGAACTCTGTCAAGCTCAGTGCTGTGACCATATCCCTGGAGATCCTATTTCAGTGCTCAACAACACTCTGGGTGAAAAATCTTTTTCTAATATCCAACCTACAGCTTTTCAAATCGGTTCCAAGCCATTCCCTCAAGTCCTGTCATGGTCACCATAGAAAAGGGATCTGTACCTGCCCCTCCAAAAAGAACAGAGCAAGGCCTTCCCTCAATCTCCTCCAGACTTAATGAACCAAGTGACCTCAGCTGTTCCCATACAGCTTCCCCTCAAGGCCCTTCACCATCCTCATGGTCCTTCTTCAGACACTTTCTAGTAGCTTAATGTCATTTTTATATTATGGCATCCAGAACTGCCCCCAGCACTCAGGGTGAGGCTGCCCCAGTGCAGAGCAGAGTGGGACAATCCCCTCCCTTGCCAGGGTTTTCCCTCCTGGCTGCCATGGCACTGCTGACTCAGGTCATGCTCAACTTCCCATTGACCAGGACCCTCAGGTCCCTTTCCACAGCACTGCTTTCCAGTTTCTCATTCCCCAGTCTATACACACAAACTGGGTTGCTCTGTCCCACATGCAGAATCTGGCACTTGGCCCTGTTAGACTTACAGTAACTGTGTGATAGAGAGAACTCTTCCCTGGCCAAAATTCTGGATATGGTATTCATTAGCCCTTGTACAGCTGTGGTTATACATTCATTCCACCTCTGTGGAATGCCTCCTTTTTACACATTACTGGTTACTGATGCATCCTTTCTTTTTCAGGGAGACAGTGGAAAACCTTTCGTTTTTCTTATCAAAGACTGCTTGGTGTAAAATGCACCCACATCTTGGGGTTTTGGTTGTGCCCTGCCAAAAAACCTCTCTATCTTTGGACACTTCTTGGATTAAGAGCATAGTGGGAGCCAGTTGAACCTGGAAATGGACTGCCCTCTCCTGGAAAGCAGTATGCATATTTGAAATAAAAGATTTCAACAGCTAAAAAAAAATCACATTAAAATCTAAGGAAAAAAATAATCCATTATAAATTAAATAAACTAATATTCTAATAATTAGCCAAAGAGATGGCTTGTTTTCCCCTTTCAGTATGCTCTGTATTTCAGTGCATTCTCCAATAAAAGCAGATGAAACATCAATTTAAAACCTCCCCTTCTCTGTGCAGCTGAATCTCACACCTATTTCTAACTCTCATAAAGGTTGTATTTGTTCTGGGTCCTTTGTGCTCACAACCTTTTCACTGATTTGCTGTATTATTAATGGACATACTTCCAGTTTTTCCTATAGGCTGTGAAGACATCAAGCTAAATTGTAAGGGAGAGAGGGTCTCCATGGGCAGGCTTTGACTGTGAATGCCATTTAGGCAGCAATATGTGGCTTTGGTAGTCTCCATCCTCTAGAACTTACCTAATAGCCATCACAACAATTGCCAAGAGGATTATTTTCCTCTCCAGATGCAATGCAGACAAAAGAAAATAGTCAGCAAAGAAGCCTTCTGTTTTAGAAGTTTCTTATACTGAGCAATTGGATTAGGTGTGATTTTTTCAGAGTCTGATTTGGTGAAAATGGAAAGAGCTTTTTCAGTTTTGTGTATGGCAAATTCAGAACTGTTCCTGAATTTCAGCACTGAAGGCCAAGATCCAGGAACATATAAGGTGTCCAGCTCCAAGACTTTTCCATTGGGCAGGTTGAGGCAAGTCTTCAGCACTGTTGTTTACAACCAAATGGTATCAGATCCTTAGCACCCACTTGTCTCAGTGTGTACAGATCAGAGGTATGATTTAACTGCCCCAAAATAGACAATTAGGGTAATTTAGAAATCTTCAGGTTCTTGCCAGAGAAAAGTTACAGGATATGAAGGAGACCCAGTTCTTTCTCAAGTGGCAGCCAGAGCCCCCTCAGAATTCGCTAGGGAATCAAAAATAGTAATAGATACTTTGTTTAAACAAGTCATAGTGAAGCTGTAAATCTTCTGCCCAATGTGGAAATAATTTATATTACAGTGAGGCTGTGAAAGGTTGTCCCATTATCTGTTAAGATACATAAATAGGTTTTACTTCTCCATAATTTATGACATGCAACAGAGGAAAAGAAAACAGAGAAGCTATAATGCATTTGAGTCTTTGCCATGCAGTGTAATTCTAAAGAACCATCAAATCTCAGTACAGCTATTTTAATATTTTGTTTTGCACTGGCACATTTATTCTTCAGTGCCTCATTCCAATGACAGTTGTCCCTGTATACAAACAATACCACTCTCAGAATGCACCACAAGGAGCATTGTTTTTCTTTTTGAGTACATAATGAAGTGTCATCTTTAAGAAGACTGACAAGCTGTCTAGAAAGGTCAGTACATCCTCTAGAAATGTCAATATGCCCAAAAAAACCATCTGTACTCATAGCCCCAGGAATAATTTTCAGCCTGTGTTTAAGTAACTAGTACTCTGGACTAGATTCAAATATCCACGGCACAAGACTTCCATCCTTTTGATCTTCTCCTTGGACAATAATAATTAGCAGTAATTTTTTTTAACTTTTCACCGAGTGGTGAATTTTGCTGTTTGTAACATTAATTTACTTTTTTTTAAGAATGCATTTTTTTGATAATTTCTCTGTAGAGTCAACAAAAGCCAGCCTGACTCCTTGTTTCATTATTCAGCATCTGTTTTGTAAATTCTGATGGCCAAACTTTTATTGCTTACAATGACATGTATGGACAGAAGTTCACTGTTTCATTGCAGTTCTAAAGCCAGGTTAGGTGCACAATATTATCAGTTAAGAGGTTGCTGTCTTTTATCCAGTCCTCATTTGTTACTTCTGCTCAGTTCTGTAGAGCTGAAAAAACTTTTGAGCAAACGCTTCAATTACTTCCCACATTGCATATTCTGTGCAGATGAACAGCAATAGAATACCTACTCCCTAAAAATTTGTATAAGGGTTATTTATTATAATGAATGCACATTTGTTGACAAGAAAGGCATAGGACGGTTATTAATATCTAGTTAAGTTTTCACAGAAAATAAAGCCCTAACAGGTGTTAACATCTTGGCAAGAGCTGAGCAGATGTTTTGTATCAGAGAGAACACTAGTGCAACAGTTCACTTTCTAAATGAACATCAAACTTGCAGATTTTATCCTTAAAGATTCCACTTTACACATGTAATATGCATTAGAGGATATACTCAGGAGACTTTCATTATCTTATTTGATTGGATGATATTGTACTTTCAGTACTCCTATTATTAGAAGAGAAACAGTAGTTCAACATGAATTTTGCAAGGGCCTTGACTTCATTATCTCAAAAAGATGCAACACTAAAAGTTCTCTTATTACTTGACTTATAAAGCTTTCAAACTCAAAGCATTAAGTCATTACAAAATTAAATATCTGTATCAGTCCTGTAAAATATCATTGTTCTTTCATCTCAATCACTTTGCACTTAGTGTCTATGGTTTCACTCACGCTGTGCTTAATAATCTTACCTGTACATAACAGAAACTGATAAAACTTTTAACTAGATCCTTAAAAAACTTGCCTTGTTTCAATGTTGATTTTCCCTGCCATTTTTACTAAAAGACTTTCTCTAAGTAACAAAGACTAACAGTGCATAGATACTCCTTTTTACCTCTCATATGAAAGTCCTGTAAAATGGAGAGCTAAAAAGAGAGAGGGATAAAAACCCAAACAACTCAAATAAACAAAAAATACTTTGAAAACCAGAAGAATTTGATAAAGGATTATTTACCTACCCAGGCAGTTTTTAGTATCAGTATTTACAATTCAGTAGACAATTAGATTAGTTTAAGACTACTAATCTGATTTGGGTTTCTGTAATTTTTTTCACTCTGTTTTGTCTTCAGGGAGGGTGCACTCTGCTATAATAGGTACATCTCTGTTATATATTGGTTTAGAAGGAATAGGTTGCATAATTTTATAGTTTTTGATCTGTAGTCAGAAATATCTGGCATGTCAGGTAATATGTTAAGGATTTTATACCTTCCTCATAAAACCTTTCTCCATGGTAAGGGTACAGATACTATACCATCAATAACTAGTTTAATTAGTAATTATTAAACTGATTTGCTGCGTTGTCAATCTTACCCTTGCCTGTGTTTTCTAGTTTATCATGATTTTAAATGTGAAACATACAAATATTTTTAATAATAATTTTCAAAAGTTGATGGTGGCTTTTAATATAATCAAAACATTTTTTAAAAACCAGATTTCTTTATACCAGCTATTGTACAAGAGTCAGAAATTTTGTATTAAATCCAGTCAAAAGTTCAGTGTTCTATGTGTGAGGTCCCTTGCATTAGGGAGAAAATAAGAATCTGTTACACGTCCTGCTTTTCTTAGAGGATTAATGGAAAAAAAATTAAAACAAATTTCAATACTTTCAGTTTATGTGTAATTCCAGGATCATGGTAAACATACTGATCTCTGCATATTTATTATAAAATGGAATTGGTTAGCTAGATCGTATTTTAGAATTCTGATTAAGCCTATACAAAAATACTTTCTTCAAAATAAATAATAAGCTCTTGCAGTGTATGAACCAACCTGCTCTGTCTCACCCCTGTGTATCTTTTGATTCTCTTGATACTTCATTTATTGGCACAACCTATTTTTACAGCTGGCATGGCTGTAAAATTTAGATGAGCTTTAAGGCTCAAAGAAGGACTTGTGTGCACCAAACTTGTCTAATTTTTTCAACTGTAATGGTTGATCTAAGAGAAAAATACTTAGTCCACCTATAAACCTTGTCTTACTCATTTTTTTAGACTACCATTACATGAAGAAGCAAATAAAAAGTCTTTTCCACCTTTATTTGCAAGGGGTGGAACCGTGAGAATCAAAGGATTTACATTCCTTAAAATGATCCCCACATCATCAGAAGGTAACTGAACAGACAGAATTTTTCCACCTTAATTGTTCTCATGCAGTTAAGGTGGCAAAAATATCCAAAAGTAGATGTAGTTATGGAACAGTTTGCAAAAATGCAGCTGCTGGCTGTGCCCTGCCCAGCATAAGCTGCACTTCTATGTACATTCTCTACTCCTAAAGCCCTGATTTTAGGGATGTTTTTTACTGATGCTGGGTATCTAAGCTTTCTAAAGATCTGGTCATGGCTTATCTATGACTTTTTGCTTAAGATGTACGTAGATAAATTGCTAATCCGACCACTAAAAGTGTGTACCATAAAAGTGGATGAAAAAGCACGTTTTTTGCTTAGTGTAAGGAATAATTTGTTGAACAAGCCACACAGCTGAGCTATTGAATTTTAAATAGTGTTCTGATCCAGCTGCACACTCTGTTTGCCAGACATACTATCATAGCAGTACCTAATACACTTGGCTGGGAACAAAATTATAGATGCTGCTTTAGTAGCAACCCTCTTTCTCCCTTCTTCTAGCAGTAGGTAAGGCTGCTGAAAGAAAATACATTTTTCAAACACAAACAACAGTTTATCTCCCCGAGAAAAGGGTGATTAAAGCAAATATGCTTTCTAGAAGGATTCCCAAGATGGACAGTTAAATTAATTGCTAGTTTGCCAGATCAAGCTGTTTGTTTTGCATTGTTGATGTGAAGCCCAGCTGCAGAATAGAAATCACATTTGCACAACATCTCTGAACATCAAGGCCTCTTTCCCAGGGTACCTAAGTATGCATTGAATTTGCCAATGTCGGGCTAAATCTTAAAAAGGCTTTTGCAAGTCCCTAAATCTGCAAGTTTTGAAGATAGTTGAGGGTTTGCATGGCTTTCTTTATCATTTACTGAGCACTCTGTCCCTGGATGTGTTCTAACACATGAAGGTTTGATTGCAGGGGAAGAGGAAAGGAAAACATTTCCTGTAACTGTCCTAAGGTACACTTTCTGTGCCTGTCCTACCTTCAGGAAGGTAGATCTCTCTTCACTCTCACAACAGGCAGCCAATTTAGACCCCTTTTTATGCAAATACCTCCTCCTAGTGTCTCTAGCCAAGAAGCAACAGAGCTAAATACTCTGCTGTGGAAAAAAGCACAGTGTCTCAAGAAACAAATCTGCATAATCTGACAGTCTGAAACTCCAGAAGCAGAGGAGAAGCAATAGGAGAACCTGGGCAACAGTTGCACAGAAGACAGAGGATCGTGGTGCTAAGAAGCTGTTGGCTAACTCATCAGGGAAGAACGTGGCATGGCCTTACGTCAGAAAAGGGATGGGTATAAAAATAGTTCATTACAGCATGGATTGGCCAGCATGTCCTAATATAAAGGGCAGTATCTTCTGCTGTAGGAATTTAATGTCACATAAAGTTGTTTCCAAGGAAAATAAAACTGTTGTTAAAAGGAACTTTATCCAAAAACATGTATTCTAGAGCAGCTTTAAAGGTGAAATAGTTTCAGCTCTTGTGATTTGCTAAAAACTTATCCTTTACAGGAAAGAGGGTACTATATTTTTTCTAGAAAGTCCAGCTGCCAACAACACAAGCTAAGTTTCAGGTTTGCTGGAGAGCAGAAGCTGAAGACGTTGGGCATCCCTTCACTGTTATTTACAACTGGACAAACAGTATATTGTCTTCATTTTGCCAGACAACATTAGCTCCTACCTCTGCACTCAGTTGACTGCTGGCAGTACATTTAAGTTAAATGTATGTTGCCATTGGACTTGTTTGATATTTATTTTGTTCTGGTGAATCTCGATCACTGACAAGTGACCTGTGACAGCATATGCAGCTGATCACACCACATCTGTTGGGGAGAAAGGAGAGGTTTGGGTGGGAAACACTCTTGACAGATGAGAAGGAACAAGATTTCCCTCACAGGGAAGTTTAGTTTAGGACAGAAAAATAAACTGTAATGTAATACCTGAGAAATACGAAAGAAGCAAGGTGAAGGTAGAGCCATGCAGCCTATACAATGTGCATGTAAAATATTGTCCATCATTGTAGCTTGTTTTGCTCTTATGGCCAGTTTTGACATTTACTTGAAACCAAATAAAACATGTATTAATAGATGTCATAGCAGATTTTTGTCTCTCTGCTCAGTGAAATGTCTCCACAAAATGAGTAAGTTCTTCCCAAGGGCTGTTAGAGGTGATTGTGCCAGTTTTCCCTGTGCCAGTCCAGCTGCCTGCCCAGCACCATTCAGGAAAAGTCACAGTAGATGTAAGCACAGAAAACAAAACAGGAGAAAAGGTCCTTGTTGGTGATGTATTTGTGCAAGTAAAGAAAAGAGACAGTCAGGTGTTCTGAAATTTCAGTTTCTCCACTGAATGAAGCTGTATTTGCAGGTTTTTCTCTGCAGAAATGCCTCTGTCCTTGGACTCTTTCCCACAGAGTTGAATAGCAGATCAGTCTAGGGAAAAGTGCAGAGGAGAGGGATGATTGAGTAATGGCATGGGTGCAAGATGGAGAGAAATAAGCTCCTGTTTCCTCAGTTGCTTGTCCTGTAGCTGCCCTGTCAGGCACCACAAGCTCTGGCTGTCCCTGCCCAGGCATACAGGGCTCCCCCATGGTCCAGGACACCTTGTCAGCTCCTGCCTGACACACAGTGCTGCAGCAGGGCTGGTCTCCAGTTCCCCACAGCCCTGATCAGTCACGGGCTCCACAAAGCCAAGCCCACCTGCACAGCCTTCTCCCAGCTGGCTGCACAGAGACCTTGGCACTCTGCAGGAGCTGCCACAGTCCCTGTCCGACAGTGCTTCACAGAAGGGGTAGGAGACCTGCTTGTGTAAAGTCATCCTGGGACAGGCTTTTTTATCACCTAAATTTCTGGAAGTGACCCCTTAGCCCAAGGTTTACCATCTGCCAGGAGGGGATTTATCATCTAACGTGTCAGAGCCCCAGCAGGTCTCTGGTTTTGCCACTACAATGAAGATGCTTGAGGACTACTTGTGGGACAAGGATATGCAAGAAAAACATAGTAAACAGCAGGGATGCAGCCTGGCAGCCCTTCTTGTGTTGTTTGTGTGAAAACTTTGCTGGGATAAGGAGCAGAATGGCTGGTACAACTGGAGCACAAGTGAAGGGTCTCAGGCCACGTGTCACAGGAGTGACCATAAGACTGTGGCTCTGTAGAGGGCTGAGAGACACTCTGATCAGCCATCATAATAATGTCAGCTCAGATACTTGTTATCAAACAGCTTTTTGAGGCACTACCATCATATGCCTGCTTGCTTTAGCAATGCTGATATTTATCATTAATATGGAATGATTATTAATAATTTATATGAATACTAAATATGTGTATAATTTATGTGTGTTTTACTTGAAGTTTTCTGAATATACTTCAAACTTAGTATTGCATCCAATTGTCTGAATGCATTTCAAGAAAACTAGCCATTATATTTGCTATATTATGTAAACCTAACCCATCCATGCAGAGGAACTAGTAGAAACTATGAAGCTTCTACTATTCTGGGTTAAATTTTTGCAATTCTCTTCTTTGATGCCTTCCTAATTTCCCACATACTCTAAGATATGAAAGAACTATACTAAAGGCAAAGCCCTTTAGGTTAGTCATAGGAAAGCCTTAACAGTAAGGATAGTTCTTAGCTGTTTTCTTGAGAAGGGTGTCCTGGCAAGTTTTTAACCTGGGGTTGTCCAAGTGACAGTCAGGAAGAATATCATAGAGTTGATTCTTTTTGAGGGGAGGGAGACTGATTAGGTGGCTTCTGGGGGCTTATTTCTACTTCAGTTGGTATAGGAAAGGGCACAAACTTGGGTCTATGTACTACATTTCACATTAAATATTCAGTTGTTGGTATCCACGTGCAGGGGAAGAATATATGGGAACAAATAATTACAGGAGGAAATGAACTCTAGATCTGCACTTCAAACTTTCCTCAAAGTTATAAAGCTATAGCAGTGTTTAGTTTTGGAAGGAGTTAGGCCTGGACAACCAGCTGTTTATGACTATGGACAAGGGTATCATTCCTCTGAGTACACTCCATGAGAATACTCAGTCCTTTGAGTGGGTCTCATTCATATACCAATATGTTAGTGTCATATAAACTAAAGTGAATATTAGTCTCTTATTTAGCAAGGTCATTTTGGTCAACATGTTTTCCTAAAGCATTTTATTATCTGATAAATCATTATCCAGCTATTCCAAGAGCTTTCAGCAGAGCTGGAAGTATGCTGGTAATGCCTGTGGTGCTGGTGCTGAGAAACTGGGTGTATGAGAGCCTGAGGCAGGAAAGCAGCTGTTGAGTGGGAGCCAGAGCCCAGTTTGGTGGATGCCAGCAGGACACAAAGTCTCCCTCATCAGCTGCAGAACTTGCAGAGGCCAGGGATCAGGCCTAAACAAGCCTGACTTGCATTTCTCATCATAGCTGGGGGGCACCCCAGCAGAGCTGTCAAGGTGAGGCAACTCCAGAAGATGCAATTATGTTGTGAAAAGCAGGGGCAAACCAACTGTGCTTGGTGTGCCCCTGGGGCAAGGAAGCCGTCACTTGAATAAAATGATGTTGCTTCTAGGCTCATCCTAGAGACGTCTTGAGAAAGAACATTTCTGTGTGTTCCCAGAGTAATCTGGAAAAGACTTTTCTTTCTTTGAAGGCACTTATTCTGATCAGTCAGTCTTTCTGGGGCAAGGATTCAGTGTGCTGTACTTTTCCCAAAGGAAACCAAAGTTCTCAAAGAGGTGACCCACAGCACAGATGTGCAGCCTGCCAGCTAAGCAGGCATTTTTTTCATGTTTTCATTATGTTCAGCTTTTTATCTGTGTTTTTCCACATTAATTTGAAGAACATTTTTGTGAACTTACTCTCATCTATTTGTTTTCTCAATATATCTTTTTCTTTCCAATCAAGTAATTTCTTCTCCTTATAATTTTCCGAATTTTGATTAAATCCATGCTATTTTCTCTGCTCCAAAGAGGTGACCCTATTTTTCACTGCATCATAACCTTTATTACATTTTTCAGTACCTTACAGTGATAATATTACATTTGGCTTTTTTCCCCTCACTCTTTTTCATTCTGATTTTAATCTGTATTTCACACTTGCATACTGTCTTTTCTCCATGGAGTATTGCATTGAGAAAATAAAGCTTTTGAACTTATATTAATATAAGTTTAAACCAACTTGAAACCTGTTGTTTTAAGGTAGGAAAGACATGGGGAAACTAAGAAAGAAAAGCGTATTTGCATACAAAAAATTTCCGTATAAGCTGGAAATGCAATATGAGCTAGCTTGTTGACAAACATCGCCTGACAACATATCCTGAGTATGGTCTGACACTTTTTTTCATGCTGGGGATTTAATGTCACTCACTTTTTCCAAAAGCTGTCATCTGCTGCACCCTTCTGGACATTGTCAGCACAGCACGTTCTCCAGAAAATCTCGCACAAAGTGGGATTGCAAAATCGTTTTCATCAGCAAAGATGTGATTTTATTTGTTTCTATTAGAAAACGAGCATAAAAATCTCTCCGCTTTGGATTGCTCTAGGATTTAAATTAAATCCAAGAGAAAAGACGTTTCCATGCTTTTTGCTAGCAGATCTAGAGTGGTTTCAGATTTATGCATCTGTAGTCTATGGCATTTGCTATTTGAGGACAGAGAAGGCAGTGCTGTCAATGACAGACAAAGCAAGGCTTGGCTCCCCATAGTTCATATCCCTGCTCATCATGTCCCACTGGATCTCTTGGTGACCCTACTTCTCCGCTATATTAAACTGGGAACCTTCAGGTCCTGCATGCCCTTCTACCCACCTCCCCCAAATAATCCTCTAGTCCTGCTTCCTTACATTCGTGTCCCCATAATGTCTCTGTGAGTTGCTCCCAGATTCCATGAGGACAGCCTGGCTCTTCCACAGCTATGTCTCCCCAGGATTCATCTATACATGTGCTGACATGCTGGCGGGAGGTACAGACCTGATGGCTGGCCAAGCAGAAATGATTGGTGATTGCTGCCCCCATGAGTGTCTTCATGGAAATTTTGGCTTCTTTTCTCTGTCCAACTGATTTTCTGAAGCCTTATGTAAGAATATCCCTACAGGACTATTCTTCTGCCAGATATGATACAGGTTGAATGATATGTTCGAATGCTGGCTGTGTAGCTTGGGATGCAGATGAGCTGTGGATGTGCTGGCATATAGATACAACTCACCACAAAACATTTACAACCAAGACTTTATTTTCCTACTAGTGTCACTCCTGCCTATTCTCACTACAGGTTACACATTGGCTACCCACTAAGAGCTCTCTGCAGTGTGACAAAGCTGAGGCAAAAAGCCCACAAAAGGGTCACTTCCCCACTCAGCAGCCCAGGGTGCATTTCAGCTGCACCTTGGAGGCATGTACCTTTTGACCACTGCCTTTACTCCAAGTGACTGCCAGCACAGAGGGGAATATTCAGGACTCACACCTTCTTCCAAAAATGTCTTTCTCCTCTGCCCTCCCAATCCCAGTGTCCTAGTTTGGAGGACAGGTGTCTGCTCAGAAAGGCGGGAGCCTCTCTTTGAAATGGAGACGGTAAACTCCCTCCCTCTAAATTATTATAATTTTGAAATCAAGCAGCTCTCAGGCAAAGATATGGGAATTAGGAATAACAGTTCTTTACTAGGGAAATTAAAATAGAAATATAATGCTACAAAGAAACAAACCCCAAGCCCTGACGAAAGCCAGAGTACAACCTGACACCCCATCAGGCAGGGTGTTGGTAGCAGTCCCAATAAATGGTGGCTGCAGTCCTCTTGCAGTGACAGATGTGGCTCAGTTGGAGCAGTGCTCCTGTAAAAGGTGCAGTTTCCCTCCGGAGGTCCAGTGGAGATGTGGAGAAATCCAGCTTCCCTCTGGAGTCCAGTGGAGAAAGGGGGCTACATTAGTGTCCCCAAACCTCTGTTTTATTTTGGTAAGAAACATTGGGCCCTTCCCCCTGGCTGGAGCAACTTCCAATAGGATGAAATAATTTTATCAGTCACACAGTGGGACTCAATGGGCCATTAGCAGAAAATGGCTCCCTAGAGGAAGAATGGGTTGTGAAAAGATAAAGAACAATGGCTCGCCTGGTTTCAGTGGATGGCCCATTACCAGAATATCTCCCGCAGAGATAAGGATCACTGCCCCTACCCTCGACAGATGGTGATAGAATAGATACCTTTTATCATACCCTGTATTGTAACCCAAGACACCCAGTTAAAGGCTACCCTGACTGACCGGGCAAATCAGTAGAAACTCCTCAAGGCACTATGCCTGGGAATGCCTGGCCTGCCTTAGCTGAACTCCACAGACAGATGCAACAGATGTTGCTGAAATGCATGGAGCACCCTGCATACACCCTGAGGTATGGGCAGACTTGAGATATCAGCAGATTTGCCTGGAGGTCAAAGCACACCATACACTGAACCAAAGTGAATGATGCCTCCCAAGTCATGAACAGCAAAAACTAAACCAGAAATGGAAAAAAGCTGAGGGAAGTAATTTTCTTTCATCCAGAAAGGACATTGGAGGCTGTTAAAAACAATTCTCATACAGAGTTAGCATTATCAGAGTCTGTTTTGGGGAACTGACTTACACAGGACCATAAATCAGCAGCAGTTCCAATCTAGATCAGTCCAAGTCTCTAACTGGAAATACTATTGGGACCTAAAGCTGAATACACAGGACTATATAGAATTAGGTGTGTGGATTGTGTCTTGTTCCCATACTTTCCACCACTGTGATCCTCATCTTTACCTTAACAAAAAAAAAAACCAAAAACATGTCCCACAAAAGAAGTACCTTCACATTTCCTAGTATCCCGTAGAAATTATTGAGCCTGATTTGGTAATCCATCCAATTCAAGGTTGTTTTGATAGCTACACCATGGCAAGGGGGGCACAGCATGGGAGAATGATTAACTGAATCATCCTGCCTTGTTTGATTGATGCTGCCTCACTCCAGTGTGAGTCAATAAAACTTTGTGCACCAACAACTTCCAGCACCCACCAGCTGGGCCAAAATGGGGATTAGCGAAACTGCCTTTCTTTTTCTTTTCTTGCTCAGCTCAGGTAAGAGTCCTTTGCTTTCTGCTTGCCTAGGTGAGACTGGGGCTAAGCATTAGCAAGCTCCATGTGGTGAAGGGAGGTCCCTAAGTCAATGTCGTCCCTAAGTCGCTTGTTTCCTGGACAATGATGGATTTGAGCCTTGCTGGTCAGAAAGAGCTGCTCTTGAGTAAATCGAGAGCTATGGTTGCCCCAGGGTTGTGTTTGTTAGCAACACCAGAAGAGCAGCAGCCTTGGTGTCTGCATGGGCAAATAATGGCCCCTTGGCAAATATTTCCAATGTCCAGAGACAGGGGTACCCTTGGGAAGCAGACTGTCAAAGGCTTGTACAAAACCCACAGCAGCCAGTGAGAGTGAGTTTTCTCTAATTTCAGCAGACTTTGGAGCAAATGCTAAAGGTAAAGCTGTGTTTACTGCCAAGCACTGTTAAACACAGTGATACTGATTTTCACCCTTTATGACAGAAGTTTTAAAGCTTTGAAATGTAATATTTCAAACAAACTGAAAAATTAACAAGCTCCTTTATATTCCAGCAATTTCACATTTTCTATTGTCAAACACTTCCAATAAAATGTTCTCCCTTGTTTTCCTGATGGCAGTAGGTAGAAATTTACTCCCCAGTAACCTAGATGACCTTTTCAAGGAATATGTCTAGAATTCTTTCTTACAACTCTGAAAGAAGATAGGTGTTCCACTGGTGGTGATATACGGATTTCTAGCTTATCCGCAAATTCCGTAAATAAATATTCAGCGTGTAGTACATATTTCAATCACATTTCAATCAGATACCATACTCTCTTGTACTTTGAAATGATATATAATTGCATGGCACTTAAATGACTTTTTTTAAGTACTGATAAATGCATATCAGTACAGTTTTCTTGAGATTTTAATAGCTCAGACACTTAAGGTCAGAATACCAGGGACATCATTGTATGATTGTACCAGGTTGTAAAACACAACTGAGAAAGTGGGGGGGGAGGCAGCGGGNGGGGGTGGAGTGGGGGTATTGTTTGATCATTATTATAAGCTCTAGCTGACTTGCTCAAAAGTGATGGTCCACCACTGCCTTAAAGCCAATTTTTATGTCTTCTGGGCTAGTACTGGTCAAATCTGGAAAGATGCTTATGGAAATGAAGAAATCATTTGTTCACATATATTTGAATGTTCTGTTCAATTTTCCTGTGCAATATCTGAGTTTATATAGATTTTAGTCAGATTAATATATTCCCTGATGCATTTCACATCTCTTATAATCTTTTCTTAAGTTTACACTTTGCAGTTTTTCAGGCAACCACCATCAGCTTTTCTTTTCTGTTATCTAAGTTTCTGACAATCTATGTTGCCTTTTAGCTCATGCATGTCATCCCAATTCTTGTGTATTCATTCTTAATCCAACTGTAATAATTTTTTTTTCTTATGGTCACTGAAAAGGAATTGCACCCAAAGTAGAGCTCTTTGAAGAAACAGAGTTTTAAGATGAGTAAATAAAATTTGGACAGGAGTATTTTCTTGTCCCCTGGAACAGTGACCTCAGTTAACTTAAGAAAAAATTCAGGAAAGGAAGCACTTTCTTACTGAATCCATCAGGAGAAATTGGTAGACTAGGCTCTTGATGCTCTGCATAGTCCTGCTGTAACAGTAGGACTAGATATGGGAAGCCTCAGTGTCAGGGATTTCTTAATACATGAAGGTTTTGTAGCATTGAGCCAACTCTGCAAAGAGACACAGAAAACGCCTCAGGCAATTAATAACCTTAGCTTTTTGAGTGGCCCAAATATATTTCATTTTGTGTGAATCTGTGTCATAGGGAGGTAGGTAATGAATGGCCCATATGCCATGGGAATTAGTAGCACAGGAGTGATGTTGCAGTGAACTCAGCCCTAATATGGGTGCATAAATGAAAGATTCACAACATTTCCTGTGAGCACGCTGTACAAAATTATGAATTTCCTGCATCTGTCAATAATAATCTAGATAGAAAAAGTGAAATAATTAAACCATATCACTTGTGCAACATTGTAATGTTGATGCTGGAGATGGAAATAAACTCTAGTGGAAATTAGGAATAGAAACATAGAATCTTTATAGACATAAAAAGAAAAAAATCAATTAGATGGTAAACTCCATTGTGAGCAGCAGTATTTTAGAGGTGTGTTAGCTGTTTTAGCAGGTACATAATCTTACACATATGTAGCTTTCACATCTAATAATACTAGCTGATTTACTAATTTAAAATCTTGGGTGAATTTGTCGCAACAGAGTCATAGCCTGACAATTTCATTACTAAGTCTACTCAACCCCTTACAGTAAAACAATGGTGAGCATTGTAAAAGGCTATACAGTAACTTTGTGATTGAGGTTTCTTGCTCTAGGGCAGGACATCTTGGGACAAACAACTAGACAGTGACCAATGACGCTGCAGGGATTGCACAATCTGCATGACAGGTCATAATCTCCCATCCACTTAATTCATGCTTCTTCAAAACCCTGATATGGGTATCACTTCCCTTCATCTTTCTCTGGCTGGTGTTGACACTGCTTAGTGTCTCTCTCTGATCTCCCTCACTCCCATTTCACTTTTTTTGCTTTTAGCTTCAAACTCATACATAACTCTAATCAGAACTGCCTCTACATCTTTCTTCTTCGTCTTTTTTTCCCCATGAAATGTTGCAGTCATTCAGCTGTGATTCTGTCAGGAGACAGAAATTACCTCAGAGTTTATCATCTTTTATGCAAAATAAATTGTGTCTTCACCTGTCTGAGCTACATGGAAAATGAGACTGAAACCCAGAGATCTTTTTAACTGCAGAATTCTCATTTGTAATGTCTGATTCCTTTTCTTCCATTCTAGTGAAAGGAGATATACTGGATTCCTATTTAAGAACAGATGGTATTTGGATATTTACTAGAAACAAACAGTTTTACAAGACAAATAATGAAAAAGAATGTGCAAGCAAATGTGAAGCTGAAAGAAATTTTACCTGCAGGTAATTTCTGATGAATCTTAAAATTGTGCCATTGTGGGTGTCTGCATATCAGTGACATGTTCCTACCTCTACTCAGAACAAACATCCCCATTCTCCTGCAGCTCTGCCTACAGCAGTGTCTCCCATGCCTGTGCCTTTAGTTTGTGACGTATCTCCACCCATAAATTACCACAAGATCAAGTAAAGAGTGGATTTTCCACGTACTACTCATTTTATAGTAAATGTTCAAGTTCCCATTCTTATCCAACATTACATGAAGAACTGCTTGAGCCTCTGTAGCTGGATGCTGCTTTGTTTCACAAGAGTGCAAGGTTTCTAATTCATTGTAGGGACATTGACCTGAGCAGCTAGGATGCTGTTGATAATGTTTTGTCAATGCAGTTTCTAGTTCCCCACACAATAATTTATTCATGTAGTCAAATATCCTGAATAAGTAGCCACTTGAGAGTAGTAGATAATGCTAACCTCTTAGTGTCTAAAATACTGAGTGCAGTATCAGAAAGATAAGAATTAATATAAGACAGTGCAAGCAAATTAATAATTTATAGAAAAATAATCATGAGCTGAATAGTTTGAATTGAATTTAAAATATTGTTCCCTATGTCAATATTGCTTCCTTCTCAATTTCAACAGGGCTTTCCTATTCACCAGGAAAAAGCTACAGTGTTTAACACTGGCTGAAAATGCTAAAATGGCAGTGGCATTCAGCAGCACAGACACAGTTCTTTATGAGAAGATAAGTATGTGTACAGTAAGATGTTACATATTTACTCATTAAGCCATTTACTCATTTTTAAGCCATTTATCATATTTACTCATTCTAATGCCATCCTTCTGTTCTCTGCTGCAGTGCTGGAGCAAATTCCTGTATAGGTCAGAAAACTAATAGAGAATTTGTGGCCCAAACAAAAAGAAGCCACATTACTAAAAATGATGTACAAGAAGGATCAAAAAAGCTAAGATCACATTCCATGGTGGTCTCCATGCGCCATTTGAACTGGGAAGTTACTTGTTGTCTTCCTGCCAGGCGCAGTTATATAGTCTTCACGTCCTCTCCCCGGGTGTCAGATGTGCCCAGCTTTATTATTTAGACAGGTTAAAGTAATATAGAAGGAACCCATTTTATCCTATTAGATTGGTCTCCTGTCCTTGCCCTAACGTTTCCTTTTTATATTTTGAGGTTTGGGAAGATTCTTCTTGTGCAAACAAGGAGAAAAGGAAGGGGACATTAAAATCACTGCCCTCAATAACTGGAGATTTTTCTGTGCGTGTTGCAAATAAAAGTACCATCAACATGATTTGCATTCTCTGTCTTGGAATCCCACTAGAAAAATACCTGGGAGAGCCTGAGGCTAAGATGAATCAAAGGTTTAGGGGTGACTTATGTGGCAAGTGTATTTTGATAACTAAGTATTTTCTAGCTTAAAGGAATAACTTTAAGGATGACACCCACACTGCAAATGTGCTTATGAACAATACCTTTTCAAGAATCTTCAGCTGCTGGTGACAAACATTCTGGTTTATCCTGGTATTATGATAGTATAAGCATACATTTTTTTGCATATCAAAAACTTGATATAACTGTTCCCTTGACTTGATTATATAGCTTTATAAAAATGCTTTAGAATTTTTTCTCTTTAGATGCCTAGTAGCTGTAACTAATTTCTTTTAAAATACATTATAGAATGTTTGCAGGCACAAGAGGTTCAAAGAAGAAGTAAGACATGGTTCATCACGTTCAGATGAGCTTTGCAGGTTCTCAGTAACAGGAAATGAATGTTGTAATACTGCTGAATTAAGAAATTTGATTCCATTTCAGTTTACCTTATGCAGTGTAAAAGAGGGATTGGGACAGACTACAGAGGAACAGAAGCCAAGACTCAGAGGGGTATTCCATGCCAGAAGTGGGCAGAAAAAATACCCCACAAACCAAAGTATGTCTCTGTTTACATTTCTTTTTGTTGTTTTGAACCTTTTCCAAGTTTCCTCACTTTCATATACAGTAATTTCACTATTATAAGCTGCACTGATAACAAGCTGCATGTCCGGGTGTCAGCAACATTTCCATTTCATTCTTTGTCCATATATAAGCCGCACTGGATTATTAGCCGCACTTTCATTCGCAGCGAGGATCCGTGTGCAACTATCACAAAGTTGCAAATTAGTAACAGAATCGTGGGATTGCGGGGTTTACTGGCTCGGGGCCAGGCAGGCCCGGCTTGGGGCCGCCTCCCCAGGGCTGGGGCATTGCCTGCCGCCGCTTGGCGCCACCCCTCTGGTGCGGTGGGCTCGTATTTCCGGGTCGGCAAATTTCTGAACTGTCCATATATAAGCCGCATCTGATTATAAGCTGCACTTCCAGGTTGGGACCAAAATTTTAGTCAAAATGGTGCAGCTTACATTAGTGAAATTACTGTATATACACAGATTTATAGTGCAAGTTATCAAATCCTGTTGTCAAGTGACTTTTATAAACAGTTTTATCTTAATCTGTCTTGTTACTTTTTACTCTACTAGCAGAGAACGGCAATGACCTTGATAAGGAAAGGACACATTGTCAGCTAGAGAAGTTGTGTCTAAATGTGAGGTGTCTAAGGCAGATTAAATGCCCCAATGCTCCTTCTCTCAACCCAGTAAAGATTTTTGCTAATGGTAGCAGTGGAGTCATAATTACTCTCCTCTGTATGAAGTGATATCTGTCCAACTGATACCTGTCCAACTCTAGGCTCCCCTACCTGCCATACAGATAGTAAAAAAAAAAAAAAAAAATTGAGAAAAGTATCCAAGGGCCAAATGGATTTGGCTAGATAGAGTCTTCTCAGGGCTGGCTGCCATTGGGTTCACTGAAGCAAGTGAGGAAGCAGAGGTGCCGCTTCCTGTGATCTACGTTTAAGTTTTCTTTTTAAAAGTATTTTGTTGTTATTCTAATTAAATACACTCAGATACACTTGTTCAGATAATTTAAAAGTAATTTAGTCTTCTCTGGGAAGATTACTGTAGGAAGAAGCCTAGCATCACTTGCTTCAGATCTCTGTGAGACCTAGCTGTGTTTGATGAACAGCATCTAGAAATACACAACTTTTAAAGTAGCTCCATTAAGACAAACACATGACAGAGCCACGTTTTAGTGAGCTGGTTAGATCAACTGGATGCATGTATTAAAGGCAATAATTGTCCTTTGAGAGTGTCATCATCCTTACACACTGTAAGCTCATTTCTTACTGACAGCTGGGGCTAGGGAGAAAGCTAATAATTGCAGTTAGGAAGGATTTTTCACTTTTCATTTTTGGCTTACAATGCAAAACCCATTTGTCTCATTTTTACTGTGAATGAATAAAATTCACAGCTAGCTGAGCAAGCTGGACATTTCCCTTCTGTGCCACTAAAGTACTGGCATTAAAACAGAGTTTTAATACTTTTACAGTTATACACCTGAAAAATACCCCAGTGCAGGACTGGAAGAAAATTACTGCAGAAACCCTGATGCAGATCAAAGTGGACCCTGGTGTTACACCACACATCCGGATATAAGATTTGATTACTGCGCCATCCCAGACTGCGAGGACCAGGCTACTCACACTGGAGAAGGTATATTTACTTTTCAGAGAAGAGATGTTCAAATAGGTAATATTCCTGCTATTTTCTTTTTGTGCTTTGTTTCTACAGATTTTTTCAAATGAGAATTTTCAAATTAGAATTAGAAGTTCTCAACAGAGAGGTTGTTTTCCAAACTGGCTTGAGTTATCAAAGTTGTTTTCTAAATATGGAAAAATTAAAATTTTTAAATCATTTGCTAATATTGTTTGCTTTATCTTCATCTGTCTTACTACTTTTGACTCTTGTGGTGGAGAACTGCAATGAACTGTATAAGAACTATATTGCTCCTACACACCAGTAATTTATTATTTAATTGTAACAAGAGTAAAGACTGACCCAAGTGCTGTGTAACACACTGAACTCCCTTTGCTAACAGTACATACAGATACATGATAAATTCCTCCCTGTATATGAAACCTATTCCTGAAGCATTATTAATTTGACCAGGCTGTAATGCATGGTTTTCTGAATTCCTTTCATTGTTAGCTGGAGTGAACCTCACTTGTCCTTTCAGCATAATCTTCCATGAATAGATGCATTCCTTGCTTTGTTTTTTTTTCTGCCTAGGACCCACAGGGGAGTGCATGCAGTGTAATGGCGAGGATTACCATGGAGAAGTTTCGAGAACAGAGTCTGGACTTGAGTGCCAACGCTGGGATGTCCAAGAGCCTCATATGCATGGATTTATCCTGAAACAGTGAGTGACACTCAGCACCGAACTCATTCCCACAGAGCCTGGGAGATCCTGCCTGCAAGACAGCCTCACTGCTACACATGGCTGACTCACAAGTTTCTCTTTCATTTTCAATGTACAGCTATCCAGACAAGGATCTGAAGATGAATTATTGTCGCAATCCTGATGGTGAACTTCGTCCCTGGTGTTTCACTACCAACCCAAATAAACGCTGGGAATACTGCAATATTCCTCGTTGCAGTGAGTCTGATTTCCTGAGATCACTCTAGAGGGTAGCTCATTAAAATTATGCAGGGAGGGGAAAGACAAGAAACCACAGTTCTGAGTAACCTAGAGGTATCTCTGTGAAGCAGGGAAAGTGCACATTAATAGGCAAAATCACTCAGTAAACTTCTGTGTAAAATCATGTATGGTCAGTGAGGATGAAGGTGTCACAAAGTGTGATATGGCCAAAGATGTTATCAGAAAACATACTTTGCCTTCAAGCACTTTACTTTTCAACTTACCTGGGAAGCAAGGCATTAAGGTTAAATCAGGTGGTAGTTTACTGCTGATCTGCCAACTCACAGAAATCATCTAAAGTACCATGTGGCCATACTGGGATATTTTACCTGGGTCTGATCTGCATAGCCAGCACTGCCTTCTTAGCAAGGGATGAATCCTGAGAAACAAGTTCAGGCCTCAGGAGAAAAACCTGACTTATCAGCAAGCTAGCTTAACCCATTAAGCTGAGGACATTAAATCTAGATATTTTTCCAAGGCACTGAATTAAGAGGTAACATTCCCAATTGTGGAAGTGGATTGCACTTCAAGAAAAAAAAATCATAAGCGTGTGTTTTCTCTCTAGAGATTGTTTTCTTATGTATCTGCACTTGCCAGTGCTCTAAGCAGTAGAGTGTGTTTGCTAGATGTAGTTCTCTTCAGCATGTTTAACTACAGATGTCAGAATAATTATTTATAGACTTTCATATGATAAATTGTGTCAGTTACCATAGCATTTCCATCCTGTGCTTAAAACCTAAAGTTTAAGGAACATACCAGCCTTTTAGGGTCATACTCATGTCCTTGAGAAATTCTGTGTATTATAGGTATGTGATGTAAATTAATTTTCCATTTGCCCTCTGCAGGCTCTATGCCTCTGATCATTACTCTTATTTTCTTAGCTTTCCCCACATGGCAGACCATTTCACTTTCTTTCTTTTTTTCGCTATTCCTTCTGTCCCTATTCCCCAATTCATTGACTCCAGAGGCTCAGCTCCAAAGGCTGCTCTGCTTTCTCTCACAATTTCTTCTTGGTTCTTTCTGCCCTCCCATACTACCTGTGTGTATTATATTACTGTACTCCATCTCACTTGGGTTTACAAGACTGTACAAGACTACTTACTACCTTTCCTGCTTCTGCTCTCAGGGGACAGTAGGCACTGAGTCTGGCTCGACCCAGTGAAGTTATTTACTGGCTGCTGTAAGAGGGCAGACACAGGACATCCATCTGGCAGTCTGGAGGCCCATAAAAATGTCCTCTTTGATTTTTGACATGGCTTTTAACCAGTGTAACCTCTGCTGAAAGAAAAAAAAAAAAATCTTCAATATTACAGAAACAAAGGCATTTATATATTTTTGAAAGCACTACTTACTAGTATTTTTTGCCCCTCCCCTGCCCTCCTCTGCCCTCTCCTTTTCTTTTTTTTTCTTTTCTTGTTACAGCTACACCCCCACCAGTCTCTGGCCTAGGTTCCCAGTGTCTTTCAGAGAAAGGTGAAAACTATCGAGGAAGGATAGCCATCACCGAATCGGGAAATGCCTGTCAACACTG
Organism: Turdus rufiventris; assembly: GCA_013186435.1. Classification (NCBI taxonomy): domain Eukaryota; kingdom Metazoa; phylum Chordata; class Aves; order Passeriformes; family Turdidae; genus Turdus; species Turdus rufiventris. The sequence goes on from PYHW01010753.1 coordinate 22,733, forward strand.
GAACACACAGTTTCCTCACAAACATGGCTGGATTCCTGACAGATATCCTTGCAAGTACGCTGAGCCTCATCATTCTAACAAATACCAAGCAGTTATTCCCTATCGATCCAGATGCAGAGGCAAGAGGAGGACAGGTTTTCCTCATTTATGTTGTTACGTTGTAATTCTCAATATTTTTCAGTGCTCATTACTTCTGTTCAGGTCTTGCTCTTCGTTTTTTTCTCCCTCCCTGCTTATTCTCATATATTTTTCTCACTTGTCTCCTCCACATCCCACAGCAGAGCTATACATAGTTCACTACTTTAATGTTAAAAATCCTTTGGCTGTGTTTTGCCACATATTCAATGCATTACTCTTTTGAAGAGTGATGCTCCAAGGATAACACACTCCAAATACATACTTGTGCTCCAAGATCAGAGGAACTGGATTTGCAGAGCATTACTGATGTGCAGGAATAGCCAGGACTGACCTGGCTTATAGCTCTAGTTTGATTCTGCAAGTTTTCCTAGGGAGGTGAAACCCTGTTCACTCTCACAGAGCAGAGTGCTCCTATGTACACACTTCCAGTCTGTCACATCCAGCCTTGTCTGGTTCTTACTATAATCTCAGGGATATCAGTGCCTTCTGTTTTAGAAGTCAGTTCTTAGTGCTGCATCTTGACCTCAACAACAAGAGCAGAAAGTGTAAGCATTGGAAAAGTTCTTCCTATATCTTCAGCATTTAGACTGTGAAGTCAAAAACCATTGATTAGTCCCAAAGGAGGGGCACGTGAGTTAATCAGTCTCCAAAAAGAGATTGAAATAATACACTACTGAGTTGGATCTGGTGTGCAGTAGTTGTCATGCACACACCTCTTCTGAACCTCTATGACTGGTTTAAAGCCACTGTTCCTGTTTCCTCTTTTAAGGGGTTTAGAGGAAAACTACTGTAGAAATCCTGATGGAGAGAAGAAGCCTTGGTGCTACACCACGAACAGCAGCATTAGATGGGAATATTGCACAATTCCTCCCTGTGACAGGAGAGAACAAGGGATTGCTGGTATGAATAGTGGACTGTACTTGAGATAAGGACTTTTAACTGTGAAATATTTATTGTTTCCTATCATAAATGTATTAAATCTTTTTTTTTTTTCAGTCATTTTGTCACTCTTAATGTTTGTCTGCCTGGCATGTTGCAAAATCTGCCAAATATTAAACTTTCAGTGGTTAGGGAAATACAGTGAAGAATCACAGCTGACTCAACAGAAGAATTACGGGATCAAATATATTTATATTTTTATATTCCTTTTTCCCCAAAGGTAGACCAATTATAGCAAGTTCATTGAAAAATGAAAAGATTTAAAAAGATGAAAAATTGCTAAATAAAATTAACTCCTATTTTTCGAAGTTAGCCACAAATGAGAGGACAAGAGCTTTCAATGTAATTAAGTATCACATTGAAACACTCATTCATTAAGTACAAAATTAACAAGAAAGTCTTAGCACAATCAAAAGGATAATAGATAGACTGAAATTTAACATAATGTTGGTTTGAGAAATATGATGGGCAAATTACAGTATCTAATTTTTTAGGATTTTGCATGAGAACTGTCTTATATTTAATTCTGACGTTCACTTATGTCAAAACTGGTGAACCCTGCACTGAAAAGCATCAAACATAAGATGTTAAAATTGTGAAAGTTTTGTCAGTATCTTTGCAAATTCCCTTCTGCTGCAGGTGTGATGACTTCCCTGGATACTGTCTACATAAATGAGTCATTCACTTTTGTCACCCTGTGTGTTTGAGGCTTTCTTGTGCCTGCTCAGTAAGAACATTGAAATTACGATGCCAAAGGTCAGTTTCTGTTGTTTGCTGCAGATGCGCCTGTACGAGTTCCCCTAACAGAGGAGTGCTACCGAGGCACAGGCCAGAGTTATCGTGGCACAACTTCTGTCACTGTATCGGGAAAGAAGTGCCAGGCCTGGAGCTCCATGTTCCCACACACGCATATAAAAACCCCGGACAAATTCCCAGACGCGTACGTTTACCTCACCTCTTCTTGCTTTCTCTGGCAATAACTATTGCTGGTTGTATTATCTTTGCACAGCTATGCTTTAAAACACTGCTAGGGAATATATTGATAAAAGAGAACTTTTCTAAGATATAGAAATGTTTTCTGTTGATCTCATTTGTAAGAATTGTGTTTTCTGGTTATCTAAATTCTGAGTAAAATACAGCTGTGTCCCTTACTCTTAAATCTGGTCTTCTGCAGCCAACACCAGGAGACTTGCATTCAAAGACAAGGTATCTATTGAAATATGTGTTTTGTTTATGAATTTGAGACCTTTCTAATGATTTCATCTGGGGAGGACACAGCATATATGGTACAAATCATGCAGTCTGATGCATCATGCTTAGAAATACCAACTAAGTGTTCTTTGGAGCTGGAATTGGGCAACCAAAATTGCATACACTGAAATTTCTCCTTGATTTATCTTCTTCAGGTTAACAAAACTGGACCAGGAATGACTGGACCAGTGCCAAGCTAATCAAAACCACTAATGTGCCAGTTTTTAGTAAGGGCAGGAGAACAACAGGATTACAATTACAGGAGCAATTGTGAGGAAATCCATCATGCTTAGTGGATTATAAGCAGGAAGGTTGATACTTTTCAAATGTTTTGCTCTTTTTATGCTGTCACCCTAAATAATTTGAAATTTTCAGTTATATTTTGGCATCAAAAATCTGGAACATCCTCAGAAAGGATGATAGCTTTCAAGTTTTTTTGAAAATTAAAATCAAGCTAGAAAAAGGTGGAATTCATGTGTTCTGTCATATTCAGAGAAAAATTATTTCAATTCTTTTTCATTCTGAGACTATGCTGTGATTTGGATGGGGAAACTGCAACTCTGCAAATTATTGAAAAAAGAAATTCTACTCCATTATGCCCCAGCAAGCACAGACATGGGAGTGGTCTCACTGAAGTAATGAGAAATGGGGCTTTGGGAGTGTAAGAGGGGATCAATTGCAATTGTTTGCAATCAATAAGCATTTGTTTGTGATTCTTCTGAATACAAGAAAGAACCTTTTGACAATTAAAAGACTTTTCTAAAAACCCTCCAATGGTATGAATCTTCCTGCATATTTGTTACTAGTTCACACATTCTCATAATTATGTATGCTTATACACACCTACTTGTAAATTACAATAATTGCCATATGGGGCAATTGAAATGCACACTGTAATATTACAGCCAGAGTATAAGCCGCTAGTTGAATTGTTTCCTTATGCATAAATATATTCAAGACTCCAATGCATATGCAAATACAACTCTTCACCAGCATCACAATCACAGATGTGTTTGCTGGTAATAGGATATCTGGCCATAAGTAAAACCAACAATAAATCTATTTGTTTGTACATAGTTGATGTACATAGTACATCTTTTTGTCATGATATTCCTATGCTTACTTTCAGTCTTATGCAGCATGACTGTTGACTTTATTTGTGCAGGGATTTGAGAGACAACTATTGTAGGAACCCAGATGGTGACAGCAGCCCGTGGTGTTTCACCACTGACCCCAACACGATATGGGAGTACTGCAGTCTCAAGAGGTGTGATGATCATACTCAAGAGCCCACATCTAATGCTTCCCCTGGAATGACGGAACACAACATTGGTCAGAGTACACCCACCACATCTGGTAACAGCTGGCTATAACATCACCTCCTGTAGAGTCTGTGGGTAAAGGAAATAGCAACCTATCAAAATTATTCTAGAGTGTCATGGTTTAACCACAGCCAAAAACTAAGTACCACGCAGCTGCTCACTCATTCCCCCATCCCTTCTTTGGTGTGGAGGAGAATATTAAAAAAGTCCTGGCCGTGCTTCTGCCCAGATTCTTGTGTACCTCCTCACTGGCAGAGAAGAGCAAAGTGAAAAGTCCTTGGGTTAGAGTATGCACTACTTAGCAACAACCCAAATATCAGTGTGTTATAATCGTTATTCTGATATTAAACCTAAAACACAGCACTGTACCACCTAGTAATAGAAAATTAACTCGATCTAAGCCAATACCAGGAGACTGAATAAGACTGCAATATAACAGTTACATCCCTCCTGCAGCTTTCAGATTTGTATGGCTGCATTTTCCATTTAGATAGTATATGTCCTGTAGCCTATGTCATTTCACAGTGTATTCTGAAGGATGTCTTTTTCTTTTAGTCAAACAAGAGGAAAACAGACATTTATAGTATTTCTCTAGCTGTGTGGTATTGAAATATGTGACTGTTATTATTATAAGAATTTTACTTTAGTTGTGCTTTATGTTTTCAGGAGGGTGACCTTAGCTTGTGTTGTTCACAGGCAGCTTTGTTTTGCAAAATTAGAAAAATGAGGTTTCACTCTGTCCTGTTTTGTTACTTCCTTAATTAATAGTCCACATTGGTCGAAGTGGTATGACATTTGTTAAAGTATAGTGGAGCTTTGCATGAATTACTAATTTGGCAAAGGAAGGTGGCAGAGTTGAACAAAAGGCACATTCCTAAATTAAGTTTTGTGCTCTTCTTACACGCAGCAGAAAAAAAAGTACGTACTTGTAGCAATGTCCTTGGAAAAAAAAGTTGCTCTTTCAGTCTAATGGGGGGCTGAAATATTCTCCTCCCTTGAAAGTGCCTACAGATAACAACTTAGTAAAAACCCTGAAGCATTTCCAGGCATTTGCAAAATGTTACAGAAAATGTTTAGCCTGAAGATCCTTTATAAGAATAATCACACTGAATTTACAAATGGAAGTATTAAAAATCATTAATTTTGTGGTGAATTTATTTTGAGAAGCATAGGTAACTGTGGGGTAAGAATAATCTAACTTTGACCCAGAGCAGGTAAATGCATATAATTTGGGCTTTCAAGGATCAGAAATAGTTTCATATGCTCAATGTTTATGCATGAAGCCTAAGAATACAGGTGTACGTAGTATTTTTTCTTAACTCACAGAGTCAACCAGAATAGCAGGAAAATTGTATAAGGTAATACCTTACTCATATTAGCCCAATGTTGTGAACATCCCACTCCTCTGAAACAAAGCCTGTAATACACAGTATGGACTCAGAGACTGTGGGCATTGTGTTCATTGATAGAGTCCAAAATCATCAGACCTAGATATTCATATCCTGCTATGCTGCTTGCA
>PYHW01010755.1:33872-44280 GCA_013186435.1 Turdus rufiventris
TCCTGCACAGCCCCTGGCACCTGTGGGCCTGCACTGACAGCCCTGCCCCGGGCTCTGCCGGGCTCTGGGCCAGCAGAGAGGCCGGGCATGGCTGGCCATGGCTGGGAGCAGGCCCTGAGCCCCACAGGAGGATGGAGCTGGGCCACAGCCAAACTCAGCCCAGGGCAAACCTGGGCTGAGCAGCCAGGGCTGAAAACAATGCAGAGAGAATGTGTTTTCCTGATTACAGATTGGTATCAGCAATGTCCAACTGATATTAACTCCCAACACCTTCTAATGCAGTCTGAACAGATATGAAAATTGAGACCCTTCATGGCTGACAATCAATCACACTTTGTCCCCACTCCGTCGCCACCATTTCCCTCATCCAAACCCTGGGACTCCTATGGATCAGGAATAGTGTGGCCAGCAGGACCAGGGCAGTGATTCTTCCCCTGTGCTCAGTGTTGGTGAGGCCGCACCTTGAGTGTTGTGTCCAGTTCTGGGTCTCCAGGACATGGAGGGCCTGGAGTGTGTCCAGAGAAGGGCAACAAGGCTGGTGAGGGTTCTTGAACACAAGTCCTGTGAGGAGCTGGGGATGTTTATCCTGCAGAAGAGGTTCAGGTGAGACCTCATCACTCTCTACAACTCCCTGAAAGGAGGGTGCAGCCAGGTGGGGGTTGGGCTCTTTTTTCCAGGGAACAGTGACAGGACAAGAGGACATTAAGATGCCTGTATGCCCAAATCATCTGTTAGTGTTGAATATTGAATTCTGCAGCTTTAAGACTGCTTCCAGGAGTGAAACGGAGAGGGAAGAGGTGCAAAGCTGCTATCAGAGACTGCCCCTGCTCCCCTGCATGCTCTCACAGACTGTGTTGTCTACAGTGGATGGCGGGAGAGAAGTGCTCTTTGCTTTTAGTTAGTTTTTTTCTGGCTAGCTGAGGCAAAAAGGGGGTCTCCTGGACTGCTGTTTTGTTTTGGTTTTTTTTTTCCCTTTTTCTTGTAACTGTTTGAGTCTGCTCTGGACTGAAAACCCAGAGGAGCACTGAGGGCTCACACCTGTGTCCCACCAGGCCTGGCCTGGGCCACGGCATTTCCCAGCACCGGAGGACTGAGAATGGACTGAGTGAGCCAGGCTGCACTCACAAAAGGGTCTCTTCTGAATTTGTCATCTCTTTGGAGCAGTGAGAGGTTTTGCTGTTTGGTATTGTTCGATTTTTTTATGCTGGGAAGTGCTTTTTCAGTTAAGCAAACAATTTTTTCCACTTCTCTCTGAGGAAATATTTTTTCCCAAACTAGTTGAGGGCCCCATTCAGAGATTTCCTCCCAAATTTGCCCTAAACCAGGACACCTACTTCCAGTCTTGCTCCCCATTGGGACAGGACGTCTCTCCCCCAGACTGTGAAAGGCCTCAGAACAACAGAAAGACATACTGTCACTGCCTTTCCTTCAGGACCTGCAATGTTAATCATGGATGCACTTTACAAACACACAGTAACACCTCTAATCGCTGCGAGGGAACCTGCAGGAGCTCCAAAGCCCAGTCGCTGGGCCAAAATGGGAGAAATTACAGTGACATCTGCACCAGTACCTGGCATGCCTGTAATGAAAATTGTTTTACCACAGTGAGTCAGACTACAAGTCAGTTGTGGTTGGTTGTGGTCTGAATATTGCACCCAAAAGACCTCAGGGCCTGAGGTTCCAAATGATACAGACATAATTGAATTCCCTGGAAAGTTGTTTTGCTTGGGTGTATTCATGGCTAAAAGAAATGCAGTAGCTATAGGTGTTTTTTATGGAATTATCATAGGAACATTAAATGTGAGAGCTAAAATAATTAGCTCTTCATTACAATTAACAACAGCTGGAAGGACTGAAAGTCCAAACATTTTGTTGCTGGCCTTGCCTATAATCAAAAAATCTCGTCTTTGTTGAAAAAAAATAGTAATTCCAGTAGGAATACTTTCATAACAAAAATTATTTGAAAGGTATATCAGTTTTGAGGAGGCCAATTCAAACCTTGCACCTGAGAAGAGTGGGCTGGAACCATTTGAGGAATGGTTGACTGAGGGATAAGTGACTGAGGTACCAGTACCACTTTATTGGGTACCACTACTTCCATTGAGGTGCAGTGGCCCGTGCTCTTTTTCGAGTTTATCAACAAAGATTTGTCATCGACGTCAAATTGAGAATAACAGTATTTAGCAAGATGCTTCCCTTTCCGACATCGAGGGCAAATAGAAAGTTGTTTAGGTTGAAATGCTGTTGTAGGACAATCCTTTTTCATGTGTCCTGGTTTACCACAAACAAAACAACAAGCCTTTTTATCAGAGTCCAACTGTACAGGCACAACAGATTTTTCAAAAATCTTTGCTTGTGATTCAAGGGCTTTTTCAAGCTTTTCCCCCAAAGTTTGTCCCAAATTTTCTTCCAAAGCTTTTCCCAAATTTTCTCCCAATGTTTTTCCCAACTTGTCTTGAGATTCTACAATCTGCTTCCCAAAAGCATTGACTAGCACATTAGCAAGATGCTGTGGAGAGGTGAGCTTAGTGCAAGCTGTTAGCATCTGTGTTACAGTCGGAGGTGGATCAGGCAAAGTCAAAATAATTTTTTACCTTCTTCATTAGCATTAACAAAAGCAAGGTTTTGAACAATACAAGAATGTGCCCATTCATCTGGACATTGTCTTTCCACAGCTTGTGTTAACCAGTCTAGGAAAGAACCGAAGGATTTTAATTCACTTTGTCTCATAGTAGTATGAGCATTTACATGGGTACTAGCTGGCTCAGCAGAAAGAAAGGCTTTTCTAGCAGCATTTTTAATATCTGTGAGTATAGGCCTAGGCAATTCCACTGCTTGCTTTTCTGGACTATGAAAAGGTGGATCACCTGCTAATTGAGCAACTTCTACATTTGCATAGTTTTCATATTTCTTAACTCATTTTTCAATAAGTTTTTTTCCATTGCAATTCCCAGTAAAGATACCGTGAATTGGTTATGTCAGGAAAATTAATCCACAAACACCAGAGGTTTATGTCCAAAAAGGAGACAGAGGAGTCCCTTTTGCTTTATTTGAATAAAGGGAGAGGCCATGGGGCATTCCCCTGGGATCTCTCAGATTTTTGGAGGACGCAGCCTCCTTATTATCCTATTTTCCCAGACGCATTTCCCTCTCTCTTTCCCCATTGGCTGAGGTACTTGAGAGGCACAGACTTCCCGGAATGCCTGATACCTAAGATTCCCCTCTAATGCATAACCGTCCCTTTTAATTTTTAATTCTTACAGAATTCATAGTTTTTCCCCCACCATTGTTTCTTTCATCTTCCAATACCCAGTTTCATTTCTACAGTTTGTTTGCAAAGGCAAATGTCTTTTTCCATTAATCAATCAGTGCAATCAATCCCATTATTTCTTTTATCTCTCAGTGCTAGCCTTATCTACCAGCAGACCCACAGTTTGTTTGTAAAGACAAATCCAGCATTCCTCTCAGTTAAGATCAGGGAAGCCACATTTCAACAATGGGCAGGGACTAAGTCATAAGAGTTAAAAATACTTTCAAACACATTATTTAAATAAGGAGAAGTCAACCTACTGTCTTTCAAGGTTTGTCTAAGTTCTTTGATATCATAGTGGAAAAGAGTTTCATATTGTGGATTTACATCATTACGACCATATCGTACAGGTAAGGCAAGAAATTGTTCTTCTGAATCCAAATTATTTTCTAAATTTTGACCAATATTAGACCAATCAAGTAGTAGAAACACCTCTGTGTTAAACGCTGCTCTAGCTTTCTCTCTCACCACTGCCGTGGTATCTGACACAGAGCACGGAGGGTTGTGACAGCAGCCAGCTGTCCCGGGAGCCTTGCCAAGAAGGGCGGGAGAGCCGAGCTCCACACCGCCCACAGCCCCGTCCTCCTTGCTGGAGGGAGTAGCCGAGGAATGTGTTGCCTTGGCAACGGGGGGAAAGCCAGAAGCTGCAAACTCTTGCGAAACGCTGCTGAACTTTTTGGAAACAAATTTTTCCATTGCTAACTGCAGGAATCGCGCTGCTCGCGCGCTGCAAATCCTGAATCTGCAGCACCTTCCAATGAGTGTTACGAATTTTCTGCCATGCCCCCGCCCGCCGGGACTCAGCTGGAAAACTCTCAATCCCAAACTGCGATTTCGGCATGCTTTTTCCCCCGCAACAGCAAATGAGACAGGCTTCAAAGCTCCTGAATCAATTGTTTTGAGTTTCCACAGACACTGTCCGGGTCCCTGGCTGCCGCCTGCCGCCTCCGTCTGCCCCCCTGCCTGCTCTCCCACGGCAGAGTCACAGCCAAAGCGCCCTTACTAGTTGTAACCTGCGACTCAGGGGCCAAAAGCAACGGAAATCCCCGAAGAGGTTCGACAGAGGAAATTATTCGAAAAAGGTCCCCAGAACTGCAAAGCAAGCTGTCAGTCTGAGTCCGCTTTGAAGGGTTGTCTTCCCGGGAGGGAGAAACAGTGACAGGGGTGACTCCCACAGCCCGCGGCAAGGCAGAGCAGCCACAAAATAAGGTCCAGTCACATCATCGACAGAGCATGACACAGGAACAGCAGCCTCTGTTTTCCGAAACTTTTCCAAACTCCCATCTCCCCGACCCATCCGACCCCCAGCCGCCCCAGAACACGACCGCTGACCCCTCAAAGTCTCGGAACGCAACCAAAACCCCGACCGCTCTCCCGGAGTCCGCGGGGGAAGGGGAGGAGGAGCTGTCGCAGCGCCAGTGACGAAGGGGACCCCGGAAAGGACAGGGGACACGACCGAAGATGAAGGCTGATTTGACTCCCTTGTTCTGGAGACCGAAGCGTCATTTGTGACACCTGGGGAAACCTTGGACACATCAGGAGAAGGGAAGGAACCCCGATGCAGACCCAAGCACTCTTCAGAGAAGGACGAAGGCTCAGCACCATCCGGAATTAAAGTTCCAGGACTTGATACTTTGTTTCGCTATCCGAGAAAGTCTCCGTTGCTATCAATCTGTTTAAAACTCTCCATTAAAGCTCTGGAGATAGGGATAAATATGACCAAAGTCTTTTCCTCTCTAAGAGAGAGTGGAATGTAAATTTTCCAGCTTATCTGGTCCCAGAAATCACAGGTAAAAGCAGACTTCAAGTCTATATTTTGACAATTTGCTTTTACCCAGATTAATAAGACTTTTAGTTCTTGTTTTGAGATGTCTGAACAACCTTTATCCCTTCAAATTGTCTCAAGCCGATAAAAGACATTCCATTCTGCTTTAGATAAATTATATCCCATCTCGTTACCCAGGAGCCCCTGATTTGCTACTTACAATTATATCAGCTACAGATGACGAGTGGATAGTCCATTCCTCCTTTTAACAGCCTGGGTCTGTGGCACTGGAACTGTCCACGGTTTCCTCTTTGTTTTTTATTTTTTATATTCTTCTAGTCTATAAGTCCTCACATGGGAGGGGCACCATATAATGCCGGCCACGGGTTTATATGCATAGAATCACAAATGGGACGGGACTGCTGTGGAACATGTCTCGAGCTGCTTTACTATTAATTTTTCTTTCCTCCCAAGCATCAGTCTCATTACAAGGTTGGGACAGCAGGAAGATGCCAGCAGCTCATGACCTCAGCAACGGCCAGAGAACATGATGTTACAATGCACTTTGAAAGTTTTTTGATCAATCACAAAAAGAAAAAACATATTGACAGTAGTTCTATCCAACCACTATAAGTACACGTCCCTTTGGTTAAAATAATGCTTGCTTACTTCAAATACAATACCTGCCTGTAAGCCTTAAAATACAATGCACAGAGCTCCATTATTAAACTTAGGCCTTCCTAATATCTTGCTAGATATACTTTTCTACAGCTTAGAGAGTTATTCTAGCCAAGTGTTAATACACAGATCATTGTTCTATTTGTCTTTGCTTTCTACATCTCATATAACTTTTCTGCTGACATGCCTTATGCTTTCCGCTTAGTTCTAATTGCAGTTCTGTATCTGAGGGCTCTGGGGTTTCTCCATCTTTATGCATTACCCACCGTGTGTAACCAGGTCCTTGAGCAAAAACAATCCCATGCATGGGTTTGCCTTTGCCCATGGTGGGATTAATCTAAACAGTCTTTCCTAAAATACCTTTCATGCGTACTACAGGGACTTTATCTCCATCCACTGTGTGCAAGGGTTCAGACTGGACAGGACCAGCTCGATTGATGGACCCTCGGGTGTTGACCATCCAGGTAGTTTTCGCTAAGTTCCTTTCCCAGTTTCTGAAGGTTCCCCCACCAAGTGCCTTCAGGGTAGTCTTAAGCAGCCTATTGCACCGTTCAACTTTCCTGGCAGCTGGTGCATGGTAAGGGACATGATATATCCATTCAATGCTATGTTCTCTGGCTCAGGTGTTTATAAGGCCATCCTTGAAATGGATTCTGTTGTCTGACTCAATTCTCTCAGGGGTACCATGCCTCCAAAGGACCTGTTTTTCCAGGCCCAGGATGGTGTTCCAGGCAGTAGCATGAGGCACAAGGTAGGTCTCCAACCATCCAGTGGTGGCTTCCACCATGGTCAGCATGTAGTGCTTGCCTTGCCAGGTTTGAGGAAGGGTTGTGTAGTCAGTTTGCCAGGCTTCCCCATACCTGTACTTTAACCATTGTCCACCGTACTGCTGAGGCTTCACCCACTCAGCCTGTTTGATTGCAGCGCAGGTCTCCCAGTTGTGGATGACTTGTGAGATGTTGTCCATGGTAAGGTCCACCTTTCGGTCATGGGCCCATCAGTATGTTGCATCTCTCCCCGATGACCAGAGGAATCATGGGCCCAACGAGCTAGGAATGATTGTCCCTTGTGCTGTCAGTCTAGATCCACCTGTGATACTTTCACCTTGGCACCTTGGTCCACCTGCTTATTGTTGTGACACTCTTCATTAGACTGACTCTTGGGTACATGTGCATCCATGTGTTGAACCTTCCTGGTCAGCACCTCTACTCAGGTGGCAATGTCCTGCCAAATCTCCGCAGACTGGATGGGTTTCCCTCTGAGCTGCCAGTTGGCCTTTTTCCAGCCATCCAGCCATCCCCAGAGAGCATTAGCTACCATCCGTGAGTTAGTGTAGAGATAGAGCTTTGTCCACTTCTCTCGTTTGGCAATATCCAAAACCAGCTGGATGGTTTTAAACTCTACGACCTGACTTGATCCACCTTGCCCTCGGTACCTCGTGCAAGTTGTCGTGTAGGGCTCCTTACTGCAGCTTTCCATTTCCAGTTAGTGCCTACAATTTGGCAGGAGCCATCACTGAAGATGGCATATCGTCTTTCAGTCGCCAGTAGCTTGTTATATGGTGGGGCTTCCTTGGCACATGCCACTTGCTCCTCTTCTCCTTCAGAAGATAATCCAAAAGTCTCCCCTTCAGGCAAATTTGTAATTATTTCCAGAATTCAAGGGCAGTTCAGATTTCCAGTAAGGGCACGCTGAGTGATGAGGGCAAGCCTCTTGCTCCATGTGGTGTCAGTGGCGTGATGTATGGAAGGAACCCTTCCCTTGAACATCCTAGTACCAGTAGTCGGGGTGCCAGAAGCAGCTGTGTTTCAGTGCCAATTACTTCTGAGGCCACTTGAACTCCTTCACAGGCAGCCAAGATTTCCTTCTCTGTGGGAGTGTAATTGGCTTCAGACTGTTTTGTAGCTTCTGGTCCAGAATCCCAGAGGTCGGCCTCAGGTCTCCCCAGGCTGCAGTGTAAAGCACATTCTTCACCTCTGGTCCCTTCCTGACTGGGCCAAGGGAGACCTCATGAGTGATCTCCTGCTTGATCTGGGCAAAGACTTGCTGCTGCTCAGCACCCCAGTGGAAAGCGTTCTTCTTGCGAGTGACCAGGTAGAGTGGGCTCACGATCTGGCTGTACTCAGGAATGTGCATTCTCCAAAAGCCTGTGGCACCTAGAAAAGCTTGTGTTTCCTTCTTGCTGGTCAATGGAGACATTGTGGTAATCTTGTTGATTACCTCTGTTGGGATCTGACAACGTCCATCTTGCCACTTGACTCCTAGAAACTGAATTTCTTGAGCTGGTCCCTTAACCTTATTTTGTTTAATGATAAAAACAGCTTTCAGCAGAATCTGGATAATCTTTCTCGAAGATTTTCCCTGCTGTGCTCCCCCATACAATGATGTCATTGGTATTCTGTAGTTTTTTGGGCACCTCGCCCTTTTCCAGTGCCCTTTTCTATGGATCAGTCCATGGCAGATGGTGGGACTGTGCATCAACCCCTGGGGCAGTCAGTTCCAGGTGTACTGCACTACCCTCCAAGTGAAGGCAAACTGGGGCCTGCACTCTGCTGCCAAAGGAATGGAGAAGAAGGCATTGGCAATATTGATGGTCGCGTACTACTTTGCTGCTTTGGACTCCAGCTTGTACTGAAGTTCTAACATGTCTGGCAGTGCAGGGCTCAGTGGTGGTGTGACCTCATTCAGGCAACGGTAATCCACCGTCAGTCTCCATTCTCCACTGGACTAGCTCACTGGCCATATAGGGCTGTTGAAAGGTGAACGAGCCTTGCTGACCACCCCTTGGCTCTCCAGTTTATGAATCATCTTATGGATGGGAATCACAGAGTCTCTGTCAGTATGATATTGCCGATGGTGTACTGTTGCTGTGGCAATTGGTACCTGTTGTTCTTCAACTCTCAGCAGTCCCACAGCAGAGGGGTCATCTGAGAGACCAGGTGAGGTACTCAGTTTTCTAATTTCTTCTGTCTCTACAGCAGCTATCTCAAAAGCCCAATGATATCCTTTTGGGTCTTTGAAATATCCATTTCTGAGATAGTCTATGCCAAGGATACACGGGGCCTCTGGGCCAGTCACGATGGGGTGTTTCTGCCACCTGTTCCCAGTTAAACTCACTTTGGCCTCCAATACAGTCAGCTGCTGGCATCCTCCCGTTACTCCAGAAATAGAAATGGATTCTGCTCCTACATATCTTGATGACATCAAGGTACATTGGGTACTGGTGTCAACCAAGGCCTTATATTTTCGTGGGTCAGATGTGCCAGGCCATCGGATCCCCACAGTCCAATAGATCCTATTGCCCCTCTCCTCTATCTGGCTAGAGGCAGGGCCCCTCTATTCCTGGTATTGGTACACGTTGCTCTCTTCCTGTAAATAGGTTCCTGTGGTCCCTTCAAGAGGATCAGTTATGTCATCATTCTGATGCTGTCTGGAGTTTTGTGCATGAGAAACCAGAGCAGCTTTGACTCTAGATGAGCTTTTTATTTTAGGTGTCCCTTTTAGGTGTCCCTCTTTTCAGTTCACGTACCCGGGCTGCTAGGGAGGAGTGGGCTTTTTTATCCCACTTTCTCATGTGTTCTCCATGCTCCTAATGGAAAAAACAGAGGTTACCTCGTGGAGTGTATCCTCTCTCCCTGATTGGGGAATGCCAGCTCCTAATGGCAGAGACTCTTGTTGGTTCTGGTGAGATGTGGTAGTTTTCTTCCTTAAGTTCCTTTTTTGGTTTCAGATAGCCCTCTTCAATCAAGCTTGGACTTGCTCAACCAGCCTTGCTTCCACAGACGAGACATGGGTATGAAATGGAGTGGTTACAGTGTCCTCATAAATTCTTAGTTTATTGACCAAGACGCCTACCATGTCCTTGTCTTCCTTCCATTGCAGCGTTGCCAGGTAACAAGAGTACATCTCTGATCCAAGCCGTGTGAATCTCAACCGCATTTGTGATGTGCACTGGACACAATTTCAGCTCTTGGGAAATCTCTCATCTTCTGAGAAAATGATCTCTAGCACAACCAATTCCCTCAGGCATCAGATACCTTGTTCTATTGTGCTCCATTTTCCTTGGTGCATCTGGAGGTCTTCTTTACATCTGTCCTTCATACTTGTCAGCAGCCGCTGCCAGAGGCTGAGAGTTTTTGGGTTGTCCTAATCCCCTGGTCAATGACCACATCCTAGGACAGCAATCCCAATTGCCTGGCCTGACTTCCATCCAGAATGGTGTCATTGACTGCAGCACCCCAGATGCAGAGCAGTCAGGTCAGGATGGACTCATTTATCTGGTGGGTGAATTCCCTCCACAGGTCACACAGCATACCCAGGGTGCTCTTCCCATGAGTGCAAAGGTCCTGCTACATCCTCGTCAGTCACTATCCAGACTGATTTGCCCTTTGATTTCTTCTTCTGAACAGSGGCAACTGCTACTGGTCTGTAGCAGTTCTGGTTTGGTGACAGTTTGTGTGGAGATGCTGAGGGCGCTTTTGGTTCCTTTCTCCTCTGTAACAGTCTGCGTAGACACAAGACACTGTTGCTTTGCCTTTGGCTCCTTTCTCCTCTGTGACAGTCTGCATAGACACAGACACTGTTGCTTTGTGTTGGGTTCGTCTCTGTGACATTCTGAACAGACATGGAAGCTGTTGCTTTGCTTCTTTTTTCCT
>PYHW01010755.1:62500-75620 GCA_013186435.1 Turdus rufiventris
GGGGGATTTTGTGGCAGTTTCCCCCAGTTCAGGGTCTTTTCCCTCTTTTCTGGACGTGTTATGCCCATTCTTGAGTTCTTTCCCCTCTGCTGCTGGGATCTTTCCTCCTTTGTTATTTGCTTTTCCCCTGGTTTGGGCACTTTTTCCCCATTTTCTTGTGCTTCTCTCCCACTGCTCTTCCCCCTTTGTGGAGGGTTCTTTCCCCTGTTACCACTGTCTCTCTTTTTTGGCCTCTTTCCCCCTATTTTTTGTGCTCTTGCTCCCACCTTAAAATTCCTTTCCCCCATTTCTGGATCCTTGTCTTAATTTGGAGGACAGGTGTCTGCTAAGATAGGCTGGAGCCTCTCTTTGAAATGGAGAATGTAAACCCCCTCCCTCCAAATTATTATAATTTTGAAATCAAGGGGCTTTCAGGCAAAGATATGGGAATTAGGAATAGCAGTTTTTTACTAAGAAAATTAAAATAGAAATACAGTACTACAAAGAACAAACCCCAAACCCTGACAAAGTCAGAGTACAACCTGACACTCTGTCAGTCAGGGTGTTGGCAGCAGTCTGATTAAATGGTGGCTACAGTCCTCTTGCAGTGACAGATGTGATTCAGTTGAAGCAGTGCTCCTGTAGAAGCGTGAAATTTTCCTCCAAAGGTCCAGTGATCATGTGGAGAAGTCCGATTTTCTTCTGAAGTCCAGTGGAAAAAGAGCTCCCTCGTGTCCCAAAACATCTGTTTTTATCTTGTTAAGAAATGTTGGGCTCTTCCCCCTGGCTGGAGCATCTGCCAATGGGATAATGGAATTTTATCAGTCACACAGTGGGACTCAATGGGCCATTATCAGAAGATACCTCCCTGGAGGGAAGGATGGGTTGTGAAAAGATAAAGAACAATGCCCCTCTTGGTTTCAATGGATGGCCCATTAGTAGAATATTTCCCACGGAGATATCGATTACTATTCTACCTGCTCTTAACAGATGGTGATAGAACAGATACTTTTGGTTACATTCTGTATTGCAACTCAAGACAGTCCTTCACCCATTTTTGGTGTCTTTTCCCATCTCTTTGAGCTTCTATTGTCATTTGAGGGGGTTCTTTCCACCTTTTCTTCCCCCTCTTTTCTCCTTTTTTTTTTTCATCTCTTTCCACTTGTTTCAGTTCTTTTCTTCTTTTGGCTCCTTCCCTCATTTATGCGTCTCTTTTCCCATTTTTTGGGGCTATTTCCCCCCCTCTGTACTTTTGCTCCTTTTTTGGTCTCTTTTCCTGCATTTTGGGGTCCTTTCCGCAGTTTTCACTCTTTCATCTCTTTTTGGTCTCCTTTCCCATCCTTTTGGAGTTATTTTCTTCCTTTTGGGGAACTTTTTTCCCACTTTTTGGTCTCTTTTCCATCTTCTGGATCTTCTTTCCCCCTTTGGGGGATTCTTTTCCTCTTTTTTAGGTAATTTCTCCCCCTTTTTTGGCACTGTTTCCCCTAGTGCCACCCCCAAGACACCCAAATCCCCCCAACCCCCCTGCCCCAGTGTCCCCCTGGTGTCACCCACCTGGGTGAAATCGGGTGCCCGCCAGGCTTCGGCCAGTGCCCTCACATCACTCGTCGCTTTCCCGTCAGGCCCTCGCAGGTCATTGCTGGTGGCACCATTGTAGTCACCGCAGAGGCCGCAGAGCGTTGCCCGCGCTTCCTTGGGCACCTCTACTGTCACCCCCGTGGCACCCAGTTCCACCAGAAATCCCGGGATTCGGCTGATCCGGAGGGTCGTGCGTGTCTCTGTGATGGTCAACGGTCCTGGCAGCTCCACGGGCAGGGAGGTGGGGACCCCATTGATCTGGAGAACACCCAATTAGGAGAAAAAAGAGGATTTGGAGCTACAAAGGGTGAAGGTTACTTGGAAGAATATGGGTGGAAAAGAAGGAGTTTGTGGAAAAATGAAGGGATGTGTCAAGGCATGGTGGGAGTAGGATGAGGGAACAGCCATGTAGGTGTTTCTCTGACATTAAACTGGGGGGAAAAAGAGCAGTTTTGGTCAAAATTATGGGGTGCGTCAATCTATGGATGTCTCTTAGTGACCATCACTCACACAGGTGCCTCACTGGTAGGAAACTGGGGAGGAAAAAACAGCAATTTGGGGCAAAATTAAGGTCCATCCTGTGGTGCTGATGGAATTGGACAACCCCATGTGGACTCTAACCTGGTGAAATTAGGGAGAAGGTATTGATTTTTTTGATTTTACTAAAATGAAGATCAGGAGGATGTTCAGGGTGACAACATACAGTGGTGACAACACTTCTGGGTGCCACCCAGGGTGGCAACAACTTACCCAGACCCTCCTGTCTCTCCGCACGGTAATGAAGCTGTGGGGGGTGAAGATGTGAAGTGCCATCACTGCTGGCTGTTCCCCAGTGTCCCCGATGTCCCCCAGCAGCCGGAACCATGAGGGGTCCCGGGGGTCACACACGCTGGCCACCACATAGATGCCAGTGGCCAGAGTGGCCCCAGTAAGGCCATCAAAGGTGATGAAGCGGGTGGCAGGGGACAGGATGCAGCGCCCTGGCTGTGCGATGCAGGTGCGGTTGCCATCATGGAGGCCACAGGTGTGGCCAAAGGGACAAGTGAAGGGGCGGCACAGGAGGTTCCCAGGGCCCCGGCAGGTGCAGGACTGGGAGCAGTCAGGCGTCAGCATGGTCTCAGCAATCTGTTTTCCATGGATAAAAAGGGGAAAGTGGGGAAAAGTGGCCAAAAATGGCCCAAAAAATGGGGATGATGATGCTGTGAGATGGTGTGGGGGGAAAGGAGGAAGGGGGCCCATGTCTCCCATATCCCCTATGTGTCTTCATATCCCCAGTGGGCACCCATGGGGACCACCAACATGTCCCCAATGTCCTGATACATCCCCATGTCCCCCATGGGGACACACTGAGGGGACTGGGACCTGCTGGGGGAAACTGGGAACACTGGTAGAGACACAAGGAGACACTGGGACATGTTGGGAGACATTGGGAAGGACACTGTCCCCTCACTAAGGGACTGGGATGCATTGGGAGGCATCATGGGGGGAACAGAGACAAACTGGTAGGGATTGGGAAAAGTGTGGGGGAAAGTGGAGGAGGACTTGAATACCATGGGATTGACTGTGGACAATACAGGGAATACCAGGGGAGACTGGAGGGGACTGGAGAGATGTTGGGTAAAGAGGAAACCACTGGGGAATGTGTTTGGGAGAAGTGGGACACACTGGGGAGAAATGGTGACATGGAGGATTCTGGGGTGTACCAGGAGGGACTGGGGACATGTGGGAGGCACATTGAAGGGGCCTGGGATCAACTGGGACAGTCTGGAAGGGATGTTGGAAGGACTGAGGATACTGCGAGGCATACTAGAGGGGACTGGGGCGACTGGGAACACTGGGGAGGGCACACTGGAAGGAACTGGGATGTACTGGGAGGGACTGGAGACACTGCGGGGCACTCAGGAGGCAACTAGAAAGGACCGGTGGAGAATTGGGGTGTACTGGGATGGAGTGGGAACTCTGTGGGAGGCATACTGAATGAAGCCAGGATCAACACGGGGAGCCTAGAAGGAGCTAGGGTTGCAACTGGGCTGTACTGGAAGGCACTGGGGCCACACCCACCTGGAAGTAGCGGCCCTGGTGGAAGCAGCCGCAGGTCCCCGGGTAGACGCAGCGCGCCCCGTCAAACAGCAGCCCCTCAGCACACTGACACCCCTCAAAGCAGCGCTCACTGCACGGGGGTGGGGCTGACACACCTGCGCAGGTGTGCTCACAGGTGCGGGCACACAGCTGGTAGTGGCTCTTGGCAGGGCAGGTGAGAGCTGGGAGAGGGAGAGAAGACGCAGAGGGGGTCAATGGGGGACAGTGGGGCTACTGGGGGTAGTCCCATGGGACTCCTATTCGGGGACATCAGGGGCACTCCACCAGTTGCACAGGATTCCACCAGGGGACACAGGCTTCCCATTTTGGGGGAGGACGCCCTTTGGGGCTGTGATTTTGGCATGCCCCAGAAGGGGGCTTAGCAATGTGGACATATACCCCTTTTTCCATACAGGAATGATACCCTGCTCCATTCCACTCCCCCAGACCTCCAAATTTTCACCCCCACCAAAATTTCCACTCCCTGCAGAATTTCTGCCCCCACAAAAATCCTGACCCCCCAGATTCCCATCCCTCTAAAATTTCACCACCCCTAATTCCCAACTCCGATCTTCCTGTCACCTTAGATTCCCAACCTCCTGAAAAGTCCCAACTCCGCCATGTACTCACGGCAACCCGTGACCTCCCGCCACTCCCGGAGTGTGCCTCCAGCTGCTTGGCATGCGGCTGCGTAGCCCTGAAAGCCGGGGCAGGGGTCACCCACGCCCCTGCACACCTGGCGCTTGCAGGTCACCAGGTACGTGTCGGGTGGCACCACCCCATGACACCCTGCAAAAGGTCCCTCAGGGTCTTTCATCACCGTGCAACGCTGCTCCTGAGCCGGGGAGCAGCTGGGGGTGGGTGCCAGGTTGGTGCAATTTGAGGGGAGGCTGCCCAGAGCCTTCCCATTTGGGTTGTCGTCATTGGGGTCCCCGTTGAAGTTGCCGCAGAGGCCCCGGGGGCGGCGGGATACGGGGGGCAGCGTCAGCACCACATACGTGTTTCCATCGTAGAGGATTTTGGGGCCCCCCTGGACCTGAAGCAGCCGGTGGGACCCCACCTGCGCCACCCCCACTGCACCTCCACGCAGCAACAGCGGCAGCAAGTGGCGCTCACCATCCACCTGGGGGAGACAAGGGTGAGGATCCCAAAAGGGAAATTAGACTATCAAAGGTGGGGTTAACCCCTCAAAATTGGGTTTGCATCCCCAAAAACAGAGTTTGCATTCCCAAAACCAGGATCTGGACTTCCTTCTGCACACCTCAAACCCTTGGTTTACATCCCAAAATAGGATGGTGACTAGACTCCAAAAAGAGAGTTTTCAACCCCAAAATCATGATTTGTGCCCCAAACCTAGGGTTAACACGCTAGTAAGAGTCTGTACACCCCAGAGTGCACACCAAATTGGGGTGTGTATCCCAAAAGCATCTCTTGAACCCACAAATAGCCCCTTCCCCACTGTCATGTCCCTCAAAACCCCTTTTTCAGCCCCTTTTCACCGAACCCCTTTTTATCCCCAAAACCAGGATTGTACCTGCCATACCAGGCTTGCACCCCCAAAAGCGTTGCCTCCAAAGCATGGCTTGCAACCACAAAAGAAGGTACATTGGGGTATGCACCCCAAAGTCAGAGCTTTCACCCTAAACCGGGTGTTTTCTCACTGCTGCACCCCCCACAACCCCATTTCCATCCCTTTTGCCCCCCAAATATCTTTTTGCCCCCAAAACCAGGGCTTACATTCCCAAGCCCCCAGGCCGTGCACTCACCGTCACCTCCCACTGCTTTCCCCTGTCCATCACCACGGTCACCCCATGTGCCATCACCATCACCCGCTGCACCTCCGTGTCCTCCTGCTCCAAGGTCACTGTGATAAGTTCCAGCTCTTTTTCAGGCTCACCCCTCTCCAACTCCAGCAGCAGGAGGGTGCAAGACCCCCCAAAATTCCCCAGGTGTCCATCGAAAGTGCTGTAAGCCCCTGCCCCCAAAACCTGGCACTGTCTGCAGGTGCGAGGGTGGCACCCCAGCACCCCATCCTGCACTGTGCATTCCTCATCACTGGAGCAGCCTGGAGTGGGGTGACACTCCAGCCTCCCATTTTCAGAGCAGATGCAACGACGAGTGCAGGGGGGCTCAGGGTAAAACTGCACCCCCCGTGGGTAGTAGCGGCCCTCCAAAAGACAGCCACACTGGGGGAGCGGAACGCAATGATCCCCGCTCCGGAAAAATCCAGGATCGCAGAAACAGCCTTCAGAGCATGTGGAGACATCAGAGCAGTCCTGAGGTCCAGCTTCGCCTTGGCAGGTGGGGGGGCAGGTGGGGCCACAGAGCTCATAGTGCTGGTTTGGGGGGCACACGAAGCCTGTCAGGAAGGAAGAAGAGTTGGGAAAACCAAAACACCAACGGACACAAAAAATCTCCCTGCAAGCCCTCAAAACTCTCATGGGCACCCCAGATTCCCATGGATGCCCCCAAAACTCCCCATGCAGGCCCCAAATTCCCAAACCTCACCTTGCACATCCCAAAACTCCCTTGTCTGAACCCCAGAACCCCTCATCCAGACCTCCTCTTTTGCAGACCCCAAATCCCCCATGGACACCCCAAAACTCCCTGGATAGACCCCAAAACTCCCACTGACAGTGTAAAGCTCCCCATAGAGACCCAACACCCCTGGGAACACCTCAAAGCTCCCACAGACAGCCGAACCCCCCCTTGCCTTCCCCTGTCAGGCACCATAAACTCCTCTTTGGACAGCCCAAAATTCCCTGCCTAAGCCCTGTGTCCCTCTCTGCCCTCCAAAACACCCCTGTACTCTCCCAAGCCCCCCAAGGTTCCCCCCATACTGCAGAAGGCAGCCGTGCGCCATGGCCGCACGACAACGCCCCGGCTCTGGCACGCAGCAACATAGGCTCCAATGGCCTGGCACACGGTGTCCTGGTGTCCCTCGTACAAGCAGGCATCAAAGAGACAGTCATCCAAGTAAGGGGCAGGGTCGATGACAGCGTGGCAGGCAGCAAAAGGCCCTCGTTTCTTTCCCAGCAGCCCGCAGTGCTTGTCCCCACGGTAGGCACGTTTCTGGGTGTCACTGCACACCTGGCAGCCCTCACTGCAGCCAGGTGAGCACCCAGGGACATCTCCGACCTTCCAGCTGTCCCCTAGCTGGGTCTCATTGTCAGCGCGATGGCCATCACGGGTGACAAAGTCGTCGTGGGGATCACCATTGGCATTGCCGCAGAGGCCACAGACGGCACCCGCGTAGGTGTTGGGGATGATGACACGGGCGTAGCTGTACCAGTCAAAGGTGACAGTGACACCCATGTCAGTGGTGATGAAGCCATGGACACCACGGAGGGACACTTGGAGCTGCTGGTTGTGAGTGAAGGGAAGGTCCAACAGGACACCATTAACCTGGAAAGAGAGCCACAGGTAGAATGAGGTCATGGTGGCATGAGTTGAAACTTACCAAGTGCCACCTGGATGCCCCATGATGACCTTGAAACCCATCTGAAGACTATACAATGACCTAGAAACCTAACCAATGCCATCAAATTACACTGAAACCCACCCAGATGCCACACAAGGGCTTTGTAGCCCTCCAAGACACCATGCAATGACTTTGAGACCTACCTAAACATCTTACAAGGACCTTGAAATGTCACTCAGGTGTCACCTGATGACCTTGAAGTGCACTCGAAGACCATACCATGACCTTGAGCCCTACCCAGACGTCATGCAATGACTCTGAACCACCCCCATCATCTCCTTCGTCCCTACCTTGACCTTCTGGGGATGTTCCTGACTGAGGCTGAGGGTCATGTTGTACACCTCCATGGTGACCACCTTGGTGAAGGAGACCAGGCGGCTGCCACGGTGATTGTTCTCCACAGTGACAGCAAAGGGGATGAGGGTGGGGTCAGTGGAGCAGAGCCCAGCCAAGAGGTAAACACAGGTACCCATGAAGTCGTAACGGCGCCCATCGAAGGTGGTATAGTGGGGGTCACCAGTGGCCACGCAGATGGAACGGCTGTTTGCCACACACTGCCGCACGCCCTTCACCACCGAGCACACCTCACCCGGCTTACACCTGGAGTCCTCGCACACCACCATTCCCAGCTCCGTGTCACACCTGCACCTGGAGCGACAGGCGTTATCGCCCCAAAACTCCTCACCAGGGCGGTAGTAGCGGCCATCACGGGTGCAGCCACACTGGGACACTGGCACACACTGTCCGCCACTGAGCACATAGCCAGTGTTACAGGCACAGGTCTCCACGCAGGGCTGGTCACAAGTGGCTGGATTGTCCCAGTTGGAGCAGGTGGCTGGACAGGCACTGCCACAGGGCTCATAGTGGCTGTTTTCAGGGCAAGGTAAGGCTGCAGAGGGAGGAAACTGGGGTGAGGGAGGGACTAGGGGAGTGGACAGCATTCAACAGAGTGGGTGAGGATTGGGAAAGGGTCTCAAACATGGGGAAGGGTCTGGAAACAAGAAGGATCTGGATTGCAAGGAGGAAGGTCTGGGAAATGTGGGAAGAGACTGGGACAAGTAGGATGAGATCTGAGCTGTGTGGCAAGAGTCTGGGCCATGTGGAATGGGGTCTGAAATGCACAGGATGAGGTCTGGGACATGAGGATAAAGGCCTCAAACATGTGGCAAGGATGGGGTCTGGGAGATGTCTCAAAAATGCAAGATGGGGTCTGAGAGATGTTTGGGACACAAGGATAAAGGTCTGGTTTGTGTGGAATGGATTCTTGGAAAGATGGAGTGAGTTCTGAGACACATGAAACAGCTGGAACACCAGGAGAAAGTTCTGGAGAACTTCCAAGGATCACCTAAGGGATTTGAGGGCTTCAACCCAGGATGGATCCCACTCCATGCCCCTTCTCCCCCACTCTGGCTCCTTCCCTTCCCAAAGAAAACCCCAGCCCTTACAGCATCCTGATGGCGTCCTCCAATCATGGACCATGGCACCACGTTTCTGACACGTTGCCGCGTATGTCTCCAGCACCTGGCAGAGGATTGACCTCGCCCCATTGTTCAGGCACAGGTCGGAAAGGCAGTTGCGATAGAAGTCGTGAGGCTTCACTATGTCATGACATGCTCTGAAGGGGCCCTGGAAGGATTTTTTGATAATCCCACAGTAGTGGTTCCCACCATAAAGCTCCTTCTTCTCCTCATCACACACTGGGCATGTTCCATCACAATAATCCCAACAAATTGGGTCGTCGACCTCGGAGTCAGTGCTTTTCCAGCTTTTGGCCCATGTGATGATGGCAGTGATGTTCTTACCAGCTTCAGGGATATCGTCAACGGCCTTGAGGTTGAAATTCCCACAGAGGCCACGGACATGGCGGAAGTAGCTGCTGGGGAGTTCAATCAGGAGGTGCCAGTTCCAGTCATAGGAAACCCGGAGACCAAAATCTGTCTCCAGAGCAACACGGAGCCCACTAGGATGGACCCGCACCTTCCCATCTGCCAGGAGCACTGGGAGCAGTGTAACCTCGCCGTTCACCTGCCAATGGCCCAACATTCCCACTTATCTCAATGTTTCATTCTCAACATACAACAATATTTTAGTCCAAATGTATCCCAATATTCTATTCCCTGCATATCCCAATTCTTTATCCCCAGTCTATTCCAATACTAAATCCCATCATATCTCAACATTTTACATCCCACAATGACCCAGGATTTTATTCCCAAAATATTCAAACACCCCACAGAATTTAATTCCTGCTGCATCCCAACATTTCATTCCTGAAATATCCTAATATTTTATTCCCTAGACAAACCAACATTTTATCCCAGTTCATCCAAAATCTTATTCTGGCACATCCTGTTTTATTGCTCACATATCCCAACATTTTATTCCCTACACATCCCAATATCTTATTCCAATCTTATCACAACATTCTGTTCCAGACATATTCAAAAAGTCTATTCCCTGTATTTTGTTCCCACCATTTCTCAACTTTTGATTCCAGACATATCCCAACATTTTATTCCCAAAATATCCCAACATTTAAACAACCCGCCTCCCACATCTGACTGATTTATTCCAAAATAACATTGGCTCTGGCTGGATAAAAAAGCAGGTAGGGAAGAGCTGGATGCAGCAAAATGTTGGGAAAAGGCCCAAATTCTCACATTTCCACCCAGCTTACCCGGACTCTTCCGTCTTCATTTCGGCGGAAGGAGATGCGTTGTCCATAGACGTCAACATGGACCAAGGAGACATAGGACACAGATTGGATCCCGCCACGGATGTCATTCTTGGCCTCGACCCTGAAGGGCACCAGCCCAGGGTCATTCCCATGGGATTCGGCCATGGTGTAGGTGCAGGTTCCTTGGAAGTCAAAGTCAAGGCCATCGAAGGTGCGGAAGTGTGGGTCACCCCATGCCCAGCATGTGGCGACCAGGGTCGGGACGCAGCGGGACTGGGCACCGCGAGGCCGGCAGCGCTCCTTGGGGCGACAGCGCAGGGACTTGCAGGGGTCTGGGAGGGGAGGGAGAGCGGGATGAGCCATGGGCTGGGTGAAACAGGAGATAAACATTGGGGGAAGCCATGGGTTGGGGAAAAGGATGGGAAAAAGTGGGGGGAAGTCACATGAGAGAGAAAACTATGAGATGGAAAAGATGACAGAATAGGAGAAATCATGGGATAGAAGAAACAATGGGAAAGAACATGGGAAAAACAATGAGAAACACCATGGGAAAGACCATGGAAGAAGCCATGGGATGGGAGAAATCATGGCAGGAACCCTGGGAAAAATCATGGGATGTGGAAAAAAACATGAGAGAAACACTGGGAGAAACCATGGGAAGAATTTCCCCATCCCTGACCCTTAGTCACTGAAACCAGATTCTGTTCCCTCAACCTTGACTTTGCTTTTTTTGCCAAATCAACCCCTCAATCATCCCCAGATCCACTTAGCATCTAAAATACCCTTTTCCCTCATTTCTCCTCACTTTTATTGATGCATCCCAAGACCCCTTCCCGGATTTCGCAGGATTCGTCCTCAGTGCAAGTGTGCTTATGGCACGTAACGCCCTGGCCAGGGACACAGGTGCAACGGTGCTGGCAGTGATCCTGGAAAAGCAACTCATGGGGCTGCGAGGAGGGAAAAGGGAGAAAGGGAAATCCATATAAATAGGGGATAAAAAGAAGAGAAAATGCAGAAAAAAAAGGACATAAGCGCAGAAGAACAGGGAAAACTGAATAAATGGCAAGGCAAAGGGATGTACATGCATACCTTCCCTATAAATAGGGAAAAGGGGGGAAATGCAGGAAAAAAAAAGACATAAATATATAAAAATAGGGGGGAAATGGTGGAGAAAAGCATAAATATAGGAAAAATGGAAAAATGCAGAAAAATAAATGCAAATGCATAACACAGGGAGAAACACAGGCAAGAAAAAATATTTAACTGCTTAAAAATAGGGAAAAAGAAAGGAAACACAGGGAAATATGACAAAAATAGAGGAATACAAAGGGGGGAAATGCTGGCAAATCGAGACAGAAAAACAGGGGAAAATGCAAGAAATAAAGCTGTATATGCATAAAAATAGGGGAAATGGGGGGAAATTAATTTTTAAAATTTAAATACATTAAGCCAGGAAAACAAAACACCACCATGAAAACAGAGGTAAATACACAAGAATATGAGATAAAGGAAAACAAATGTAGGAAAAATATAGATAAGGACATAAAAGTAAAAGAAAAAGAAGGTAGAGAAGGAAAAAGGAAGCAAATGTATAAAAATAGGGGAAAATGAAGGGAAAAAAGACATAAATTTTCCTAAAACCAGGAAAAAAGACCAGAAAAACTACCTTATAGTATTCCCCATCCTTAAAACATGTGCAGTACTCCTCGGGAACGCATCTTTGTCCATCAAAGACAGAGCCCTGGTGGCACTGGCAGCCCTCAGTGCATGTTTGGGGACAGGTGGTAGCATTTCCGGCACAGGTGTTGGCGCAGGTGTTGGTACAAAGGGAGTAGGTGCTGTTGGCTGGGCAGGTGAGTGCTGCAATTTTCAGGGAATCATTGACTGAGTTGTATTGGAAGGAATCTTAAAACTCATCCCATCACCATCATCCCAAATCCTGCGTGTCTCCACTGTCACCCACACCCAAACAGGGAACATTCCCCACCTCCGTCCCCCCAAAATCCAGTATCACCTGGAGATCTTCCCAACCCCAAACAGGGGACATTTGCCATTGTGCCCTCCCAAACTCACGGCAGAAGGATGGTGTCCTCCAAGCCCCCACAGCAACTCCAGCATCTTGGCATGCAGTGACATAGCTCTGGATACTCTGGCACAGGACATGCATGTCCCCTCCCATCATACAGAGATCATGGATGCAGGATTGGGAATACGGGATGGGGTCAATGATGCGATGGCAGGAGCCAAAGGGACCTTCGGGGGCCATGAGGAGGCCACAGTAGTTTGGTTTTTGGAGGACTGCCACTTTCTCCTCTGTGCAGGTGGGACATACATCCTTGGGACAAGCGTCATTGCAAGGCGCAGCTGTTGTTTTCCATGCGGATCCAAAGGCTGTTGCATCTGGAGCCAGTTGGCCACTGGAGAGCCGGAAATCATCATTACGTTGGCCATTGTAGTCGCCACAGAGGCCACACAGGCGCCCCATGTAGGCCTGGGGAACTGTGACCATCACGTGCTGGACGAGGTCATAGTAAACAATGAGGCCAAAGTCAGTGCGGAGCAGGACACCTGTCCCATGTGGGTAGACCTGGACCTGTCCCTTGCTCACGAAGGTGGGGAGGTGGTGGGAGATGGAATCCACCTGGGATAGAGAAGGAAGAGTCCTCCAGTGAGGAGATGGGACCGAAATTTCGGGGAAAACACCTTCCAAACAATATTCTGACAGGTTTGTGGATCCCACTTGGAAGGAAAAGATTGGATGAGAATGGATTAGTCTTGGAAATGTGGTGAGGGCTCCCCTCATCAAGGAAACACAGTTTTGGGGTTGACTGAGTAGAACAAAAAATTTAGGGAAAACACCTTCTGACCAAAGTTTTTATGCATTTACAGATCTTGGTTAGAAAGAAAAGTTGGGAGGAGTATGGACTGGGCTTGGAGGTAAGCTGAGATGTGCCTTCCATCAAGGAAACCCAGCCTGGGGGGGATCCCATGAGATTGGGAACATCAAGTACTACCTTACCATGACATCTGCCCCTTTTCCTTGTTTCAAGGTCAAAGTGACCCCATAGACTTCCACAGACACCGCTTGGATCCTGGAGACCTTCCTCTTCTGCCGTGCCTCCTTCTGGATTGTGACAATAAATGATGTCATGCTGTCACCTGTGCAGGTCTGGGTGAGGACATAGGAGCAAGTACCAGTCATGTTGAAGGCCATCCCATCAAAGGTGACATAGGTGCGGTCACCTGTGGCCACACAGGTGCTGGACACCTCCGAGGGACACTGGAGGACACCATCAATGACCTTCCCTGGGCCACCGTCAGGACAG
>PYHW01010756.1:6193-29785 GCA_013186435.1 Turdus rufiventris
TAGCTGTGATTGATGACAGTCTTCAATCATTCCATCAGAATAATGGCAACTTAGAAGAAAAATGACAGAAAAAGATCTTTAGAAAAAGATCTACTGTGTTAACTCAAGCTCAGCATCCTGCAGGCTTCAGGAAAAACCTTCCCAGCCACCAGCTCTGTGAGCAGCTTCTGCTGGGTCAATAAGGCCAGTGGTAGCACTCAAAGCACTTTTGAGGCTGTTAGCATATTTTCTAGGGTGGAAGTATTCAGTGAAGCTTAAATTCAACATTTGCCCCAGGAAAGCATCTTTCTGTAAAACTGCCTGAGCTTCAGCTGAGCATTTCCAGGGGAATGGATTGGGAGCTCATGGCATTTCATTCATCTGCTGGTGTTCTCAGGGCTTTGTGCTACACAGCTTTAATGGTGATAAATGCTGTTTTACATGTAACAAACATGCCTGTCTGTGGCAGAGCATGACTGCTGCTCTCAGGTGCAATAAACCCAGGAGCACATGCTCTTGGCACTCGTTGCTGCTGTTCAGGCAGTGGGACCACACAGGACCTTACCAACAAAGAATCTTGTTCAGAGAAGTTGCTGCATTGGGTTTGTGCATCCTCTCACCTCAACCTGCTCTTTTTCTTTGCAGTCTGGGAAGGACAAGAATGCTATTGATAAAGTCTTCAAGAACCTGGATGAAAATGGAGATTCCCAAGTGGACTTCAAAGAATTTGTCCTCTTTGTGGCAGCTCTGACTTGCTGCTGTCACAAATATTTTGAGCAGAATGCAGCCAAGTAGTTGTCAAACTACTCACATAATCTGTCTTTGTGTGTGCTCCATATGCTAGTGATACGGATCCCTTCACTCCTTCCATGTACTGCCATGAAGTTTGCAAGCATGCTGGACTGTAAAAATAAACCCTACTGAGCTTATTCCCTATCCTGAATGCTAATTTCTTCTCATTTGTGCAACAGCCTGGGTTTAACGACTCCCACTATCTCACACTGAGTAGTTTCTCCCTTTCTCTGGTTTTAAAATTCTTTTCTTAGCTAAAAGGTTCAGTATTCTTCCCAGTGCAGAAGCTGCACAAGAATAAAGGCTGCTGGAGCCATGAATCGGCTGGAGGCTGTTTTTATAGATCAGCATCTCTGGGATGCATCCCAAATCCACACTTGTGCCACCACAGCTGTACAGGACAGGCCTCACTGGCAATGCCTTTGAGCTGTGTGGTTGTTGTAGGGCTGCCTTGTAGGTTCTTTCTTGGTTATAACAACAAAACAACCCCAAACACCTTTTCTGGGTTTTTTCAGCAGGGAGGATTCTGTACAGTTTTGTGTGCTGAGCCACTTCATGCAGATCACATAGATTTATTTTCTATGACACTGTAAGGTTTTTGTACCAATATATTGATATTACTTAAATTTAATAGTGTGCCATACCTGAAGCAAAAATGGTGGCAATTGTTGCTTCCTTTTCTGAAAAATGTCTGTGTGGGGAAGTGGAAGAATTTGCTTTCAGAGGAGTAGACAGACATCTGCTGAACTCTGCAACTGAAGCACGACTGCATACAGAATCAAATCTACATTTTGAAGCACTTTTCTGGTAAGCATCCCAATGCAAACTGCAAATTAAATTTGGTTCCTTTATCTACAGAACAGTACTGTTCAGTGCTATTCCTATGCTATGCCAGCAGCCAAATATTTCCCTGTCCTACTGCTTGTGCCAATGTGCTGTGTGGGTAGAGATGCCACAAATCCCTCGTGAAAGATCAGGCAGCACAGTAAAAGTGGGAACAGGAGCTCAGTTTGTGTTTCCTGAATTTATTACCCCACAGGTTTGATCCATTCATAACCCATACAAACATGCATAGTTTAGGTGTATTCATCTTTTGGGGAGCTTGATGGGAAAATTTGGTCTTATTAGTGTATTTCAGCCTGTCATGACCATTACAGGTTTTGTTTCATCTAGCTTGCTCTGGTGCTGCTTAGCTGCAGATGAATTGCAACACATCCATTACACTTGCAGAAGTACCATTATCTGTCTTCTTGACAGCAGTAGTATTTTTCTGCATTACCTGAGCAAGAAAACAACTCATCACCAAAAGTCTTCCCAATCCAGGGATCCCAAATAAGCCTTTTCTTCAGAGACTGCTCTATATTATTGCCATTTTTTGAGATATCTTTGAAACTCTAATCCAGCATGGCTCTGCCCTGTGGCTGCTGTGCCACTTGTAAGGGCTGATTCCACTATCATATCCCTCACTATTTTGCCAAGGCTATAAATGAGCAAAATGCTCTGCTTGTTGCAAAGCAAGTTAATTCTAAATACAGATTCAAAAATTTCCTATATTGCACATTAATCTAGCTAGTGGTTTTCATCCTCAGACAATGAAATCTTGGCAATATCACAAATTGATAGTTATTATCTAATTTTTAATGTATTTTTACTTTTAGAAATTTAGTGATAATACCTAATGTTCTGCATCGCTTCAGAATACCCAGCCTCACTGAATTTTTCGGTTTTTTACCACTATGTGGCACTAAATGCAGCCTTTTTATTGCTCATTGGGTTCAAAAGTCCATGCATCATTATTGAGATAGAATGGAAAGAATCTGTGTTAAGATTAGGGGAAAAAAAAATCAGAAATAACATCATTTATGTCAATAAAATGGCAATTTTATGTCTGGACAAATCCCATAAGTCACATTGAGGGCATTTACTGATTGTAATGGAAGCAGCAGGAGCTGAGGGCCAAGCAAAGGCTCCATCTCTTGAGCTTTTGGAAGGGTTTAGCTGCACCAGCCCAATCTCACCCCTGTGAAAGGGTTTCCCCTTACCTGCAAATTGCAAACTCCCTGTGCAATCTATTGCAGTGTTGCTCTCCAAAGCATTGAATTTTTTTTAAAACATAGATCTTAAAGAGAATGTTGGTGAAAAGCTCTACCTGTGTTGTGAGCCAAGGGATTCACCTTGTTACTCCATTTTATCAGGTCTTTAAAACCACATTATTGAGCAGTGAGAGCTATGAAATATCCCGCATTTCACTCTCATTTCATAAACTTCCTGCCTCCAGTGCAATATCCACACCATTTCACTCAGCCATTAACGCCATTTTATCAATTTTCCTGAACATTTGTAGGTTTTTTTTCAGTGCTGGAGGACTGCTCACAGCAGTCCTGGTCAGAGCAGCCCAAAGCTGCTTTGTGACTGCTCCACCTCCCAAAAGAGCTCTGACTGACTGGGATGTACCTCTGTCTCTTTGAGGGAGAGCCAGGGCTGCCCCTCATTATTCTCATTGTTCCTGCAGCCCTCAATCCTCAAAACTCTTGCATTTGCATTTACCCCTCGGTCCCACAAGAGGGGACACCTGGAGAGCTCAAAGCCCTTGCCCAGAAGCACACAGATGCTGTGTGCTGCTTTGCTAACCCAAGTGAGCTGTGCATGTTCAGAGCTGCATGAAGAGGGGGAAGAAAAGGGGTTCAGGGCTTTTTTTTCTTTTTCCCAACAGATTTTTCAAAAGCTGTAGCTCTGTGATGAATATTCATTTCAATGGAGTACTGAAAACTCAACTTGATGACACCTCAGAGAGAAAATGATCCAGGAATAAAAGAAATTAACATATAGCTCCCACCTTACCATAGAACAAAAGTGACTTTTCAGAATATATTATTTAACCTAAAAGCATCTGAACAGAGTCACTTTAGTATCTTTCAATCCATTAATTTTCTTTCCCAGTATTATTAATTTTCACTATGAACTTACCATTTACCCAGAATATAATGTGCATTTCCTTCCCTCAGTAAACTTTTGTAACTCAAAGGTCAAGCTACAAAGATGGTAGACCTGGTTTTATACCTGCCATTTGATTTTGACTTTTAGGCCTCCAATGTCTTATGTACAATGAGATAATTCAAGAAACAGTATAGGCAGCTGTAGGGGAAAGGAAAAGAACATAAAAGGCAGCTTGGAATATATAGGTTAACAGCTGTGGCTTGTGCACATTTATCTTGGTTATCTGAAAGGCAAAAAACATACGGGAAAATTACCAGCAAATGACTTTATGGGAAATCATCATTTGTGATGAGTTCCAGATTAAGCAAGTCTTAAAGGCAGCAGTGAGAAAGTCAACTGAGCAGCAAATCAGCCAGTAGGTATTGTTACAATGCAGAAAAAATATAAATTTATGTTATTATCAATTCAATTCTATAGATTAAAATACTCCAGTATCGGTAGCTGCCATTTTGAAATCTAGTGGGTTACTATCAACACTCTTCAATTTTTAAAATTACATTGAAATCTGATTTCCGAGTGTACACAGGAGAAAACAGGCATAATGTTACCTAACCTTTAAGTCACTTATGCTGCAGTTTTGGCTGGGAATTTTCCTTGTTATTTTACTTTTAAGTCCACTGAGGTTCATCCAGTTGAGTACACTATTTATCTCCCCAGTAACTGCAGTTTGGGGCTGAAAACAAGATTTCTTTCCCCAAACCCTCTGAGCATCCTACACTAGCAATGTGCACTTTCAACACTTGACCCAGGAGTGTCAAGATCAAGCTTTTCACAAAATAGATTTTAACTGCTGGTTTCCCTACAGAAGGCAGGCAGGGGAGGAGGAGGAGATGTTACCTGTCTTTTATGTAACATTCTCACTGAGAAATGCTCCTGTAAGAGCTGGGGAATTGTGTCCAAACCTTTCCTGGAGTGAAACCCACCCACGGCAGCTGCATGCACCAAATAGCAGGAGGCCCAGGGCACCTGACACTGACTCCCTCCATCGTGGCAGGGGCTCCTGGGGCTGAGGAGAACTGAAAAAGGGTGCACGAGAAGCAGCACATCTCTCTGGCCTGGGAGATGGAGTACATGGGCAGTCTGCAGGTGTGTGTGTCCCAGAGACACAGTAAGGGCACCTTCGGTATTTGATACAGACTATTTTAACACAAAACACACAGCTGAAGTGGAAATTTTCAATTGAAATTGAAATTTTCAATTGTGTGTGTGAAATACACACATAATTGAAAAGATATTTCTTGCCAGGTGAGTTCCCAAACCACTGAACAGCAGAGGTGTGGTCACTGCTCTGGTTCTCTCTTGGACAATGTTCTCTGCAACTGGCTGAAAAGGTACCAGCAGAGGATCACAGGGAGCATCTCCTCCATCATTTTCTCCTCCTCCTCCTTCTCCACCTCCTTTTTACCCTCTTCTTCTTCCCTGAGGGAGTGTATCCTCCTCCTGCCCTGTGAAGCAGCAGGTGATGCTCAGCCCACCACCAGCAGATGCTGGCACATCTCCCCTGCCTTAACCCCTCAGCAGTGCTCAGAGAGGCTTTTAAATTAAAAGTAAAAAGAGCTGACTCCTGCTCAGGTACCTGGAGGGAAGGATTGACGTCTCTATTTTGCTAAGAAAGGCTCACAACTGCAGCCCAGGGGAGGTTCAGAGCTTGCCTGGCCTCCTCTGGGCCATGCCCTATTGACTGTGTCATAAACTCCCAGCAGATGTGCTCATGCTTTTGGGTCCCTTGCTGAGGTACTTTTCTCATGTGCTGGGAGCAGAGCCTTGGGGCTTAACACAGGTTTCTGCAGCCTGCTCAGATCCACCCACCCAGAAATTAGTCATTCCAGCAGCTAATTGACTATGCTTTTGTACAGCTTTTACAGGCCATTTTCTTCCCCAAATTCCTTTCTTTTTCCTTCCTAGTCAATAATTTTTTCTTAATCCTTTACCAGCCTCTAAACCTCTGGGTCACAGCTCCATTCTGGAATACAGTTTTAGCCATGCTACCTAAAAGGGTTCAAACATGATGAAGGCTTGAAAACCGAGGATTATGGGTTTGTTTTGGAAACATTTTAATGTTCAAGTATTTATTTCCCTTAGCCTGCAAAATCCTTGTAGTGATTATAACTCCTTTCTTTCTCCTCATTGCCAAATCCCACTCTAATTAAAGTCTGTGATGCTTTGACCAAGCAGTTTCAGACAGAGATGTTCTGGAAGCAACCAATACATCACAAAAGTAAATTTTTTGTTTCTGAATTAACTTCCTTACCTATGCTGACCTCAGTCTCCCCACACTCTTTGTGAGATTTCCTATCTGTCAAGTTAATATGTTTACAACACTGAGCAGTAAAATCTGCGGAACAGGGAAAAGGTCAAAGACCCAGTGCCCCCTTGCTCTTTCTGCAGGTACTAAGAGGGCTGTCTGAAATGAATATTTAATTTTCCATGAGAAAACCAACTTCTTCCTTCTTACCACTGACTTCCCAAATTAAATGGTTGAGAGAAAGAGAAAACCCAGAGTTACAGCTGCAGGGGAACTGGAAAGGATCTAAAGTAAATAAAAATCCCAAGTAAGGCAGGGATGATGCTAGGCTTGGCTTGGAGGGCTCTGTAGCTGGAGGAGAACGTGTGTACCTTGCCTAAGGCTCAGCCTGGCACTCGGGCTAGGAGACAGGAAAAGTCCAGCCTGCAGTTTTAGGGGGCTGGACTTCCAGAGCCAGCTTGGGGCTGCTGCCTGGATATTTGTTCTGAACATGTAGCTGGGTGTCCTGCCATGAGCCACCTTACCTTTCAGATTCACTGGGATGCTGGAAGACACACTTTCCTTAGGCTGGTGGTGTTGCCAGAGATCATCTCAGGGATGGGTCCTTTTTAGTCTGGTTTTGGCAGGGATAAGTGCAATTCCTGCAAACCCAGGTACTGGATCTTTCCATCGGGAGATTTGTGAGCTCTGCCTGTGCTGAGGCAGCAGCAGATCCTCTCTGCCAGCCTTGCCCTGCTGACAGACTGTGGGCACATGGCCTCAGCTCCGCCAGCTGGAGAGGCACAGAACCAGCAAAGGGCAGCAGAAAGCCGAGGCAGAGGAGTGGGGTGAGGCAGACCTGCAGGACAGGACACTTCCCCCATATCCTTGATTTTCCCTGCTTTTCATGCTTTCCTTCTTTTCCTTCCTATTTTCTTCCAGCCCTAATATGAAGGAGCCTTTCAGCAGAAAGCCACTCTGTGGTTTATTCTGTAAATTACAAACCAAAGCATTTCTGTCCTGCAAAGTCCTCCAAAGACAAGCAAATGAGCTGTCCTCTTCTCGACAGAGGCAGCTGCTATTTTGGCTCCCAGTCCAGCCTGTCACAACGCAGTCCTTTCTGGGGAGTCCCACCCTGCTGCATGGCAGCTCAGTCTTTCAGCCCTCAGAGAATGAGCACATTAGGAGCTGAATATAAGCAATGTGTGATTCCAATTTACTCAGGCTATGCCCAATTACTTTATTAATGGACTGGTTTGCAGCAGGGTTCAGATAAAACAAAGCTGTGCTTTAGGCTGGGTTTTGCAGCCCTCTCAGTTTTAGAGCAATAAAAGTGAAGCAATGTTAACCTTCTTTCTGGAGGATATTGTCTGGAGAAGCATGAGCTAAAGATCTCTCTTTGGACAGCCTGTCCTCTGCAGAGCTCAGTGCTAATGACAGCAGAAGGACAAATAATTTTATTTTCCTGATACCTTTAATTAGGAAATGATGGCTTTTCAAGAGACAGTTCAACAGTACTAAATAGCTGTTTAATCTTTATTTTGGGAAGTGCAGTGCCAAGCAAGTCCAGAGTCCATTTCACTGTGTCCTCCTGCAATTATGCTTTTGGATTAAATTCTCCTGTACAGGAATGTTTTAGGTAATCAGGAAAGCCAGGGAAATGTTTTTCGAGAGATCCAGGGAAGCTCTGGAGCAGTTCTCTGAGGATTAAGAACAGAGATGCAGACAGCAACATGCAGGTAGTGATAACCACATACTCCAGAAAAAACTGAGCAAGGCTGCCAGCCCTGGACAGGAAGGGGAAACAAGAATCAACCCCACCACCCAGCTCACATACAAGGTCTGAGTCCCAACAGCATGGCAGGAAGAGGAGGTAGGTTTACATAGCTTTCTACTATTGCAAAGCATAATTTTGGCCACATTAATACTTTGCCTCTCAGAGATGAGAGCATCTCCAGGCTTTCGCATTAACTGGGCTTGGAAATGTTTCCTGTGGAGTCAGCCCAGGCAGAGCCATCTCACATGGAGCAGAAGACACAGAACTATAGAATCACAGACACATGGAAGGCTGCTGTCCTGAGAGATGGTGTCCAGAGCCTGCTGTAAACTGGCCTGGGCAGCCTCAGCAGTGCTGTCCTGCCTGTAACTGCAGGAGGTCATCTATAACCCAAAGGTTTTAATGGTGGTCACTAGCTGCTGCACTCTGTAGAAGCTGGCATGACCTCATCCTTTCTTCTAAATCTACCTGTTCTTGGAAAGTATAATCTTCAAATTAAAATAAACCAATTATTAGTATATTTTACCATCCTGTGGAGTCTATTATTGTATTTTGGCTTTTAAAAGTTTTTTTATATTTATTTTTTTTTTAATTTTAAAAATTATTAATTTTTAAAGATTTGAGCTTCATAGAGTGTTGTAAAATGAGTTAAAATAAAATATTTTTTTTAAATTTTTTATTTCTGAAAATTGACATAGTACTAAAGCACATCTAGAAAAGAACTTGAAAAGAAAAACACAAGTACAGGCCTGGTAAATGTGTCACAATTTATAGTCACATGATCTTTACAAACAGCATCAAAAGTCAGCTGTACTTGGACCAGAAGTGGTGACCCTCCTCTTGTCTGGCTGCAGGAATGCTGATATCTGGTCATCAAACTTTGAACCTTGGTATAAAGA
The DNA here is from genome assembly GCA_013186435.1 of Turdus rufiventris. Taxonomy (NCBI): domain Eukaryota; kingdom Metazoa; phylum Chordata; class Aves; order Passeriformes; family Turdidae; genus Turdus; species Turdus rufiventris. The sequence continues at coordinate 14,862 of PYHW01010756.1, forward strand.
TGTGGAGATTAAGATTTTTGGTTGGAAAAGTCCTTAATGTGATTTGGGGAGGAAAAAAAAAGTGCTGGATCCCCAAATCTAGTGGATAGCAGAGAGTACTAAGTTGCACACTTAGTCAACAATATGGGGTGATAGAAGACAATTCATGACAACACACAAAAGATCTTTGCTATGGGACATGGCTTGTTCTCTGTTTGCATAGTGCCTTTGTTTCAAAGTACAAGTGAGGGATACCAGTAGGGAAACAGAAAGCAATACTTGACAATGAAAGTAAACAAGTCATCAGCTCTGGACCTCAAGAGAGAACAATAGATTGGGTTTACAGAGGAAAAGACAAGATAAAGACAGTAGGAGACACAGCATAAAATGAAGGAAATGTATTCCTATGACTGTAGTTAGAGCTGAAATTGTGAATTAAACCAAGCCTGAAGTTAGTCTTTCAGTGCAGGAAGGACCCAAACCCTTCACTGTTGTCCAAATAAAACCAGATGTATGAATTTTCACAGGCCATGGATAAAGAAATGCTAAGAACAACCAGCAGCTGAAGGACTAACAGTGATGTCTGTGTTGTCCTGCAATCAGTTCTAGCCTTATGCACTGGACATAAGCAGACTCTGTCTCCCCCCATCCAGCCTGGGAAATCTTGAAAGCAAACATTTTGGGACATATGGAGAAGTTTGAGGCTTGGAGATAAGTGAAGATTCTGCAAAAGACAAGCAATGTTAGCAGACACAAGAAGGCTTTGACCTTCTAAAAACCCAAGGATTAAAATTATAATTAACAGCTGTGCCAACAGGTTTTGGCTCCACTTAACATGATCCCGCCAAACAAGGCTTGAGCCTTCATTTTCTTCCCAGACTGGCTTCTGCAAGATCAAGGACTACTTGCTCCAACAGGCTGCCCACTGACCTACATAGAGCAGCAGAGATCAATGAAATAAAAGGAAAAGTCAAACTTCCTTTGTAAAAATAGTCTAAGTTTAGAAACAATTTCAATGCTAATGTAGCTGTGTGGCTCCAGAAGCTGCAGAGCCTAAAGACAATGGTTTAATCCATACCTGGCTCTTGGCAGATCCTGTTCTGCTGCTGATTTTCCAGCTAAAAAATCCTTATTTAAGGAGTTACTAATTCTGAGTGGAACAGACATAGATGGAGACACAAAGCAACCATATTTCTTAATATGTAACAGTTTCTAAACACAGTATTTTTCATTTATTTAAAGACATCTGCTCTAATCTATGCATGATGCCCAACTCAAAGGAGGTTCAAATTCCTGATCTAGGTCCCCAGGCAGTATGGCAAGAAACATAAAAAGTGTTAACAATATCTCTCATTATGTCTCTAGTTGCTTACCAGTCTTCTAACAGTTTTCAGAGCTGGGATTTTCCAAACTTGTCAGTGTTAGTCTAACTCCAGTGTTGTTGCTTCCAGTGATTGAAGCATTTATTCAAAATAGATCCCATTATAAATATATAATTTTGGATGTGGAAGTAAATTTATTTCTATTCTTATGGAGTAATATTTTGATGCTTAAATCACATTGAGTCAATCTTCTGTCATCCCTCATATAATTTATCTTAGTAGAGCCCATGCTCATCTTGCTGTTGTTGAAAGTGGTTGATGTTTCATGACCCAAGAACATAGTAAATTGTATAATTTCTTAATTTGTATCTGGAGATTTTAGAAGTGCAACTCATATCTCAGAAAAAAGCCCTTACATGTGACATATTACTGGCCATCCATTTAGTGATCGAACACATACAGCAAGATTAGTTATCATCTGTAGCTCAGCTGTTATTTTTTCTGGGTTTTCAAAGCCCTGGGGAGGATTTTGTAAAGCTATTTAGCCTGAAGGAAGGGATTAAAGAGGTTTCTCCCCATGAAGCATCTGTTGCAAATGTACTTTCTAATATTCAGAACACAATGTTAAAATTAATCAGAAAGGGAAGGAGTCTCTTCCCTGGTCAGCAGCTCTGCTCTCTGCTCAGCCATCCCACTGCTTCTTTCCCAACCCCAGCCAGAAGCTGCTCCCAGTACTATGGACCACAGGACTTCTTTCAGCTGTGGCTCCCAGTGCCTTGATCGGATACTTCAACTTTTTCGTCAAGTTCTCCTCCCTTTTGTGAATTAATGAGAAAATAGGACTTGAAGTGAATGTTACAGCCAGAAAGTCCAACCATCCATGATCTCCTTCCCTTCCTGCCTTAATTTCCTGACTCCACACTCTTTTTTTGGTGTATGCACTTGCACACACTTCCCCCGATCCTCCAAACAGGTACCTGCTGGAACAGTGTGCAGTCATGCCTACTTTGAGCAAGAGCTGATTCTTTTCCCAAATGGAGCCCAGCATCCAGAATACCCTTGTGTAACCTGGGTGATTTTAAAACCAAAAGAAAAGACTGGAGAATTAAGCAAACTTGGGTACTAGGAAAGGATAACTTTTTTCTCTAGTAGCAGATAGGACTAGACTGTGCTGTGCTTTTAATGCTCATAGTATTGCTTTTATAGAAAGCAGTGGAGGGGAAAGGAAATATCTGGTAATAAGCAGGCATATTCACTACAGAGCAATATATACTGAGCAAACTCTAGTGCTAAAAGAACTTGGATAAAAACAAATTCTCAATTATTCTGTTGGTTCATGCAGAGGAGATTTCCAGGAAAATTGAGGAGACCAAGCTTAGTCTTAGTGCTTTTATTCATTATTGATTTTAAGAAAACAGTCTGGTATTTTTATTTTTTTTTAATATAAGTGGGGAAAGAATTGAAAACTCATGCTTGTAAATGCTGTAAACTGAATCCTCAGGATGGTGGGGGAATGGCTTACTGGTAGCATCACAGCAGTATCTTAGTCAGAGCCATAAGTGACACTGATCACCCTGCATTTCTGTTCTCAGTTCATCCACAGAAGCTCTGGCCCCCTAAGAAACACAATATCATTGCTGCTGCTGCCTCGTCAAACACAAGAAATATGGCTATGGAGGCTGAAGAATGCTTAGCAGGACATAGCTGTCCTTGTCACCCATGCTCCCAGCTGAGAGGAAAGGCACTGAAGTGCCTCAGTCCCTGGGCCAAGCCTCTGCTGCAGGTGTGCTGCTGCCAGAGATGTGAGTGCAGAAACAGCGCTGAAGCAATGGGGGTGCACCTGCAATGCTTGTGCTAAGAAATAACAAAGCCAGCATACCAAGGCAACAAATCCTAAACCAGGATGCTCAGGGATCTTCCAGAAGGGCCCTGCACCTACACTCTGTAGTCATCTGGGAATGGAAGAGGTTTATTCTTGCAGAGCCAGGTTGTGCTAACAGAAAGTAGAACAGACATTTTTTAAGCGCTTGTTTCAGGCTGATGTATGGAAGAGGCAGACAGAGAATTTCCAGTGCTGAGCATGAGGATGAAGTCACAAATAAGAAGGAACACAGTAAAGCTCCAGCAAATGCCTCAAATGCCTTTACCTACTGCTACATTGCTAATTGCAACTCAAAGATTAATTGGTGTAGGTAGACCAGCCAAGCTTTTCTGCTCTGGCATGGGCTTTAAAAGTCCTTAGGCACATCAGCTTCTTGAGGTTGTACCAGAAATCCTGGTGAATACATCCTGAAATCTGAGAGGATACAATAACTGAATAACCAGAAGCAAGACAGTGAAGAAGGGACAACCATCACTTATAGGCACAGGCCATGCTGTGGTAATTTGGGAGTCCACCTTCACTGCTTTCTCGGACCTTGTGGTTGACAATAAAAAAATAGTGAAACATGTGAGTTCCTGCCTACTAAAAACTGGAATAAATCCAGAGCAATGTCACAACAGGTCATAAACCAGCCTGTAAACAACCACTGAAAACCTGAGCTGTATTAAAACTGGTCATCTGTGATTAAAAAAAGCTCTCATTCCCCTCAGACTATATGCCCACAACCAGGTGACATGTTGTCCCCTCCATGGGGATGGCTGGTACACAACAGTTGACTTGGCAACTGCTACTGTAATAAAATATTTTCCCTCTGGATCAGAAAGAAATAAAAACATAGTGACAAAATGCACCCTGTATTTTTTTCTCATGTAATAAATCTGCTTTTACATTTAAAGAATATTGTTTTCCTCCTGGGAGGACACAACTATGGAATATTTCTTTTATCAGAATACACTGTAGCAGCCCAATTTCCGTGTAAAGGGGTGATGCAGAAGCACAAAAGAGGGGTTCTGTGCAGGTTGCTGTTGGTGGAGGCACAGGATATGTTCAAGGGACATCCATGGGCTTTGCTGAAGATTCTGCAAGGAGCAAGCCATTATCAGCTTGCAGATAATGCAGAGGTCTGCCCAAGCCTTCCCTACCTCAGGAAAAGGACTGTCAAACTCTAACACACTTGAGAATAACCCACGGCAGGTGAGAGCACTTGCTTGAGCTGTAAGATCCCTACAGAATATGTACAGCAGTTGTGACCTGCTCTTAAAGCCTTTTGACTCAAAATATTCAGATAATTGCTTCTGTTGAGAGGTGGTTGTATGAGAAAGGAGCTAAAGCAACTTCCAGGAACATCTTGCCTTAGAGGGCCTGGCTTTGGGGGACATGGAGCTGTTCCCTGAAAGGAGTAGCTAGAAATAACTGCAATCTTACATGGCATCTGCAGCCAAGTCTCAAACAGAGCTGACAAATACCTTGCCTTGAATAGATTCTTGGCTTTTCTATGTAATAGAGGTATCTATTAACTAATTATCAGTCAGGGTAATACAGCCTTTCCAAGTACAGCAGAACCAGGATTTTTTGTGTGCATGGTAGCTGCCTCTTTCCTACATTTTTTTGCAAAATAAAGGCATGCAGCGAAGCAAGCCTCTGAAACACATTTAATTAGTTAAGCTGAATCTGCAATGCAGAATTTGGAAACTGTCCAGGTTCAGGATGGATAATTCAGTAAACTGGCTGGGTGATAGTGGACTCTGCTAATCTGTGTGTGAATCAGCTAGTGCTCCTCTGGCTTCCCCCTCCATCCCAGTAATGCATTTGACCACCCCTTCTCCTTTCTACACTTTGTGGGGTTTTCCACACTGCCATTTCTCTGCCCTGAAACACAAACACACACACACACACACACAAACACACACACACACACAGAAGTAGAGGAGTGGAGGTGAACAGATGAACTTGTACAAAATTATAATTTGAAGCTCAAGGTGCTTGTGGTCCTTGCCCAGGTAACTGCACCTAAACTATGGACTGCTTGCAGTTTGAAGTTAATTCACAGTGATCCAGCTACCATTATTTAACATTGTCTGAGAAGAGCTGGAAGTGCACACGTCCTCTGCATTTCTGGGGCCAGAGACAAAACCCCATGGGGCAGAGGGCAGTGGGGAAGGGGCAAAGTTCCCAGTGAGTACAGTGGTGGGTTCTGCTGCTGGAGGAAAGAGGGAGACTGGGACCTGAGGGGAACATTTTCAATCCTCAAAGTTGCACAGCAGATTAAGAAGAGGAGTAATTGCCTGGCATTTTCTCTCTCAGCAGCAAACTGCTGGCCAGCTGCTGTGAGAGAAAACTCTTCAAATTGCTTCCAGTGTCACCTGGAGATCTAAAATAATTCTTAGTAGCTAGAAAATACTGGGACTTAACTGACTGTGGTATTGTTGGAACCCCATGGAAAAATATGGCGAGGAAGGGGGAGACAGGGCTGAAAATGCAGGAGGCATGCTGTGTTTGCACAGCAGGCTGCTGGTCCCTGGGCAGCCTGTCATCACTGCCTGCTGCTCACAGAGCAGGTACCCCATGTGTGCCTGCAGAACACAACAGAATAACACATCTGTGCTCCAGAGGATGCTTCAGCTTCACTGGCCTCTGAGCAGGGATCGAGCTATGTCTGACAAATGAAGAACTTTTAAATGACAGATCATGTGAAGGTTGATTTCAGAGGGCTTTGTGTGCTTGGCTGGGTTATTATGTGTGTAATAAGTGCAGGCAGTGATTGAAACATTTCCTGCAGCTCTCTCCTCCCTCGTGTGAGTTCCCTGGCACTCACTAACACATTTGCTTTCACAGTATAATCTGCCTTACTGTGAGGAGTGCTTATTTTCATCTGCTTCCCTGATGAAATTTTGCAAGGCTGTGAAAGCAGACTATCTTTGAAACATCTAAGACTCAATTCCTTTAGATTGAAAATTTTGGGGTTACATTTTGGGAAAACAGTTGTGGTGTAGCTCCATTGCAGGAGATCTTTTTAAAAGTCTGATTATTGATGCCTCTCAATTAATCATACTTTCCAAGAAAGTTTATTTAATATGTCAGAGTTAAACAAAAGTGCACATGTATCATGCAGATGAAAATAAATTACCTGTTCAACTCCAGTAGCATTCAAGCCTCATGAAATTCCTTTGCTGGTAGCTGGATGGATTAGCTGAGAACATTCTGCATAAGTATAGCTCCTCAATTAGAGCTAAACCCATTGTTTTTGGTGACAGGGCAGCAAGGAAACCTGTGCTTTACCACCTTTAATAAAAGAACAAGAGAAGCAGTGTTTTCTATTTGCAAGATTCTCCAGTGAGTATTTTTCACAACCAATATATTTTCTTCATTCAAGATAAATATATTGCTCTCTTGCTGGTTGAAAAATGAAGCCAAAGAACCTCTATCAGTCTCATCACTTTAAGCTGAAAAAAGCCACTTGTGCTCTAAGAAGCTAACACGAGTGCTGGCTGACCAGTATCAAGGCTTCCACTCTGATTTGACTCTTGCTGTGTGTCTGCTGGCCAGACAATTCCTGAACCACAAAGGCCAGAGTGAAAGCGCTGCCTTTGTACTGCACAGGAGCACTTCAGCTCTAAGAAGGTTTAGCTGTGGGCATTACCAACTCCATTTCTTCTAACAAAGATTTTTATCCCCAGCCCATACCAGCACCTTTTCTGCAGAACAGTCTCTACTGCTGCTGGTCCTGCACTCAATGTTCACATGCAAGACAAAGGAAGAAACTGAGGAAGTCTCAAGCCAAATTAAATGTCATAAACTCCAGGTACTGTAGGAATATGGTGAGACTGGAATAATCTAATTTACAGTGAACAAACCCAATTCTGGCTAATTTCTATCAAATCTGATGCACAGCTCCAGAAGTCAATGAGAACTGAGAGAGAAATGAACAAGCAGACAGAAGGTTCCCTAAAAAAGAGAAAAAAAAAAATCACCCCTGGACTGCCTTGTCCTGTTAGGCCTCAGCTTAGAAAACATATACCACTCATATTTAAATTCACAAAAGGGAAGGAAAAGCTGCTTTAGCAGGTAGAAACTTGTGCTGACAAGCTACCCTATGTGCAGGCCTTTTTGCATGCACAAATCTTTTCCTAAACACACCTTCCAGCTGAGTTCCTGTTTTTGTGTGGGACAGATATTTGGCCAAAGCAGTATCTTTTGCACAAAAGTCCCATTCTCACTCCACTGAACTCACCAAGGCTTAGAGTTCCAAAGTGTGTAGGGGTAAAGGCAGCCTAAAACTTGTTGTGGTAATTTTTGTCCTTTCTAAACAGCCAACTGTACAGACAGAATGGTCTTGCAATGTGTTACAGATGTTTTTTACCTCTAACACAGAGAGTGTGATTAATAAAACAAAAATTTTTGTATTTTTACGGGTCATAAAAGGCAGGTAATGAAAACAAATGAAGTATTATTGAACAGATTTTTATATTTCTTAAATCCTTCCCACAGTCTCTTCTGCACCAAGACCAGCCTAAAAGTATAAGGCCCATAATATATTTCCTTAAAGTGCAAAGGAAAATCCTTTTATCGCATCTAATGTAAACATGAAATTCAGGGCACCATGTTGTCCTAGACATTTTCAGGCACAAACATCTCATTTACCCTAAGATTCTGCTCAGTGTCTCAAGGCTGCACCTCTAGCAGTGACATATTCACTGGGTTTGAATAGTTTAGCATGACTTCAGAGAAATCACGGAGCTTTTAAGGAACATATAATGGTAAAGGTTGTGTGGCACAGAGAAGCAATTGTGGAATTCAGCCTTCAGAGGATCATTCTGGCCACGGATGTAATCCAGATTTAAAGGACAATCTATAAGAGACCTAAGACAGGGTGAAATTAAAACAGATAGGAACTTCAAAGGANAAAAAAAAAAAAAAAAAAGGAAATTCTAGCATGACATCATGAAAAAAAAAGGATGTTAAGGTATTCAGAAGTTCTCTATTAAGAAGTACAAAATGGGTCTAGTCAGAGGAGGCCCAAACTAATGTGTTATTAGCAGTTGGATGGATACTACATGTTTCCACAACATAAAATGATATTGAGCAGTATCCAACACTGTTTCCTAATGTATTAGAATGGGGTTTAGAAGGAATTATTTGTTTTTAAAAGGATCTAATGAAGAAAAAGAGTTGCTAGCAAGGTGGCAGCCAGCCTCAGTTGTGTGCCACTTTGTTTGGCTTCTGTACTAAGATAACTTTAAGATTACAGCCTTTCCTCCCAGGTTAAAATCCACTGTCCAGGTGGACTGTCAGATTAGCCCCATTCCTGAGCAGATTTGCCTTTCCTTTTTATCTCTCAGGTTTCACTACTTTCTGCCTTTCTCCATCTGATCAGATGAATTATCAAAACATGTTTTTGCTGAGCAGAAAACCCCATCCCAGTGCAGCATGGAGAGATTTTCACAAGAACCCAATCTTGGTTTTGATGAACAGAGAAGATGAAGCCAGACAGCAGGTTCTCCTGGAGATTCACCAACAGGTTTCATTTAGCTGAAATTTCATTTAAGATTTTCCTTTTTAAACTCAGGCTCCATCACTGTCACCTCTCTGTCTCCATACCCTCCTCTGCTCCTTCCTGCTGCCTCCCTGCCCTGAGCCTCCTGCTGACATCTGCCACACTGCCTTATCCCACACCTCTCCTGCTCCTGCCTGCACCTCCTGCAGTCAGGGCTGGAGCCCAGCCAGGCAGCCTTGGTGCAGTTTATCAGCTCAGGATCTGCCAGCAGCAGGTCTTGAATCCCTCTGGGGTTGGCGTTCCCTGCCACCAAGGCGTGCCTCTGCTGGCTGAGGAGCCTCAGTGTCACCCAGAGCCAGCAGCACTGTCCCCCCAGCCAGGCCATGCAGCACCAGGAGCTCTGCACAAATCGCTGTGTCTGTGCATCACAGAGATCTGCCTGTCCCACACGCTGCCTCTGGTTTGCAGATGCTGCTGCTGCTCCCGGGCTAATGACACTCATCACTCCAATTAGTCCGGGGAGGATGCTGCGCTAATTCGGGGGCAGCACTGACTTGTTTTCTAGTCGTGACCTTGTTTGCTTCTAATTTGGGTACCTTTGCATGTTGTCACACTACATCCTCAGAGCTGGCAGCATCCATGCTACTTCAGAAATGCCCCTTAGTGCTCTAGTTCATATGAGTTTTGTCATACTCAGCAGAGCTATACATAAATACATTTTAAACATCAGGCACCAGCACACTTCTCAGGTGTTTCAGGAATCCAGCCCACACAGCCATTTAATGCCAACCTGGGAATGGCTAATTGCTGCTTCATGCAAAACCTGGACTGACACATTTTTTGCTGTATCTATCACAAAAGGAACTAAAATGCAGCATAAAATACAATAACCAAATTAAAATTCTATGATCACCACACTATTAGTTCATGTGAGGAGGGGACAGCAAGAATGGTGCCTAGAAGGCTGAAAATCCACAGGAAAATACAAGTTTAGTGACAAGACCTGAGAACTGATTACATTTATTTGAGGACTGAAATCCTGTTCTGCCTCCCTCACTTGCTCATGAGGGAGGAAACTAACATTTAAAAGTTGTATATAAAGCCTTCAAGAAACATTTTAAATGACATGACTGTCTTCAGTTTTACTTTCAAAATAAATTCCCTTACATGGGGCTCAAAGTCACGAGGCTCAAGGCTGTGCTAGCAAAATATTTTGGTATGCCTTTACCATAAAGACATAACTTAAACCAAAAAAGAGTTAAAATTTTAAAAAATCATAAGAAAATTTCTCATTATACTTGCAGTAACCTGAATTATTGTACCATACCCATATTTTAATTTTACCTAGTCATCAAGGTTGAAATATCATGTTATTGCCATAATTCTCCAAGTAGCAACTGTATTACTAAAGACATTATGAAAAGATAAAAAAAGGAATTTAGAGGAATTTTACTGATTAGTAGAAGAAGAGTAGCAAGACAAAAAAAAAAAAAAAAAAAGGAAATAAAGGGTTTATTCAGTATCTTTGAGGCACAGACAGAACCAAATTTCTGTAAAATTGTCTCTTTCATCTGTCAGAAAATTGAGCCTGTAATTATGTTTTAGATCTTGGTAGAGACTTGGTATTTATATAATTGTTATCCAGTTCTTCTTTAGATGTATGTTAATGTGCAAAATTTTTGAATTTTCATAATTTTCATGTATGGATGATTCATTTTCAGCAGCAGCAAAGGAATCTTGAAAATGTTCATCTCTTTTTTTTCCACACATTTTTGCAAATCCGGCCATAGCTCTGCACGGATGGGAGTTTGTAACCGAGTATTTTCAGGCTGCGTATTTACAGAAACAGCTCTGCGCTAATGCGAAGCAACCGCGGAAAGCTGTGACAGGCTTCGTCCTCCAGCAGCGCTGTGAGGAGATATTGGAAACAACCTGCTGTTCAGAACAGCTCTGTTAAATTCCAATACAGATGTTGTGGTTGTGCGGGGCGTCGGGCCAGGGGCCAGCAGCGTGGGGAGGCGCGATTAGCCGGGGCCCTGGCAGGGACGGGTTATCACCAGTGGGGACTCCTGCCAGCTCACGTCACGGGGCAGAATTTCCCTGAAGCTGCTGCACAAGCTGCAGGAGTTTAGCCATAATAAACCGGGATAAAGCGTGTTTTTGTAAACATGGACAGGACGCAGTCTAGCGCTGCAGAAACAGCTGAGAAAACTGTCGTGTTTCACAGTCTGACTTTATCAGCTTCAGCACTTTAGATATTTAATTCTTCATAGAACATTTGAACAGGAATAACAGGGCATGAGTAGAAATTTAAGGTCTGATTGAGGGGAAAATATTTTCAAGGGAATATGGTGTCTGGGATTTTGTTTGTGCAAAATCTGGTACAAACAGAAGGAATTGAGGGCAGAAAAGTAAGTAAACTTTTTTTATCAGACACATTTTCCCACAGAATGATCAGTGAAGCAGACACTCATTTCAATTTGTGCAATATCCAGTTTAGGGAAGTGCATGAATATCACTGGGGGAGTTTCAGAATTAAATGTCAGGATCTCTCAGACACAGATTCTGCACAGAGAAACCAAAAGGAAAACCTCAGGCACTGCTGGCACTTCCAAGATTGCATCTATAACTGTGTTGCTTCACTCATCGCACGCTTGCTGCAGGGTGGTATTTTTGTCTACAATTATAAGGCTGCAGCACAGTGATAACTCATTGGGAAAGTGTGTGGGGCTTCACTGTGTAGTTTCCTCTGGGCTTGGGCTGATCTTACAGCTTGAGCCCTTCCAGGTGCCTTGGCAGGACTCTGGGTAGTTTTGTTTCAGACTATGTCAATGCTTTTATTTTTATTTTTATTTTTCAGAGAAGGGTTCCCACATCTAATCCTTATTTCCTGCTCAAATTTTAAAGATTTGTCAACAGATAAAAAAGTTGCATGTGGGCACCTAAATGTTTAATCCAGCTCTGTGTCTACTGCTAGATGACTTGGGCATTACTCATGTACTCCTGTACAGCTCAGAAAGCTTGTGCTCGCAGTCCTTGCAGGACTAGGGCCATACTTCATGGGTTAAGAACAGCTCTCCATGCTCTGCCATGTTTGGCCTTGGCACGTTGCATTTGACAAGGCCAGCTGTACTCGTCAGGTCTGGCCGTCTCATCAAGCACAAAGAGCAAGCAGCTATCTCTGGCGGCCTCCCCCGTCCCCCAGCAGAACACATTTTTCCAGAGCCACTGATACTCTTGCAGCAAGCCTTACAGACTTTACAGTCTTGCAGATTTATGACTAGTGCCCTCAGGAGCTACTGCAGTGTTCCTACTTAATTCGATAGTAATAGTTACAGTAGCACAAAGTAGCACTGATAACATTTACTGAGGATCTTTCTGTAAATTACATGTACTTAGAGAAGAAAAAAAAAAAAATCCATTAATATTACCTTTCTTCCCAATATTCCATTCTGTATGGTCCTGCATTTGTATAAAAATATCCTCAAGATACTGATGCCCAAACATCATTGAAGCATGCACAAATACATAGAGAGATGTACAAGAGAAATACAGTAAGAGAATTAAAGAAAAGAAATACACTCAATATACTCAGAGAAATGCACTAAATAAATACCTGTTTTAAATTGCCCATCCAGCCCACACACAGTCCAACAACTATGTCGTGCAATGGGAAGGTCCCCTCCACTACTTTCAGTTCAAGTACACAAAGCTCAATTTAGCAATTAGATAAAAGGTTCAGCTAGTTTCTAATTTCCACATGTTCAAGCGCATGACTCAATTAGCAGAAACATTTTGTGGATTAGCTTTTGCAAGCCCTGCTAGAGGGGCCTCATGTTCTGAGCCTTGCTGGAACTGCCCACGGATGAGCTAATGCACAGGTGAAACCTGCACAGCCCCGTGCTGCTCGCTGGAAACACTCTGTGTGTGAGGGTATGGTCTCTTCTGTTAACTCCAAATCACAAAACATCACAAAATTCTTTGCCTGATAGAGGGCAGCACAGAAAGGTGAGATGGACTGTCCCTTTGACCCACAGTGTAGTGCTCTGCAGCAGCACGCAGTAGCCTGGGGTGGTTTTTATGCCCAGGATTAACAGGGATTGGGAACGATGCCGAAGCAGCATGCTGAATCAAGGGTCGGAAATCGCTTTGCGGGGCGATTTTTCTGGAGAGATAAAAAACAACTATGATTTCCAAGTGCAAACAAACACTCTAATGCCCTATTTTCTGAATTTATTTCATCTCAATTTTTGTACAGTAAATGGTGCAGCTAAGATTTTGCTTGGATGATCTGACAATGCTGTGTTTCAGAGTACAGAGGTTCGGCTGCAAGTGACAAAATTATCAGAAATTTTGGGAGAAGTGAATGCAGATAAGTTTGTTAGACTTTGACAGCAAATGAGAGAGAAGAGAGGACATGGTTTCAATCAGAGACATCATATTATGACCTTTTTTTCCTTATTAGGGAAAGCAGAGAAGCATTTCTGTTTATGCTGAACTTGCTTCTGGTAGTTGTGGACACAATTACTTTAAAATACAAATTATTTTTAAAAATCTGTATCTTCCAACTATGTATTGAACTTCAATAACTACAACAACAAAGAAGAACCTCTTGGATCCATTCTCATCAGATAGTTTTTTATCTTTGGCTTTATTTTCCCCCTTACATTCATTTTGGCCATGAGAAAAAATCAGTATTAGGGAAGGTGAAACATTTATTTTGCTGCCAAGTCCTTTCCTTATAAAAGCATCATGCCTTTTTTCCCTTCATCCTTGATTCTCTGTGCCTTTGGTTCATTTCCTCTCCACAGTGTCCGAGCATCAAAATGCCAAAATTCTCTTTACCCTGGGTTTCTAATAATGATCTCTTACATGTTTCTTCAATTTTTCTTCTATTCCCCCTTAAGAAAATTGCCAATAGTCTACAAAATGCATATTGAATAATAAAGAAATATTATTGCAGGCATAGCTGTAAGCACATTCATGAATTATAATTTGATTGTAAATGAAGATTTACACTTAACCTTGCCTCAGATATATACATGCATTGAGAATATCAGTAGTATCTGTTACAGAAATGTCTCCAAGTTTTCTGGGACAAGAGAAAAAATCCTGTCTTGATTTGCACTATAGCAGTCTCAAGAATATGACTGTGGAATAAAAATGCTTTCTTCTTTTCCCTTAACTGAAGGACAAATTCATCATGCCGACCTAATGTATTTATGTCCAAAGAGTTCTCTTCACTCCCGGCCTTCAGGCTTACAGTGGAATGCAAGGTATGTAACGATGATATGAACATGATATACTTTACTGTAACCTGTGCTTCAGGCAGCTGTTAATGCCAGTCTAGCCTTCTGCAGTCTCCAGCCAAAGGAAAGTTGTCTGCAGCACACGCACAGCTCCAGTCCCCAGCACACGTCCCGTGAAGTCAATGGTTTGCCACAGAAGCAAACAGCCATTTGTTAAAACTCAAGTCTCAGATGTTAACATATATTTGGGATCATTTCCCTGCCTAAGAAAGAAATTAATTTCCTCCTGCCATATTATAATTGTGGCAGTGTCTAAAGAGTCGCACAAAGACCCAGAGACACATTCTACTAAACTTTATGGAAACACTGGGAAAGATGGTCCAGTTCCAAAGAGATAAAAGTCAAAGGTGGCAAAAAGGTCAAAACACAGAAAGGAGAAACCAAGAATTCAGTGGGAAAGGAAACAGAGAAATAATCTGACCACTTCACTCTGTTGAGCAGATCAAGAACAGGAGGATTTGAACTCAGGCTGTTGGCTCCTAGTTTAGTTTTCTATTGTATGCTGCTGCATGTGACAGTCTTGGTCAGGAGGGACATGCCTTATGTTTCAATATTGCCCCAAATAATCTCTTTTTTAAGTTGTTTTTTGCTATGCCTTATATACCCCCAGTATGCTAAGTAAGTTTGCAGATGACACTAAATTGGGAAGAGCTGTTGACTCCCACAAAGGCAGAGAGGCCCTGTGGAGAGATCGTGACAAATGGGAGGGCTGAACCATCACCAGCCATATGAAGAGAGCAAGGAACAGTTCTGCATCTGGAATGGGGCAACTCTGGATATACAGACAGCCTGGAGAATGAGATGCTGGAGAGCAGTGCCATGGAAAGGGATTTGTGGTCAGCGGTAAGCTGAACAAGAGTCAGCAGTGCCCTGGCAGCCAGGAGGGAAAAATCCGTATCCTGGGGGTCTTTGGACACAGCATCACCAGCCAGGCCAGG
>PYHW01010756.1:29835-75109 GCA_013186435.1 Turdus rufiventris
CAATAAAAGGAAGACCTTAAACTATTAGAGAATGTCCAAAGGAGGGCAATAAAGATGGTGAAGGGCCTTGAGGGGAAGCTGTGTGAGGCCACTTGGTCTGTTCAGCCTAGAGGAGACTCAGGGGAGATGTCATTGTAGTCTGTGACTTCCTCATGAGGGAAAGAGGAGAGGCAGGCACTGATCTCTCCTCTATGGTGACAGGGACAGGAACTCAGGGAATGGCCTGAATCTGTGTCAGGGGAGGTTTAGGTTGGATATTAGAAAAAAGTTCTTCATCCAGAGGGTGGATGGGGACTGGAACAGCTCCCCAGGGAAGGGTCACAGCACCAAAACTGACGGAGCTCAAGAAGCTTCTGGACAACACTCTCAGGCACATGGTGTAACTCTTGGGGATAGTGCTGTGAAGGACCAGGAGTTGAACTGGATGATCCTTGTGTGGGATCCTTTCAATTCAGGATACTCTAGCATTTTATGATCCTAAATTTTCAGCCACAGTTTATGCAAAGCATGTGTTGCTTTATTAAAAGGGAGATAATTTTTTTTTTTGTGAGTGCAAATGCTTTCACTTTCATTCAAGTCAACAATATCCTACTCCCAAATAAATAAACATGCTACACGTATGCACATGATGTGGATCAAAAACGTGCACAGCGAGCTTCTCTGCAGCATCTGTTAGTGATTCTGGTCCTGAACTGTCAAGGAGGGGAATCAACCAATCTTGTTGTTTGTTCTTGGACTTTTGCTCTCATTGATCTGCAAAAAACCAAGAACATTATAAATTTTTAAGTTTTAATGTTCAGAAAGCTAAGTAGTGTGGAAGGATTATTTGGTTTTATTTACATACCATATTTCTCCTATGACATCCTCATAGGATGTTTATTTTTGTGCAGCAGTATTACATTGCTTACCTATATGTGCTCTTTTTCCCTCCTTGTAATATTTTTATATTGAACTGGTGTGGGTAAGCAGTTTCCATTTTTGGATTATCAATTTTAATTTAGTAACATTAAATGATGTTTTCAGTACCTAAATGTACCTCAACTATGAAAATACCAGGTGAAATATTATCAAAGGCTTCATGAACCTCATCACATACACTTGCAGCTTCTCCCTATACTCTTATTTATGTGCATACATTAGTGAAAATAATGCCAACATGTATTGATTTTACTGTGGATTAGATTCTAATTATTACAGTTCATAGAACAAAGACATCATTAAGTTCATGCAATGCATAACTACAGGAGGGTAACTTTACCATCTTTGCAAAATCTTCTACAAATCCAGTTCCCTATGACATGACAGGTCTCAATCACACTGCCAAAATACAGAACTGTGTTCATAATTCAGATGTGGAGCAATCTTCAGTGTGGGGGGGTCTCAGTAACTTTTTGGAGTGGAGAGTCATCAACCACGCTTGCAAAGAGGAAAGCTGAGGCATGGGTGCAGCTATCACCTATATCTGCATTTCCCAATTACAGAACCAGCTGTTGAGGCTGCATTTGCATGTGCACAGTGACAGGCAGGCTTCGTGGACAAATGAAGATAAGAAGTAGGTGCAAAGTTTGCAGCTGATCAATGTGGACAGCACAGACACGGTTATTTATCTTCCCAAAGCTCCTTGGAAAGGGCTCAAAGCACTTTCAAGGACATTTCCTCTCACAAGAGAGAAAGTGAGCTCCTCTGGCTAAACTCCTTAGTGATCCATGAAGGATTAATCCTAGGGTGAAACAAGAAGAGCCGAAGTTGAGGAATTGATTTTTGGCTGAGAGGAGCACTCAAAAACCTACAGATTTCGCAGTAGCGGGCAAAACTGATTTCTTGGATCTAGTGCTGCACTGAGTTAAGGAAAGGGTGTAGACAGGAAAAGATGACAGCAAGGCAACAGAGCAAAAACAGAGAGTAGGAGCTGGCTGCATGTTAAGAGGAGATGGAAAAGAAGGCAGAAAAGATACTAATGCAATTTTTCTTTCCATAAAATCCACATATTCTAAATTTTTTTTCAATTAGCCTACAATTTCTATGAAAAGCATTTTTGTTCATTCCAGTAATAAATCTAACCCACAGTTAGTAGATCCCATTATTAAATGAGATTTTGTAACATTGTAATTTGATTACTTGCACATTTCTATCTGATTATTTGCACGTTTCTAGTGGTGTATTTGTCTGTGTGACATTCTGACCACTACATTCATCACAGAAAACACTTTGGAGTAAATGTGACAGCGGGGGTTTGCCTGCCAAATTTTTTTAAAAATGGAAATGCAATTCCAAACCAGGACTTAGCCTGCATGTGTGTCATCATATGACTACTTTAGCATCCTTCAAACATGTTTGCAAAGAGCAAAATTAACCATCTGAGCATGCTGATCAAGGCATTGATTCTGCAAATACTTACTACCAGGCTTAATCCCTTTGAAAGCACGGGGACTATTCACGGTCAGAAAAGCTGTGCCTGTGAGTAAACATTTGCCTCTCTCAGCCCTTGAAAGCGATTGCAGGCAGTATTTTTCTTCTGGATGGACAGTGCTGTCTTGTTGGCAGTCCACAAGTATGAAATGACATATACTGTAATTGTGAAAATTATACAGGACTGCCCCTAATAACAGTGTGCAGCCAGCAATTGGCTCAGTGGTGAGAGAGAAGCGCTTAGTCATTCTGTGAGAGGCAGGCAGGAAATGTCGAGATGAACTGTCGTAATTAGACACGTGTTATTAGTATTTATTAAAACACAACTAGTCACACTGGTTGTGCATATTCTGTAGGCAGACCTTGTGCAAACCTGACTAATCTAGCCTTAGCTGTGCCATATAGACCTTGTTTACAGTAGAGAGTTGTGCTGACCTAACTACATTAGTACAGTTAAAGCTGTACATCTCCACTTTAGGAGCTGTATAAGAATAGCTTATTTGTCCTCAGCAGAAGGAAAACCACTGGCAATGTAAAGCACCTTCATACCAGTATAAGCATTCATTATTTTAAACAGTATAAATAAATGGGATGTAAAAATTCAGGCTGCTGAGATAACATAGTTGATTTGGTATATGAGGTACAGAGACAAGACTCTCTATTTCACAAATAAAGGTCAATGGATGAATCTCACTCCTCTTGCATGTGAGAAGGAGAAGTGAAAATAACCAGTGTTTACGATAGAACCTTTTTGTCTGAGCAACTTGTGACCTAACCAGCATTTGCAAACTCAGTGAAATGCAATGTATTCATTTGGTGGCTGCCTGTAAAAGTATTTGAATCAGTCTAAACTGATTCTTTGCATAGGAATGAAGAGGGAATCACACTGGCTGGACGGAGAGAAGGTGCTCATTTAAGAAAACACTAAAAGATCACAGAAGGATAAATGTTTCTGGCAGTATAGATTTTACTACAATATTCCAGCTTCTCAAATTGAAAATGGAAGGGATTTTCCTTTCATTTTTTCTCCCATTTTCATTCTCCCAATCAGATAAATTAATGCCTATATATGAATAAGAAAAGGCCTGTGCTATGACAAAAGCTGGTTAATATTCTCTGAAGAAGATTTCTGTTTCCCAGTGATCACTGACAAACACCATGATGCTGGTGGACACATGGCAGAACCAGGCAGCAGAGAATGGGCTCCTGCTTGGGCCCTTGCCTCTGGCCTGCTGAAAAACCTTCAGTAAGCTACCTTCTCTCTCTGTGTCTCAGTTTTCTCCGTTAAAAACAAGAGAAAGTCAATTTGCAAAGCAATTTGAGAAATAACAATGACAAACAGCTGCTCTGTATTAGTTGGGTGGAATTCTTACTAGTTTCTATACCTTTTTTTCTTGTGCAAGAGCCACCATTACAGACAGAAACTTCAGTTTTGCTTATTAGATAATTTACTAATTTTGCATCTGAATCTAAATTGAGATTTCAAGTGAAGCTCAAAGTTTCAAATTATTGAATGTGTTTTTTCAGTTTCATGTTAAATAAAACGTAAATTTTCATATAGAACATTACAATAAAACACATTTTGTTCCTACTTATGATTATGAGTATTGAAATGGAGACAATAAATCTGCTACCTCTTTTTTAAGATTCTCTTCACTATGTACTTATAGAGAAATTGATCCAAACACTACCAGTAATTCCATTAGGTTGGATCACTGAGCAACCTTGTGTCTGACACTATAACCAGATATATCACATGAAAGTAGTGAACTGAATGCATCATGCACTGGATGGCTGCTGAGAAAGATATGTTGAAAGCTAGGAAAGAGAAAATTGCACACAAATATGGGATCTAGCAAATTAAGCAAGAATTTGGAACCCATTGTTCCTGGCTGTATTTTACTAGTAAACTTACAACAATTACATCAACAACAACAAAAAAGTTTTGATTTGCATAATTACCTGTAATGTGGAACATCTTTTACATAAACTCTAGAATATGGAAATAAAACTATTCACGTGTCAAAATATTTTCAGGATGGGAAATATATAATCACAGAATCATAGACTACTTTGGGTTGGAAAGGACCCTGAAAACACATCTAGTCCAACCCTCCTGCAATGAACAGGGACATCTTACCTTAAGACCTGGCTGCCCAGAGCCCCATCCAGCCCTGCCTTCAATGTTTCCGGGGATGGGGCATCCACTGAGCTGAGCAATTTGTTCCAGTGTTTCGCCATCCTAATAATAAAAAATTTCTCCCTTACAACTGATCTGAATCCCTCTTCCTTTCATTTCAAACCAACAGGCCCTTGGCATTTTTTCTGCTGAGGATCCCTAGCAGAATGCAGTACTCAAGGTGGAGTCTCTCCAGAGTGGAGAGTCCAGGGGCAGAATCAGCCCCCTTGACTTGCTGCCACACTGCTCTGGGTGCAGCTCAGGATACTTTCTAAACTCCAAGGGCACACTGCCAGCTCATGTCCAAATCTTCATCCACCTCTACTCCAAGTTCTTCTCCACAGGGCTTCTCTCAATCCATTCATCCCAACCTGTAATGATACCAGGGGCTGTCCCAAAACAGATGCAGGACCTGTACTTGACCATGCTGAACCTCATGAGATTGCCATGTGCTCACTTCTTGAGCTCGTCCAGATCGCTCTTGCTTAATTGAAATTGTCTCTATTTTGTTTTTGCTGTTGTCTCAATTTTGTATATACAAGCTAAATTTATGCACGTTGGTCACATTTTATATTTGAAATATTTCTGGGTTTTTTTTGTTAATATAGCACAGAAAATAATCTAAAACATACATTTTAATACATTCTTTGTCAAATTATTGAATCTATTTCATAATGGACCACTCCTTTACTCTTTCATTTTCTACATTCTTGGTAAGTGCAAGAAATTCTCATTATATATTATCAAATCTGTGCATTATAATAGTACATTATTTTCTGTAATATAGAACCTTTGTTGGTGTAAAAATGATTCATTACACAATTCCTGGTAAATCTTTCCAATATTTGAAGGTATGATCCTGAGCATTGGTGATCCAGACCCACTGGCTTCATCAATATGAATTTTTGTTGAGCTTTTGCCAGGATGCACATCATGAAAAATGTAAATAGCTTTTGTTTTACTAATAGTTATTTGGATATCATCCCAGCATTTTCTGGTCATTCCAAATCATGTTTACAATAGATGGGTTTGAAGCAATTCTCCAAATTCAATGACTTCTCAGTTCAATTACATTCAAAGGCAGGCTCTGATGTACTCCCTTCTCTTACCCAGCTCTAGCTCTGCCCAGATTTGTATGGAAATGGATTTGTAAACATGCATATACGGATGACAAGAGCAGTCTAGGAGCTAAACAGGTTGTGTTCTTCATGTCCTTTAGTTGTAAACTGTCTATCCTTCTGTCTGTAACTCAGGAAACCACTTTAACCTGTGATTAAATACCAGTGAAATCAAGATTTCAACACACATTTAAGGCTCAGCCTACACTTCAGTGCTAAAAGGGGCAGATTAATAACATGCATTCCTGAAAGAATATTTATCATGGTAAACCATTATTTCCCTGTGATTGGAAAACGCAGGCAATCCACCAAAAGAAATCTATGAGATCATGAGACACTTGAAAATATAAATAACACTGAGACAACTTAATTTTTGTGAGGTCTGACGTAGTGAGTTTGTAGCTCCACCCCTCTCGTACTCTGCAGGTGACTCCGGTGTTATCTCAGTCCTCCACAACCCCCACTCCCTTATCATTCACCTTCAAGAATTCAGTTGATCTCTTGAAACATGCATGGAAATTATGTACCCTTATACTGAGAAATGCAGGGACATATCATTCACCAGTACTTGCTGAAAAACCCCTATAATTTATAGACATGAATATATAGTAGCATATGCATATATATTCATGGATTTCTGCTTTCACTTTTATGCACTCTGCAACAAACTTTGCAACACTAGTATTTTCTTCTTTCCAGGGAAATAAGGACTTTGTGTATATCAACCAAGTAAATGCAGCTACCTCTCTGTGTAGCACTTATCTGACATCTTTCTGAACTGCAAATTGGCTGCACCAATGTTATTCTGTGCTTTCCAGAAGTCCTCAACTAAGTTGTCAGCATGCTGAAGGTGGGAGACTATTGGAACATTTCAAATATACCACATCCTGTTGAAATATGGCAGAGCTCCTATGGTCCCTCCACAGAGACCTTCCAGGTATAGTGATCTGACAGAACCAAATGCACACCACATTTTTTAATGCAACTTAAATATTGTAACTAATGCTTAATCTTCAGAAGTAGGTTTTTCAGTGTCATATAAATGGAAATACTCTGTGGTGGCTTCTTGTGAAGTCCCTTATATTGTAGGTGCAAGATGAAAGGAGCATTCTCAGTTCTGTGTGATAAAACCTTTCCAAAGAGATAAATTATGAAACTTACTTTTTTGATTTGCATTACATTAACTTCTTACCAAAACAGTCAGCGACTACAAACAGCAACCAATACTGTCTGCAACTATCATAGACTACCATGGGTGTTGTTCCAGCCAAATACAGCACACAAGACAATTCCTGTCATACCTCCATTACCACCTTGTACAATCTTGGACTGGAGATGAAAGGAAATTACTAACTCAGGAGGTGCCTGAATCTCAGCAGGAGTTGCTGCTCTCACCTAAGGGAGTGATTTGCCATTGCTTGGCAAGGAGACACTGGCATGTTTGTCTAACAGCTCAAGGGTTAAAGAAGTGGAGAATGCAGCAGCATGAACCTCCATAAATCTTTTCACCATATAGGAATGGGTTGCTGCTGCAGTAATATTGTCACAATACCCTGTCTGTAGACAGCTCTGCCACCGTTCCAGTGAGTGCAGAAATGTTTTGGTACAACCTCTCTATGCAGCCCTGAGTAGTCTGAGAGCCTGGTAAGACCAGTGGAAAGACAGAGCTTTTACCAGCAGAGCAGCACCGTACTATCCACTGTGCCAATGATGACATACTCTTGACAGGTGGTAAGTCATGTCAACCTCTAGAGCTGCCATCATGTTTCCATTGTGACTATATCTATGCATCTATTTATGGTGATGTTTTATCTTGTGGATTTTAAATATGGTGTATTAAAACACAGTGCAGAATAATCCAAATGCAATTAAGCAAGTAACTGTAAAAGCCAAAATTAGGATAGAAAGAACAATGTAATTCAAGTTAAGTGGGAACAAGATTACTTGCTAGCTGAAAATAATGGGCACCTTCAGTGCCTTATATATATACACAAATGATAGGTGTGCCAAATGAATATAATCTCAGTTGACATTACAAAATCTACCACCGTGAAAAATAAGAGCAGTGCACTGGAGAATCTAATCATTATGGAATTAAAAAAAATTCCCCGCTAAATCCACATCACAAGCAAAGAAGAATGTTGATTTAACACAACTGCACAAACTCAAAGCCTGCCTGCTTCCAGTGAGAAATGACTCAGGTGAACCCTTGAAATGGGGTGGTAAGCAATTAAAATGTTCTCTGCATCTACAGTTTAAAAAAATAATCACCAAATCATGGGAGCTTGTTATCATCTGTACATCTGTATTATAACTGCACATAATTCTGTTCAAAGCAGAATAGTTAATGCAAATAATCACACACTCCAAATTTGAGATCAATCACAGAAAAAATGTAAGCACTTATTGGCTTTGGATGAGACCAGCAGCAGCAGCAGTGAAACCAGGCACTTATTAAATTTCAGCTGAGTTATTGGTAGGATTTTCTTTGTAAAACAAATGAGGCAGTACTTTTAACGTACATTGGAAGTACTTTCTACCACTAGCTCGTGTAACAGTTTTCAAAACTCCCTTGTCGCAAATAATGACAAGTAGTGACTGTCTAGAAAAGTCAGTTAACAAGTTTGCTGAAAAGAAATTGCAGCTGAATACCTCACTTTCACTGCATGATACATTACCAGGCAGTTGGTGGTGAATCTATGAAACAAGCATCATGGACTATATATGGATAATTTCATTCACAGAAGGAAAACTGCACAAACACACAGAAAATATATCAATTTTCTTAAGGAGCTGAATCCAACCTACTGGAATTTACTCCCTCATTTAAAATTGGGTGATTGTAAGCAGGGAAACTGCCTTCTTCACTTTTCCAAATGTGCATGTCTTGAAGACGAGAAGGCAAAAAACATGTTTCAGTTATAAGAGCATATTTCTGCTCATTGGTCTTCCTGCCAGTTTTGTAATAGCTCCGATCTGCACTGTGTTTAAAATCTCAGAGAGCTATTCAGGTCACCTAATATCCATGGAAGAGCTTAAAATTTACTAAGATCAGATTTCAAAATTTTCTATATAGACCCCACCCCCCCAGATACTTAAAAGTATCTCAAACTGAGCTCTTAAAGCTGTAATTGAGAAACAAATGCCTAAGTTCATCACCAGAGAGGCCATTCCCACACCTAGCATCCACGAGTAGCTCTGAATTTAGCTTAAATTCCATTTAGTACTCCCAGCTGACATTGGCACTCTTATCTTGTATGTAGAGTGAGCTCTTCCAGAAGACTGCTCTAACCAGCAATGTAGAGAATACCTTGGGATGAGGTTCACATCTCCCTCCTTTCAACTCTCAGTAACTTGCTCACGAGATAAAGACAATATTCACAGTTTGATTGCAAAACTGGGTAAGCTGCATACATATAAAAGGAAACAGAGTTTGAATCCCAAGACTTTTAGACATGTCATTTCAGAGGAGGATCTTCAGCAACAAGATAAAGTGAGTTTGGGTCTGGTTTTATATTCTTCTTGGTTCTGTCTTTCCTTTCTGAACAATAACCTAGCTGTAACAAGAGGGATGGACAGTAGCCTTGGGCACTCTACCATTTGCTCATTCCTTGGGAAAATCAGAATTGGTGGGTTCAGCTCCCTCAAGACTGAAAAAGTCCTAGACACAGATTTAGAAAAAAACACTTCTGTCTTCCAGAATGCCCAAATCAACAGGTACCTTTGCACAGTACTGATCAGTACTTAAGTGTTAGCACAGCTGACCAACAACAGCTGCCTAGCATCATCAGGAGGCAGCACAAGCCAAGAATCATCCCTGATAAGAAACCTGGATGGAGCTACACTGGTTTCCAGGAGTAGGAAGAAAGAACAGTCATGTGAATGTGAAGTGGGAGCCTCTCATGGCTCCTACTTACTTGTAAAAACGTCTTGGTGTCAAGAGTTCGTTCTAGCAGAGCCAAAACCACTGACTCTTCAGATGGTTTTCAAGAATGTTTTGCACTGATGAGCTCTAAGCAGTGCTCCATTTCAGCATGTGGGAGTGCTGGATCAGCTGGCAGACGTAGGCAGTCAGAGCAGAGAAGCTGGTGCCTCACACAGGTACCCTGGATTCCTTTTTACAGGGCCTTATAGTTTTTCATTGACTGTGGAAGAAATATTGTCATAATATTTTTTGCCGCAGCAATACTTCAATTCCAAATACAGAAATCACTTTTATGCACAACAGGGAAGCATGGAATTTTCATCTTGTTTCTTAAGGATATGATTTCCTACCTGGAAAAATTCAAAGTCAAATACTAGAAGCACATGCATCTGTGAAAGTATGCTCCCAGGAATAAAAATCTATAAAATCAAAACATTGCAGTAAGCCAGAAAGCGATGCCCTTGGCTATCAATTCTTATTCAATACTGTGAATATTGACCTTTACATTTAGGAGGAAAATATTTATTCTGAGAAATAAACTATTTTCTTATTTAATGTTACTGCATTCGTTTTACCCCTTTAACAAATAATGTTCAAGTGATCCATCTTGTAGGATTATACTTCCATCTGTGATCTGTACTTGTGGCCCAATCCTGCCATCTAATATTCCCCTCTGATATACCACCCTGCATAGCTTGATTAGTGACTCCTCCCTATGTAATGTGAACACAGTATGGCCTACAGGCAGCCTCAGAAAAAAAAATATTACATTCTTAGGGGAAATGATCCCTATAAATGAATACTCTACACCTGGAATAGCTGGCTGGGTTTGGGCATTTAAATGTTCCTTTATTTCATGACCTCTTCAACTGTCAAAATGTGTGGGGGTGTTTTAACACCAAGCCAGGGATTTTTGCTCAGCCAGTTAAAGCTATGCCTGCTTTTTTATTTCATTACAGTTGATATTGAAATAGTATCAAACTCAAAAGACAATGCTATTTTAACAAAAAAAAAAAAACTTAAGAAACCAGAAAACAAGTCATTTTCATCTCAACAGTGATAACTCTCTTGAAAGAAAACAATTTTAGCATAAACATATAAACTGGCCTTGGAAAGTGAGGTAGTTTCCGTCCCATTAACAAGTTCCAAAGAGTAACTCTTTAAATGAGCATCTAATCCAATTCAGTTAGAATTACAAGCCAAAATATCATGAAATATACTTTTGAGAGCATATCAGTCTAGTTGCAAAATACTGAAATATTAGCTACTCCTTGACAGAAAAATATTCTCTCCTTCTCTCGTGCTGCTCAAATGGATTCTATTTCAGGCTGACAGCCCTGTAGTCAATCACACCAGCTAGAAATCTCTTCCTAGAGCAGCTACAGCTTAGGAAATGCGGATACTACAGCTCTGCATGTACTGCCAATTTTTTTCCCCCTAATATCAAAATAGTGGGATATTTGGTTGGATTGCAATACCCATTTTTAAATGCTGCTTTTGTGAAACTTGACTTTTCCCCTGTAGTATATGAACTCTTTGTAATGGTTACTGGTATTAATCAGCCACTCTTAACAGTCCTTTGACATCTACAGAATTATTTATTTCTCATTGGCAGCACTTCCCAGCCTATCAGTTATATCAGAAAGCACCAATGGCCATTTTGCCTTTTGCTCCCACACAGATAAATAAAACAGTTCACACACATAAAAACATCAACATTTTTATTAAGAACAACAATAACAATCTTATAACAGTCTGTAAGTCTGTATACAGATTCCTTCACTTTCAAGTCTCAGCTTTCAAACCAGTTTTGATGTTTGGGGTATTTTTAAGCATCTGAAAAAATGCACCCTTTTTGGTTTTTACTATGCAATCAGATAAGAAAACTTTCTGATCAGTCAAAAGATAAAGCAAAAGTTCCAGGACAATAAGCCGTTAATACACAAAAGAATACTTTTCTATTACCAGGGTCTACAACAGAATATCTTGTTAAGAAAAGACTAATGAAAAGAATAATACCGTCAGTGCAATTGCTTTAAGAACTCCATAAAACTTCAAGTGTTTCTTTCACCTTTCACTTTATGAAGATCATTAATAAAGATGATAGTATATTCATTCCAAAATGTGAGGCCAGATAATCGGCTATGAGAATGCATGCAACTCTGTTTTCAGCATTTTCACTGAGAATACAGCAAATATCTGGGGAGGGGGGGAAAGGTGGAATTCGTATAGAACAATATCGTATCTCTGATGAGCAAGGCATGGATTGGATGCTGATACTGCAGGCTACTCAAGGATGTTTAATTGTATTCATGAACTATTTGTAAGACAGTGAGCTGCCAAAACCTCAGACATTTCCAACACGGTAATTCTGGAATGGCTGTAGTATAAAGGAAAAAACAGATGTCATAATCTGTTTCATCTAGTTTAAAACTTAACATGTAATTAACTTAACAGCTTGACAATAGCTGATGTAGCAACAAATATAATGCAATTAAATTCATACCTCATTATGACATAAAATTCTTCTAACGTATGCATTACAAAAAACGATCAGATTTTGAGACACTGGTATATTTAATGGTGACTAACTGTCCTTAAAATGCAATTGCATGTAATACTTGTTTTGTATTTCATCACTTGTGAAAATTATTTCATTTTTGTAACACTATACTTCCTGTAGTCCTTTCATTACGCCACAAGAGAAAGAACGCTATTCCATGGTGTATGGTTTCAAATGCTGTATTTAGGTACTTGGACCTTTACATTCATTATGCAGTGTAATGTTTACATTTTAAAAAATATTTTTTTACCACTTGGCTGTTTGTCCAAACTGCTGCAGAAAATTATTATGGTTCTTTATCATTTCCTCTGAGTACTTTTTACAATAGACCTCAGGTGGTCTGCTTTATGCACACAGCACCATGTTGAGACAGAGTCCTGTTCATGTATTACTTTGGATTGCCCAAAGGTTTCTCAAGGTATTATTAGGGTTTCTCAATTGTTAGTGCTGCAGGTTGAAAAAGGGTAGGAGTAACACTAAAGCAAAAAAATTAAAAAAAAAAAAAGTGGAGTCCCAAAGAAATACCAACACCGAGCCCAGACACTTGTTACAGAACAGCACTGCCCGATCTGCAGTTTCTGTGACAGTTTCCAACATGCAGTTTGTGTTCAAAGAAAACAAAAATACATTTTGAGGTTATAGTGATCAAGTAGCATTAAACAGAAAATAAATTTACTTTGAATTATGTAATTGATTTTTCCAGTGACTCAGATCTTCCAAGCTCACCACGCTAGTGTGTTCTTATTAAAGATATTGAAACCTCTTTGAGAGAAGTATGAAAGAAAAAGGGTTGAACTGTGACCTAATGAAAGCCCCACTAAAATTTAATGTCACATTCCATGCACTGCAGTAGATGAGGTCCTTGATGATGACAACAGAATGATCTTCTGATCCTGTGGGTATGTACAGCTTGGTTTTTTACTGCACAGGGATATTATTAGGAAAGAGGGACCAGTAAAAAGGAATCTGAAACCTGATCTAGTGCTGAGGAATGCTTTTTGAATGTGTCATATAAACCAAGTTATTTCTTCTGGGAGGTGTGAACGTCTTTGCACAAAACCTGAACTGGACCCTGAAAAGAAGTAAAAAAGTTATGCAAACCTTCATGGAACTAAGAAAAATAGTTTAAAAGGGAAAATTATAATTTTGAATCTGTGCATCAAGAGTTCAGATAAAACTCATCATGAGTCTATTGGATATTCCCTGTTTCAGTTCACATTAATGTCCATCCATTTTCTAGATTTTAAAAGCACATTATGAATTTATGTGTATATTTAGATCCCACACACTTAAATGATCTTTTAAGTTCTTAAACTACATATATTCCCTCACAAATGGTGCTATATCTCCATTTCTAAAATGCTGAATGGGCACATTGTTCTTATCAAGCATTTCATATGAACAGCTTATGAACTGTGAACAAGAGGATTGTCTAGTGATTAGTTATCATGATCTTCAAAGTTAACTGCTCTGGGAAAATCAGGGGATTTTTATTGCACCTACAAGGAAATTTTAAGGAATATAATAAACTGACTGATTTTAAGGAAGTAAGAGGAATGGTTGACAATAAAATGCTTACAAGCTGTGGCTATGTAATACTGAACTGATGTGCAATTTCTCCTTCATTTGGTTACTTGAAGGAAAAAATGATGAAATGGATACATTTTTAGAAATTTATTGGAGACCTTTCAGCAGGCATCACAATGAAAAAGGGAAACGGTGCTACCTGCTGAGGCTGACAGCTAAAGGCACAAATCCATCAGTCACTCAGTTGTGGTTTAGCATTCTTTTCAACATAGATCATTTAGCCTTCATTTTCCAAACAAGTGCTGTCACCTACCATGCACACCCACATAGTTGTTCTCACAGGGTGCAGGTTGTCACACAGAGGCAATAAACAGGGCTCCCATAGAAAACTTCCACCTTTGATAGCACTTCAGAAAAGAAAAACCACTGATTGCAGCTCACTTGCTTTATCCCTATAGCTTTTGGAGGAAAAGTTCATTAGCTGCTTTGCATGCCAAGGGACCAGCTGTCCTTCAGCACATGGAGCAGCTCTGATTGACCACGAGGACAAGTGGGAAATAAGCTCACAGCAGTGCCAGCACAGCATATGGTCATGTACCAGCTGTTTCTGAAATGCTTGCCAAATGGAGATCAGAACTGGCTTGGTTGTTAGGAAAATAAAACCCA
This sequence comes from Turdus rufiventris, assembly GCA_013186435.1. Taxonomy (NCBI): domain Eukaryota; kingdom Metazoa; phylum Chordata; class Aves; order Passeriformes; family Turdidae; genus Turdus; species Turdus rufiventris. Next base: position 44,223 of record PYHW01010756.1, read on the forward strand.
ACAAAAACCAACAAACAAAAAAGTTCCACTGTAGGGATACCTGAGATCTGACCACAAAACCAGAACTGCCAATTTGAAATGCCACACAGCAATTATGTGAATATTCAGAATAATCTGTCATTGGCCTCCATGCTCTGACTTGCTCCATTAGAACATCAATGTTCTGAGCATCTGTTCCTTCTACAGAGCCTTCAGAGGAAAAATGTTTAGAAAGGGTGAAATAGAGTAAGTGGATTTGTATTGATGATATACATTACTAATACATCGAGGATATGTGCAGAAGACTGCATGGAGATTGATTTAAATTGGTGCCAATTGTTACTACAGACAAATCCCAGGTGTCCCATATTTTAGTATATCTTATTCTACCATAAAAAGGGGAATTCGAATTCTGAGCTCCTGAACAAAAAGATTTGATTGTGATTGGCGCGAGTTTTGTTACAGCGGTGGTGAAATGCTTCTGATAAACCCGGGCAATGACTCAGCAGAAAACAGTCAGCAGGATTTTTCCCCCAAGCTTTTCAGTTTCAGCTTTTCAAAACAAGAAAATAACATGAACAGTAATTAAATAGTTCAGAGAACTTTTCTGTCCTTTTATCATACAGTTTAAAGCACTACTTTCTCTTTAGATTTCTCCCAAAATATTCCTGCAAGGTTTGGAGAAAGTAACTGATTAACTGCACGTTCATACGACATCTATTAGTGCCTCAGAGGCATTTAAGGGAATGCTAGTAGTTCATGTAGCTATACAATCCTGCATACTTAACTTTTGGCTAGCCTAAATCAGATTTATGACTAAATTAGGTGCTAAGGATGTTCAAAATTGGCAAACACTAGCTGAAACAAAAATAAGAATAATGGTACTCTGTATCAGGAAATGAGTATACAGGCTGGGAGGCAGTGTTTGCATTCACGTTTATTATGAGATGTATTTTTTTATATACAGACTTGACTTGTTGAAAGGCCTAAATGGGACTACATCCGGTACTGGGGGATCATGTTTTCAAAGGCAATCTTGGTTCCAGTGACTGAAGATGTGATACACAAAAGAAGCAGTGTGAGCCAACGTGGATGACATACTGCATTTTGGAACTCTAGGAGCCACACGTTGAGCAGGGAACAAAAGGAAGAAAACCTCAGGATTACACAGACAGAAGACTTACTTTGACATCTTACATAATATTGACTTTCCTTAGGCCCGTATGTGTTCATGTATTTGAGAAATGTGGGGTGGTAGTGTACACCTGAAAAGGGCGTCATTATTTTCCCAATTAAGAAGCTTAATGAATACTTTGGTGTGTCTTGTCATATTTTCAGCCTTACAGTGGCCCATTTTCACCCTTCTACTATGCTAAAAATGCTGCCCTTTCATTACTCGACGGTTGTGTAAACAGCTGTGATTAAATTGGCATTTAATCAATTGGAACGAAATCTCCGTGGCTCCCGAGGAGCTCACCTACTAATCGCGACTTTCAATGGCAACAATCTTCTAAAGAGACGGCTTCCCTTCCAGACGGGCTTTCATTGCGCAGTAAAATAAACTTTTATTTGCTAACCTTGCCCTCGGAGTCGTTCAGGATTTCAAAAGGCCCTCACATGACAACCACCGCTACGCTCCATCATTATCCCCCGCTCCCTCCCTCGCACTCCCGCGGCCCTGCCCGGTGTTCCCCTCACAGCGGCACAGCGCTCCCGAGGGCCGTGGCGCTCCCGGGGGCCGTGGCGCTCCCGAGGGCCGTGGCGCTCCCGGGGGCCGTGGCGCTCCCGGGGGCTGTGGGTGGCCGCGGCTCTACCGGCGCAGCGGCGGCCCCGCGGCTCCCGCCGGTGCCTCCCGAGCCCCTCGCCCGCCGCTTCCCTCCGCAGGCGCCCTGCGGACAGCGCGGCGCTCTCCGGGCGGGCGGGAGGCTGTACAACCAGGGCAAAGGACACTTCCCCTCCTCCCCCCGCCCTTCCTGTGCCGCGGCCCCTACATGAAGGCGGCTGGCCGGCGCCTTACGGCTGACGGCAGAGATAGGGACGGGGATGGGTACGGGACGGAGCGGAGCGGTCCCGTCATTCCCCGCATCTCGCCCACCGTCCCGACGCCCGCGAGCCCCTCTGCACCCGGCCGGCGCAGCCCCGCGGATCCGGGATCGGGGATCCGGGCCGCCCTCTGGGCGGAGGGATACGGGGCGGAGCCGGCGGCGCGGTCCGCCGGGGCGCTGAGTCCCGTTGCCGGGTGACGGAGCGCCCGGCCCGGCCCCCTCCCTCCTCCTTCCCTCCCCGTGGCGCTGGAACCGCCGCCGCCGCCGGTTTACGTAACGCCTCCCGGGGCAGGTCCCGGCTCCGTCCCGCCCGCCTCACTCGGGGACGGCAGCAGCGGGACGGAGTCCGCCGCCTCCTCCGGCTGCCAGAGGCCCCAGGGCCCCGCTCTGCGCCACCACGGCAGGTAAATGCCCGCCGCGGGCCCGGGGAGCAGAGGGAGGGGCAGGGCTGAAGGGAGGGAGGGAGAGTGGCAGCCGCCCTGCCCGTGGAACGGGAGGACGGAGCCGGGAGGCGGCGGCGGGCACCCTTCCCCTCCCCCGCTTCTTTCCCGCCGCTGCGCTGGGACAGGCGGGCGGGATTCCCGGGAGCGCCGGGCCGGCGGCTCGGGACCCGGCCGGGAAGGCCCGCGCATCCCTGCCCTCTCCGCTAGCAGCCCGGGAAGAGGAGGAGTTCAGGGCCGGGCCTGGTCCCGCCGGGAGGACGGCTTCCCGGGACGGCGCGTCCCGCTTCTGGGCTGCGCCTGGCGCAGCGCGGCGGGAGCGTGTCGGGGGGCGCGGGAGGAAGGGGCCGGGGAGGGGGTGACAGGAGCGCCGGGGGCCGGGCGGGGGGCGGCTGCCGGCCGGCGGCGGGCAGGGCTCGGGGGCGGGGCCGGGGGCCCGGCCGGGGTGCCCCGGTCAGAGCGCTGCCCGGGAGCGGGGCTGAGCCCTCCCTGGCTGCCGCCGGTTCTGCGCTCTTCCATCCCGGCGGGACCCGGCGCCAGGTGAGCGCGGCCCGGAGGGAGGCGGCAGCCTGGAGCGGGAGCCGCGGCTCGGTGCCCTGAGGCCGGGTCACACCCGGGAGCAGAGGAGGGGAAGGAGGGAGGGGAAGGCGGCACCCAGCACCCACCCGCCGCGGGTGCCGGCCCGCGCCGGTGTCACCCGGCGGCAGCAGATGGGAAGGCGGAGGATGCGGCGGTTCGGGTCGGAGTAGAGAGATCCCGATCCGGGCAGCGGCTCGCCTGCCCCGCCTGACCCCGAGGTTGAGGTGACGGGGATGCCCCACTGCCGGGCCCGGCCGGCGCTCACGCCGTGACCTTTTATCCTGTGCGGGCGTTCAGAGCCAAGCAGCGGCCGCGCACCGGGGAGGGGGAGCTGGGGACGGGCCAGGGCCGATGGAAACCGCCCCAGCTGAGCCGCGGCCTTACAGCGCTGCCCCGGGGCCGATCTGGCGGGGCTGGCTCCCCGCTTCTTTTTTTNTTTAATCCCCTTCCAGCAGCATTGTCCTTTAGGGCCTATTGAAGGCAAAAGGCGGATAGGAAGGCTAGGGCTGCTGCTGTTGGAGGCGGAGCTGGGCTGATGGCAGACTGACGGGAGCCGCATCCTATGGGCGCTGGGAGCCGGGCGCCGCTGGGGCGGGACCGCCGGCCGCGGCCTCTCGCGGGCGATGGGCGGGGTGGGGGACAAGGTTTGGCGAAGGTTACAGCTGAATGCAGAAGTGACACAAACTGACACTTGGCTCCAGCGAGCTCGTTTCCATCTTTCTCCTCGTGTCGTCTCGATTAAAAGTGTACACGTATTGAGTGCTGTTATGAAACTTTGAGAAAAGGGAAAGCGCGGTGCTTTTTTTTCTGTCTTGTCTTTGTTTTAATTACTCATTGCAGTACCTGGTACTGATCTGAAGGGTGAAAATAGTATGATTTGCTTGTCCTTCCTTTCAAATATAACGCATCCTTGTACTCTGATGTTTTCTATGTATGAATGATTTGGACTGTAATTTATAAACTTGGGATCAGAGGCCTCTGTAGTTGCTTTTCCTCATTCGAGCCCTTTAAAATGTTTCTGGTTTCTGTTGTACACCATACATTTCATCTGTGTTCCTGGAATTAAGCAGGAATTGCTGATCGACTTTAGTTTCTTAGCTGTCTAAAGTGAACTCGTGATGATTCAGTAGATAATTGTGTAAAAGTACTTCACTGCAGTGCTTAAACCCTAGGTATTGCAGGCTCCTCACAATCCATGGCAGTCTGTACTTGACATTTTTCTTTAAGACAAAAATATGCCTTATAAAAGTAAATTACATGGAACTTGATTGTTACATGACATGTAACTGTACAGATTTTATTTTGTATACTAATCCTCCATCTGCTGTTTCTTGTTAGTATGGATATGCTAAAATGGTAGTGTACAATCATTCCCTTCCAGTCAATAAAGCATATCATATCAGTATCAAAATCTTCTCTCTTCATCATTGAGATATAAGAGGGGATGTAGGTGACTTGAATAAAATGAGTAGTATGTTATATATTCATAATGTTATTTATTTTCAAAGACTTGACAGTTATAGGGGAAATCCTGAGACAGGCCATTCAAACCCTGGCTAGTATCTACTTGACAGATACTAACACATGTACAGTGACAGAATTTTATCTGTCTCTTTGGGGCACCATTGGGATTGAGATCCTTTGTGTCCATAGATTCTGCAAATTTGTATTGGGTATGTGACCCTCCAGTTTTTCTGCTCATGAGAAGTGGAATTGAAAGGAAACTTGAACTTCTCTTACCTTATTATGCCTGTTTCATAGGTGTATTTCAACATTCCCCACTCCTTTGTTGCAATTTGTTATTCTTCCAAGTAAAAGAAATTTCATAGGGGTGAAATGATGTCAGCATTTTCCTTTGCTCATTTGCTGTGCATTTTAGCAAGAGTAGGGACTGAGGAAGATTTAGATACCGCTCAAAACTTCATTATTTGCCCATCTTGAGCATCTTGTTTCCAGGCAAACAGGGGGAATGAAGCAACCAAGAGGTTGCACAGGTGAATTTTCTTGAGGGATTTAGGCATAGTGTTGTAGAGTCAGAATAGACACTTTATATACTTAGCTAGAATCCTAGCAAAATCATGTCTTAGTTTGCTTCTTCTTTAAGCAATAGCTAATAACTAAAAGTAACAATTTAGTACTATAGTAGGATAGACAGCAATGTCTAGTAAAACAGAATGTAGTGAAGGTAAGACTTAGAATTCCTGTAGAGTTGGAGAGGTAGCAGGGAATATTCCCACTATCTGCATTGCTAATGAAGCTTGAAATGCAAATGGTCTTGTAGAAGCTATTAAGTATGTTCTGTTTATTGGAATATTCTGGTTTTAGAATATTCTTCTATCTTATGGAAGAGAGATTGGAATTCTTCATTTTTGTCCAAGAAGAGTGACAGGCTGGTTGGATAATTTGTAAATGTAATTCCAGAAATGAGTTGTGTTGTCCATCCCCATAGTCTTGCCCCAAGAATTTTTTCCAATAAAGTCAATTGCATGATAAAAAATAAAAAAGTTCAAATTAGTATTGGTGTGCTTAGTTACATTTCAGTACACAGATAAAAGGAAGATTGTCTGATTGGAAGGAAAATCATGGTTTTTTTATTAATTTGGAAATAATTTACCAGATTTTTTTTAGTCAACTGCAAGACTCTCTGAATGTTTTAGTAGAAAAAGATCTATATGAGCTAGTTATAGTATTTTTACTAAAAAGCATCTTACTTTACTTTCCTGAAGGTTGGGTACATTTTAAATGGATGTTAAAGAGATTGAATGTGTATTTTATTGGCCCACAGAGGTGGTTGGGGGTGGGAGGGAAGGATTGAGTAGCTTAAACATTCAGTACAAAGATTATTCTTTCACAGACATCTTACTAGCAGCTGTTTCTGTAGCTCTATTGGAAGCTACTAGATATTTAAAATATTTAAGTATCTACTTCCTTTATAATTTCATGTGCAGGATGTTTGGATCTACCTGCGTAATACTATACATTATTTGTTTTGTTTCTGCATTTAAATTCTGTTTATAACTTTGATACCAAAGAGGACCTATGGAACCTGTCTTTCAAAGAGATTTATTTCTGATGCAGTAGTGTGGAAATTCAAATAATGAAGTATTTAAATTAATTTTTCGCTCTTGTGATATTACATGTAATAGTTTAATTATATTAGTGTGGAAATTTAAATTATTATGTATTTAAAGTCATTTTTTTGGTTCTGATATTACATGTAATAGTTTAATTATATCCTGCTAAGTCTGGGCTCAGGCTTGCCGTAGTGATTTTCATTTCTAATATAATATGGGGAATGTTTAAATTTCTGAGTTTTGCTGTATCGAGGAAGAAATTTCAAATATGCAGTTCATGCTAATGTTACTTGTGTCTGTGACTTTCTATGCTTTATTCTAGAAAAGGTTGCATGTGAAAAATTATACTCTGTGCAAAAAAGTTTGTTAATAAATGAATTGTAACAGGGATGAAATCTGAATAATTTTATGGGGGTGTTACAGCCTTTAAAAATCTTCCTCTATTAAATAAGTTATTATTAAATTTACCAAAGGAACAGGGTCTGCTGGATAGAGTGCTGGGCGAGGATTGAGAAAAGAGACCTGCATGCAGTTTTCTATCAGCTGCATGAATTCTAGTGGAATTTCATGTTCCTGTGCTCGTGTTTAAGGTGCTGTATGGAAAGCAGCAGCTGTTAACCCTTTTGTATGCTGTTAAATTGTGTGAGTTTATTTTTATGGTTTGGACTATGGATGGACTAGCTTGGTTGTAGAAGAATTCTGAAGGGAGACATGGTTGCATTGCTGATGACATTTTGGATATATAGACTGTGGAAGACAATATAGAGAGAAAGATAAGGGAGTGAGAGATTGGGGGTAGCTGAAGGCCAGAAAAAATAAAGCAACCTGTCATAAGATGGTACAGCTTAAACATCAGAGCAGCAGAACAGAGTTACAAGATCTGTATCTTCTGCAGGGTTATTCCAGGTAATGTTATCATAGTCAGGATTTAGACTGAGATAATAAACATCAACAGTAAAATGGGACAACATGCTAAAACATACACAGATTGATTTCAGTAAGTTATTTTGTTAATTTAGCATGTGTCATACGTAGTTTTTTAGAAAACAAAGTGTTTTATTAGCCTAAAGAAAAAGGTCTGCTTGAAGAATCACTAATGAAGAAATCTGTAATGCATATTGCTGCCTCTGGATGAGTAATTAATTCTCACTAGATCCTTGTAACACTGTAATTTGTTATTATGAACATGAAACAAATTTGAAGACTGTGGCTGAGTGGATGTGCAACTTTAAAACATTGCGTTGTATTTAGGACACTGGAATATCCGGGATGAAATGGAGTCAGTCTCCAGTTACTTGTTGGGTTCATATCTTTACTTTTAAAAGTACAGGAAAACCTTTACTGTTTCATGATATTCGATTCTGCTCTCTGAAGATTTTGAGCTAATTACTGTTACTAATTAGCTAAAGACTGCTGTTCAGTGAATTCCTCTTCTGGTTCTGTTTTCTGGGGTAGAAGTTCACTCTGCTGTGTATTCAACTCTTGCATTTGACAGTGAAACTGAATTACCTTTAGTAATTTTTTTTTTTGATGTTTTCTTAGCAGTTTTGATGGAAGTCATGTTGAATTGTGTGAGGTGACACAAAAGTTTGAAAATGTCTCTGTAGGTTCAGATATTAGTTTATCACACGTAGATAATCTTTTCACCAGCCTCTCTGAACTGAATATCTTACTGGCTTCAGACAAACCTCAGGGTTCCAGTTTTTAGTAACTTTGTTCTTGAATTGTGAAATAAATGCCTTGGCTAACAGTACGGTAACTTCCTTGAAGAGAATGTAATGCTGACCTGCTGTTTTTGTAAGAGGTTTTCTGGTTGCATTTTAGTAGAATGACCTTTTCAGCTGTCATTTGAAGTATCAAGCAGAAAATGTATTATTTTAAGAGCAATATTAAACTGTCCTACCTATTCAGTTAGTTTGTTGTTTTTTTAAAAATATGTAGTGTTTTTAAACAACATACTTAATCATAAAAGTGGAGATATGCTAACAGATATCACCACTGTTTTTATGGGAAAAGCCTGGCAGCTTTACAACATCAACTGAACAATAAATGCCTGTGCAAATTCATTTAAATGCTAAAATATAAATTATTTCATATTGACTTGCTATTCTTCTCAAAATTGCGAGTATCCTACTTTGGATCTTAATTTCATAAATAGATAGAAGTTCGTTTATGGACATTTTGGAATAAAAATTAGAGATGGTAGAGGGGCAGGGGAAAAGTATCTGAAACAATTTCCTTTGTAGGCCTACCATATTTTATGTGCTGTAAAGTCAGTATCTTCTCTGCTGGTTAAGTAGTAGAGCTTGCAAATTCAGCTTGTCAGAACTCTGTGGTTACTGAGCCTCCTGTGGTTGACACATCTTGTAAGTTTTTATACTCCTGTTAATGAAAACATTGTCTGTATATGACTTCCAACTTAATTTATAGAAACTTTAAAAAATTAAAATAACTATTGAAAAGGCTATATAATTAGGTGAAGTTATATTTATTTTTAAATTCTTTATGAGGCTATTTAAAGCTTTTCAACAAGATAGTAATTAACTGCCTGAGCTGCAGACTGAGTATGGAAAACATCAATAATAAGTATTCAGAAAAGACCTTCATAGAAATTAAAGAAACTAATAAACCAGAGTAAAATATATAGTGTGTTCTTTAACTAGTTAGCTGTTTATTTACAGCTGGATTATTAACCTTGTAAGTATAAATAGCAGGAAAAATATCATAACCTTTAAGTGAGCACTGGTGGTTGAATCTTTGGCATTCATAATTCATTCTCCTTTTCCTTGCCCAACTGAAAGATGCAGTGTGTGCCTACGAGTAAATTGTATATTAATTGAAATAAAACTTGTATGGTTGTACTACAAGAGCCACCACTGTACTCCGGACGATACGAAGAGCACTGAATATTTAATGGGCTGGTTCCACTGGTGGCCTGGGAGGTGATTCCACCTGTGCCTGTGCCTTGGAGGATTCTGCAACACGTGTTGGGGTACATGAGTGGGTGCCTGTGTCTGCTCACTGAGGTGTTTAGAACTGGGGACACCTCTGTTTTAATGCACACATGTAACTTCGTTGGGTGGGCCTCCAAGCATTAGCATCCTACTTGGGAATGAAGTTCAAATACAGGCAAGGACCTGTTGGTACCAAATAGTTTGAACTGCTCTAAAAGTTGAGTAAATAAAGGACATCAGAAGGGCAGGAAAGAAAATTATCAAATAGTCAAGAGCATATATCTAGTCTTTCCACTACTTGACTGCATCCTGTATTGTGTTTTTAAGCACTGCAAATATTCTAGGTGATGCTAAGGCTAGTAAATATAGTGAAACACAAATAGTAGAAAGCTTAACAAAGCTGCCAAAAATCCAGAAGATAAATGTCTTGGTGAACTCAAAATATGTGCATTTGTGTGATTTTTTTTTTTTTTTTTTTTTTTTTTTTTTTTNGTGTGTGTGTGATTGCAATTCTCTTTGGTTTTGTTGTCTGTTAGCTCCATTTCTGTTTCCCTAGATCTAAGGGATTGTGTTATTGAAGTATTGAAGTATGATGATGGTAATAAATTATGTAACATAGTAACAGATACTGCTTTTGATAAATAGTGTCCATGTGAAGATTCTCATGGGGCTGAACAGAAAAGACTGTAGCTATCTCCTCCTTGAAGTTGCATCCAGAAAAGTATTTCTCCCCAGGATCTCTCAGTCCCATCCAGGCAATCCCTGTGTGACAGACTTGAGGTAAACAAGGGAGAGCAAGATAAGTGTCTCTGGCATTGCTCTGGTACACTGATAAGATCTGCAAGTTTAAACTGAAAAACCTATGTCCCACCACTGTCTTCGGTGGTAAAAGAAATGTAGCAGAAAGGTCTGAAAGCTGATGTTAGTGGTACTGAAATGGCACTGGTGGTTGGAGGGTGAAGTATGAGGTGAGGCAATGCCTCAGTGTTTCTGAGGTCTGCACATGCTGCCTTCTGCACCACCACACGTTCCCTTGGATTCTCCACACTTGGGTGATCCACCCTGTCCTTGGTTAGCTACTGCCTCTGTCTCAGCAAATCTGAAGGAACCAGTAATTTCTTTGTTATCACAGGCTACTGTTTGAGACCGAATCTGCTGAATGTTACAAGTACAGGGCATGGTTGCATGGGTGCCTCCTGAATTTCTGTAAAAATATTGGAAGTAAATATCATACCTGTTGAAGTACCTGGATTGGCTTCCACACTTCACCTTCCTAATCATGGTCTGAAAGACTTGGATTTGAATTAGCTAAAATATAGCTTCTGCATTCTGCCTTCCTAATGTTTTCTTGTTATTTTAAGTGGATCTAATAGTGTGTTGCTGCTGAAACAGGCAATCCCACCTCCTCTCTTATGCCACATGTAGAAATTTCATGATGAGAGAGCGAGCTGATCACTGATTTGTATTTTTTTGAAGACTGGTTTACCAGAAATCAAATCTTTCCATCTGGAACAAAAAATCAATACAGTTCATCTCTGCAACCACACAGGGGATGTGTTAAGTGCAAAGACAAGAGGGTGAGACCATGGAGGGGAGAGTGAGAGAAGCAGTAGAATGTTTTGTCATCTCTTGGTGGCAATGTGCAGTGGTGGTGCAGTTCCTGTTACACTAAGTCACCTTCAAGTCATCCACACAAGTTTCTCTGTCAAAATGCTGCTGCTGTTCTCTTGAAAGTTAGTCACTACTGCTATAAAAATAGTAACTACTGGTACTTGTGCTGGTAGCAGTAGTAATTCCTTTAAGTTTTTGTGTGACATTATTTTAATTAATTTTTAATGTGAAAAATATTTACCTAAATTCTTTGTCATTAGATGCTGATTTGTATTTTTAAACTTCTAAAAAGTTACCATACATCTAAGTTATGCTATATGTGTACATTTTTCCTTTTTCAGCTACAATTTTTAAAAAAAGTAGTCATGTTTAAACAAAGTAAAATATGGTTCAAAAACCATTGTAGACAGTAACAAACTAAATTGGAAAAAATTTACTTATGTCAGTTTGTTGTTTTTAAGGATAGAATGGAATTATTTGTACTCCTGGTAGCAGGATAACCTTTTGGACAAATTCTTAAATAATGTAATTGTTGCCATTGTTAATGGAAGCTGGACATTTGATAATAGTGAGGCAGCATTTCACTACTCAATATTTAGGCAATTTACATATGTCTTCCCATTTCTTAAATCTGATCAATGGAGATATTTTTAGCAGTTTTAAATCCTTCTTAAATAGCAAAATTTTTTGAGCTATAATTATTTGGGTTGAGGTGGTTGCAGGTTACAGATGTGCGGTACTTAAACTTACCTGGTGCAATTGCATCATTGTTACAAGAGATTGTTTTATTGGTCATGTTTTATTTTGTCAGAAATGCTCTGAGCTCCATTCTGTTTATTGAAATAGAAGTGAGCTCTATGTGCTGCATAATGAAGTGCTTGCTTTTGGGGTTTTTTTGATGCAGCTTTACTATTGAGTTGACCTCCTGAAACAGTTTCTTGAGTGATGCTATGAAATAAAAATACTTCCATCTTGAAGATAAAAATTGCTTCCAAAATTATCAAGACTCCCACTGAACCATGTTCTGCAAAACTTGCCAACTATTAGGCTTAGTAATGAATTTTTTAGTTGTATTTGATATACTAAAGGACCACTTCAAAAGTCTCCACTCTGTTTCTTTACAAGCTTGATGTATGTTATGAGAACTTTTCCAAAAGAGTATTTTTTATAAAGGTACATTCAAATCTTGCAGTTGTATGAAATGATTAATTTTGGAGTGTACACAGTGTCTGCAGGTTTTGTTCTGAGGTCATACTTTTCCCCTTTCTGTCTTGCCTCTTTTTTCTTAGCTTAAAAGTTTTACATTTTCCAGCTTACATACATATTTGTTTTGCAGAAGTGAAGAATACACAGATGACAAGAATTTGGAGTCTTTGTTTTACAACTGACGCCCTAGTGCAAGTGTCTCACCTGCTAATTCTGCCATCCCTTAACAGTTGTTTGCCACAGCTCAGTTTTTGCTCCCTGGCAGGATTAGTGTTTGGACATCCCTATGAGTGGATCAGCTTGTTGCACTCCAGCAACTGTTTTTAGAAGTGTTGTTCTTGCATGCTGGTAAATATAAATATTTTATAAGAACAGCTGTACTGGTTCAGACAAAGGCTTTGACAAACCTGTACTTGTCTGCAACATCATCTCTAAAGGAGCAGTTAGGACAAAAAAAGAACAGGGAGAGTGATACCTCTCCTAAACACTCCCTCTGTCATACACTATCTTCAGCCTAGGGGATTTCCTGACCCTGATATGGTTTGTCTAGTTGAAAACTCTCAAGGGATCTCTTACTCAATTTCCATTGAAGGCTATCTAATTTTTTTTTTTTTTTTGGTCTTTGGTATCTCTTGCAAGGAATTCTACAACCTGTTATATGAAGTTTTGTATTTAGGTCTTACTAACTCATTAGTACTGTCCAGTAACAAAAACTCTCATCTTTCAGGCTACTTAGGAATTTATCATGTAATGCAGGTCCCAAAGCAGAATCCTTCAAAACTGAGCTGGTGACTTCCCCTGGTGTCATCTTGATTGTATCTGTTCTTTTTCTTTGCTAGCCTAAGTAACTGAGGCTTACGTGGTAACTCGTGAATCCTTTGAGTAATTCCATTAAGCTTTTATACAGGATTAGCAGCTTCAGATTTTCATTTGGATAAGTGTTATGAAAATAAGATTGCAGATTTGCAAGGAAAAAAAATCCTGCAGTAACACCCACACACTGGTTTCTGTCTCCCCTGTGAGTTCTTTGACTTGAGTTACCCTAGAACTGTAAGCCCAGCCTTGTTAGACATCAGTCCCCTATAAGATATAAACCCACTACAAATAAGACTGTATCACTCTTGCACCTCTTGGTAATACTTCTTAAAAAAGATGATCCTATGTATATTTAAAGTTGATTCACAGAGCTGCTTTCGTGCTTCTGACCACTTTTAGTGCTTTGATTCCAGCCAAGTGTTCAATCTGTTTCTCATGGCAGAACAGTATTTCTGTAGTTTCAGTGCCTTGGTCATGAATCAAGCTGATGCTCTTGCAGTTTGTTGTGCAGTAACATCAAACATCACCAGTGCATAAAAAAGCTGCCCTTGCTCTGAAGACTACACAGCCAAATTTCTTAGATTATCAAGGAATGTGGTTAAAACATAACAACTTCGCTTACTTCTGAATTCATATGTCTTTTAAAAACCATGTGAAATTTATTAAGCACCCAGATTCCATTGTTTGCTAGACTTTAAATAGGCTTTGGTTTTGGGCTTTGACAGTGCCTTTCCCAGTGTGTAGCTGCGTGGTTTGTCTGTTAAGGATTTGTTCACCATTTTTGTGGAAAGAAACAAAAGAAATTAGGGTAAAATTACAGATTCTTCCATAATATGTAAGACCAAATTGAAATTCTGTTGCCATCATATAATGTGGTCATGCTTTTGACTTTCAGTTTTCTAAAGAGGACTTAAATGTACTGCACTATATGCGTGATTTTAGTGTGTTGCTGATCAACTTGATAAAACTTTTACTTTTTCTAATACTAATTAGAATTTCCATATTTTTCCCTTCCTGTAGCTGCCAGAGAGAGGACATATTGGTTTTTTTTAATAAAACCATTCTGTAAAAAAACAGTTTTAAAAACATTGGCATGGTTGAGATACGTGGACATTTCTGTCCACATTTAAAAAAATATATATGTATAATCTCTTTTTTTTCCCCCTCTGTTCATTGAATAAATGTTGCACACTGTCAAAGTGGAGAAAAAAAAATTTAAATGAGAGCTGTTAATTTAAACTGTGTAATGCCCTGGTGCATATGGAAGAATAATAGAGGAAATTTTTCATAAAACAGCATTTTCAACTTAACTATTGTATGAGAATGTGTTCAGTCTAATTGTTAACGTGTAGCAGTAGGCATGGAACACTGGATACACAGATGTTTTCCCTTTTGGGAATTGAAGGAAGGAAAAGTAGCATCTATAGATTATCCAAGAGATTGGCTTCTCTGTAGGATTGTATCAAAATGTATAAAGAATAAATTTGAGTTTTTAGAGGCTTATTTGCAGATTATGCAAATTAGCAGCAGTATGTTAGTTTTCAACCTTTTCCAATGTGTAACCCAGTAACATTTTTTTCTAGTGACGGTTTAGACCCAAGTGTAGTGAATTTTAGCCTGCAGACAATTTTCTTCCTTTTCAAGTTACCTTCTATGACCTCCAATACATTGTCCGTGGACCTTTAGTTTACCTGATAAGATGATTGCAAAGATTATAGTTTTTACTCTCTTATTCCAATATCTTCTGCTGGTTTAAAAGTTGGTATTTAGGAAAACTTGAATGATAGTTAAATCATTGTATTGTTTTGGGGGTTTTTAGATTACCAAGAATGTTGGTTTGGAAACTTGCTGCATGGATACGCAATTTTCAGAGGCATCTCGGTGCTGATAAAATAGAGATTAGGTTACCTTAGATTAATTCAGTGGCTTTTGTGGTTTGGCTTTGGTTACTGTTTTCTAACAGTATGAAAGAGAATGTGGAGAAAAAAACCTGTTAAAGACATGTAATTGTCTTGCTTGGCATGAACTTAGTTCATCTTTCTGTTGATAGTCCGTACATTAGCACTTTCTTGGTGTGCTTGTATCAAACTTCATTGAAGAGTGATTAAATTACACCTTTCTTTTACTACACTCTTTGGTAATTTCTGATTTTATGCTGTCATCCTGTATCCCATAGACACAACTGCCACAAGAAGTCGTTTGTGTTACTTTCATTATTGTATTACTAAGACACTTAAAAAAAAAAAAAAAGAAAAAGTTCTGTGTATTTGTTATGACAGTACCCGTATTCCAGTTATTTTATGGGAAAGACTAGGTTAGTTTTCAAAAAAGGTTGTTTACCATGGAAGAGCAGCTGTGTTGTAGGGAACAAACCTGGAGAGTTCCAGCTTCACTTTCCATATCATTGATCTTCCTTTCTGTTGCTTGCTATAGGTTATGTAAAGTTGTTGATTTGCCGTAGCTGGATCTCAGGAGACCAAGTCTTGGTTATTTTCTTCTGCTGTCTGTTGTAGATCAAAAGAGTATTTACTGTCTATCACCCTGAATAGAATTTTGAGAAATACATGTGTTCTAAGACAGTCTTAGTTGAAAAATCGGAGTGTTTATAAAATACTGTGTTCTCACTCCTTTAGAAGATGCTTCATAAATTGGCTCTTGTGCCTCTAGTGGTTAAGCTGCTGACAGTTTATCTTGTGTGACCTTGTTAAGGTCATTGGTTAGTATTGTAAAATCTGAAGGTTACTTAGAAGGAAAAAATATACTGAGAAGTGGAGTAAGGAGAAATTATTTTGAAATAATTTTAGCACTTATTTTTTACTTTGTAAATAAGTAATTTTCACTAAGTATTGATACAGATGTCTAAATTTTTATTTGGTAATTCTTGTTATAAGGCATGTCCATCTGTCATACTTCATAGCTGGAAATGGATAATTCGTTCTGATTTAGTTAAAATAACTTCTTTTCACTAATTATTCAGGCTGTAATGTGCTTCCTCTGTTCAGATTAGCCCTGGCCTTGTGAGGATGGAAAAATAATTTTTAGTGAGACAGTGTGAAATAGATTTAAGAGGGATAACAACTTATTTGTCAGAAAGTGTTATCTCTAAAATCAAGCTTCACATCTATCAGCAGAAATGTTTGCTCTTTGAGTGACTTGTATTAATTTGGTATGGAAAGTCTCTCTAGTACTGGGTTGGAAAAATACTGTGTATGAAATTTTGTGAATTCTAAATGTTTAAGACCATCTGTGAAACCAAGTACTTGAGAGTTGTAGAAGAAGAACTCTTAAATAATATTTAATGAATTTGTTTAGATTTCCAGGTTTTATATCATGGATCTGAATGTTAAAAGAGGTAATAGAAAAAAGCTGGAGTGCAAAACAAATTACAAACATTTTGTTGCCTGATTTCCTAATTCTTCTTATATTCTGTCTCTCTCTTGCTGTCTTTTCCCTCTCCTCCCCATCTAATAAAAGCAAGACACATTTTAACTGGTCAGCTGAAGTCATTTAGATTTTATTAGCCTGGACCTCCAGAACTGAATTTCTCAAATGTCTCACTTAAGTAAGTGTTAAGATAGAAAAGAGAGGCCCCATTATCATCTCATTCAGGGAAAAGTTGAAGCATAAACTCAGTCCTTACTAGGTTTAGCTAAGGAGCTGAACAATGTGTCAAAATTTTGATTGAAGTGACTCAGTATCCAGAAGCTTTGCCATATAGAATCAGAATGGCTTGATTTGAAAGGAATCTTTCAAGATCATCAACGCTCACTTCTGTGGGCGGGGACATCTTTCATTGATTAGGTGAGATTGCTCAAAGCCCTGCCCAGCCTGGCCTTGAACACTTGGAATGGACCATGTACTTCTCTCGACAAGTTGTTCAGTGTCTCACCCCTTCAATGTAAAAAATATCTTCCTAATGTCCAATCTAAATCTACCAGTTTTTAGTTTAAACCCCTGTCACTACAAACCCTCATAACCCTGTCCCCATTTTTCTTCCAAGCCCCTTTTAAGTTCTCTCAGTACCTGGGGATGCATTTCATCAGGTTCCATGGGCTCATGTACCTTCAGGTTCCATAGATGGTCTCAAATCTGACCTTTGCTGCAGCAGGCAATTCTTCATTCTCCCAGTCCCCATGTTTGACTCCAGCAAGTGGAGCAGTGTGTCTGGAGCACTTGCTGGTAAAGTCTGGGATAAAGAAGTCATTAAATACCTCAGCCTTGTCTGTGTCCTGGGTCTCCTTTGAGATAGGAGCCCCTTGTTCTTGTATAGAAGCTTCATCAAGCTTGATGTCCCTGGCCAGATTTAATTCTATCACAGCTTTAGCTTTCCTAACCTAATTCCTGGCTGCTTGGACAATTTCTCTGTATTCCTCCCAAGCTACCTGTCCTTGCTTCCACCCTCTATAGTCTTCATTCTTCTGCCTGTGTTTGTCCAGGAGTTCCTTGTTAACCCTGTGGGTGGCTGATGTTTTGCCTGACTTCCTTTGGTAGGCATGCATCACTCCTGAGCCTGAAGGAGGCGATCCTTTAGTATTAACCAGTTTTCTTGGGCCCCTCTACCAGGCAGATCCCTGTGAAAGCCAAACTCTGCTCTCCTGAAGTCCAAGACAGTGAGCTTGCTGTGCACCTTCGCTGCCTTAAAGATCTTGAACTCCACCAGTTTATGGTCACTTCAGCCCAGGCTGCCCTTGAGCTTCACATTTCCCAGCAGCCCCAACATTTTGGTGAGAAGGAGACCCAGCATAGCACCTCTCCTTGTTGGCTTCTCTGAAGAAGAAAAAGGGGAAGAAACGTATCACCAACAACACATTCTGGGCACCTCCTGGTACTGGATTGCTTATGCACTGCTGTGTTGTCCCTCTCACAGATGTGGGGGTGGTTGAAGTCCCCCATGAGGACCAGGGCTTGTGAATGTGAGGCTGCTCCTATCTGGAGGACTTCATAGCTCAGTCTTCCTGGGCAGGGAGCCTGTAGCAGACCCCCAGTCCAATGTGACCTGTCCCTGCCCTCTCTTTCATCCTGACCCCCTTTCAGTCAGCTTCTCTTTCGTTCTGAGGCAGAGCTCCGTGCACTCTAGGCAATCACTGACATAGAGGATAACATCCCCTCCTTATCTCCTGTCCCTGTCCTTCCTAACACCCTGTATCCTTCCATTCCAACACTCAGTCATCAGAGTCATCCACCATATCTTAGTGATGCCAGTAAGATGATAGCTATGCAGGCATGTGCATATCCCTAACTTTTTTTTTTTAATTGTCTTTGCTACGTGTGTTTCCGTAGAGGTGTCATAGCTGGGCTCCCAGTGGAACTGACTTATTGCCTGGAGAGGCAGAAGTTCCTTTGTGCTGCTCTTCAGGTGTTCTCCTGCTGATCTGTGATCCCTTTCCAGGCTCTGAGCATCTTTTGATGGCGCTGGTGTCAAACTGGTAGCAGTGGGATGGATTAAGGCTCCCATTCCCTTGAACCTTTAGGTATTTCTGAACCATGTCTCAAAAAAGATAAATTAAGAGTGTCAGTTTTCCCCTATCTATGAAATATAGGATTTGGAGGTGCTGACAAGGACTGTGGCATTGACTTGGGGAAGGCATTCATCACATGCTGTGCTGTGGAGAGCCAGCAGGACTAAACAGATTTTCAGGAATGTTGTTCTTCAACAATTAAGACCGTATGGACTTCTTAAGAGTTTGGACTTGTGGCTCTTGGATTTGGACTACCTTGGGTCACAATACCAGACTTTTCTTATACTTTCTGTTCTCTAAATATGTGATGAAGCTGTAACCTCCAATGCCTTGCAGCATGCTTCTACCTGCTATTATTTGTGCTTATCTGAGTAAATGAAACATCCTGCTGAACAAAATTGAATAATGTTTTGTTATCCTCTTTCTCAAAATGAACACTGCAAGCAGAGCAGTAAGGTCACTTTAGGAGAGGGAAGGGATGTTGTGAACTCGTTAGCAGCTGATCATAAGGGGTTTATTTTTGGTGATGTTGCAATTGACTCAGAAAAATCTGGAATATACAGTTGTACCTGGGTGGTGGTGTAAAGAAAGCTCTTAAAAACTATCATCTTTTGTTGTGTTGATGTGTATCGACTTTCAGTTTTGTTTGGCCACAAAACACATGCTGCCCACATGAAATGCTGTCCCCAGTATCTAGTTCAGATAGTTGTATTAGGTGGTGTCTGTTGTGTTTTGGTTATCTTGCACTGAGGTTGAAACAAAACAGCAAATTTTGCTTAGTCACTTGAGTCTATTTTGTTTCCTTTCAGTGAAGGGATATTTCCTGCTTGGATTTGAGCTTTGTTTTCTCATGCTAAGAAGCTGGAGAGGAGAAAGAAGGCTACACAAATGCCAGATTGGCATGTGGTTGATAAGTAGATCAATCCAAAAATGCCTTTTTTGGGCTGACGTTTTCTGCGTTCGAGAGCAGAATGCTGACGTGTGTGGTGCTTGCACCTTCTGCCCCTTGCTTATCAAGATTGATTTGTGATTGTGGGTGGAATAAGTCTTAGGATAGTTTGTCTATTTTAGGACATGGTTTAGAGTTTAAGCTCTCAGGTAGGACAGGTGTATGCTTTGTGTAAAGAGGGATGAATGTTAATTTTTGGCACAGATAAATTATGTTCTCAAATTTTTGAAATTATTTCAGGGATTTACATTTTTATTAGGACAGATTTTGGATGATAACATGTTTTACTGTCCTGGAATAAGGCAAATAATTAAAACTAAGAAAAAACAACCCAAAAACCACCACCACCAAAACACCGGAACCTGATGGTAGTAGTAACTATATAGTAATAGGATTTATGAAACTCCTGGTTGAATTTCATTAATTCAGTGTTTTATAAACAAAACACTTCTATTCTAGAAACGGGTATCACTGCAAAACAGTAGGATTGTATTGTCTTCTAGTGATGCAAAATATACAGTCTATATTCAAACTAACATAGATTTTTATTATGAAAGTGGGTTTTTTCCAGCTGATAGTGAAAGTAATAAAATCTCAACTTTCCCATAAAGCTAGGTCAGACATACATTTCAATCGACAGATTGTGAAGTCTGATGAAAGATTCTCTCTTCCTACAGTAAAAAGTACCTTTTCTAAAAGTCACCTTTAAACTTATAATAATTCCTGTCACTCTTCAAAATGGACTGAGTAGATTTACAAAATGCTTGGAGTAAGCAGTATGTAAATGACTGCTTTCTGCTTCGGATGTTTTTTCACTGTTTAATATTATTCATGTATGGATACATATTGTCACAACTTATCATTTTTTCCTCTTTATAGGTCCTGCTGGGGACTTGCATCTGGCCTCAATGTGAAATTAAGGTAGAAAAACACATCTACATATGTGTTTGCTATTAGGATTTAGTTTATTCACTGGTCATGCCTGAAGAGTGATGTTCGTCTCTAGTCGGCTAACAGCCAGGAAATATAAATGATTGTCCTAGAAGTCAAGCCTCTCTCCTATTTACTGGAGTGAAAATCACCTCCAGATATCGTCGGAAAATCAACTACAGAAAATGCTTCACGTTATAAGGATGCCAACCACCTAGATTCATGCGCCCTATCTGTACAGTTGTTGTGGATGGTTTGCCATCTGAAAGCTCCTCAAGCTCTTATCCAGGCCCTGTATCTGTTTCTGAAATGTCTCTGCTACATGCTTTGGGTCCAGTGCAGACCTGGCTGGGACAAGAGCTAGAGAAGTGTGGCATTGATGCCATGATTTATACTCGGTATGTCCTCAGTCTTCTGCTGCATGATAGCTATGACTACGACCTGCAGGAACAGGTATTTACATATTTTAGATGTTGTCCAGTGAAAGTGAGTTTTTGTACCAGTTATGTTTTGTGTATTATACCTGGGTATGCCTCAGTTGGGGGGGTGGTTGTCTTTAAGTGTGTGGGTGGAAGGAGGGCATAAACCACACAGGAGTCAGATTTGATGGGTGAACTGAGATTAATGTAGTTAGGTTGCTGTCTGGGCAATTACATTAAACAATGTTTTCACATAGCTAGAATTGATAACAGAATTGTTAACACTGGAATATCTGTGTCCTAAATGGAGACCATCACTACTTGTGATTTTAAGCTTGATTTAATGTTGGAACATTAGTAAATGAATGTAATTTTTGTAAACTGTGTCAAATTGTCCAGCTCTGTGGTAGTTTGTAGACCCCCCCTATCACTTCCCATGGAGTTCATGTTGTGCTATCAGTAAAGAATAAACACCCCCCAAATATCTTCTAGTGTTCAGGTATTTGAAATATATTATTATACATACATTATTCATCTCTTATAAAATAATGTTAGTGCTGAATGCTGATAAAAAGCATGCAAGAGACTTGTGACCCCAGAAAAAACTGTTCAGTTTCAATACCTTTTTTTGGTTTTTATTTTTTTTAAATTTCTCTGCATCATGAACCGGTGTAGAAATACTTTAAATAGTGGAGTTTTATGAATTCAGGACACAGGGAAATTGCAGTGTTTTCAGAAAAGGATGACAATGCTATTAAACATAGACTTTGTCTTGGAAGGTGTGTCTGGTGACAGTGGGAAGGAAGGAAAGCAAATACGTATTATTTGATAGCTTAATTATTAGTCCTTTATCATTACTGTTGTTTGGTTATATTTCAAACATTACTACCTAACTGATTCAGAACTTCCCTTGTCACCTAGTTTACCTTTTTAGAAATCCAGCAAGAGCAGAGCAGGCTATTGTGAGATAGATGTAAGTGTAACTAAAGCACAAAAGATTCATGTCAGATGCTGTCAGTTTTTGAAATCTTAGCAACCATTACTGTGCATAAAAACCTTCATGCTTCCCTTGTGCAAACCAGAAAACTTGTATCTATAAAAGCTTTTTCATTTCTTTTTGTTCAAAGGTGTATCTGGCAGCAGTAGGTGACATCAGCAACAACCCCATGATTAATAATAATAATTAAAAAAACTCAGTGTAAGCACTTTCTGGAATGTACCTTAACATGTACGTTGTGGTCAGACATGAATAGATGTGTTTTAGAAGGGTGCAGAAAAAGGTTCCAAAACCTGTTTGAAAGAGCATGTGGGATGAGGACATTAAAACTGAAACCAATTGAAACCACATGAGAACTTGAGGAGCTTTAGAGATAGACCAGTGGCCTTGGAGAAGATGAAGACGTGTTTCTTTTCAGTCCATTTCAGACCACAGTCATAACTTTGAAGCTGTTACTGTGATATTTCAAATTACTGAAGTGCCAAAATTAGTTTTCTTTTTATCAGGCTTTGCAAGAAGCAGGGTAACTATATTATGAAAATCTCATTCAGTTTATTTCTCATTTTGATACTTTAACTGGATCCTTTGTGGGTTTGATAACAGAGCTTTAAGGAATGTGTCTGTTCTTTTTCCAAGTTGATTATCTGAACTTAATGAGCCAAAGGGAGAAGAATACCAACCACATGCTAACAGGGTAGCCAAAACCTGTACTGCTGAGCGGGTGCTGTGGTACCAATGTGCAGGATGTCTTCTGAGCAACATTGGGCTTTGAAGCTGAAAGATTTTTTTTCCACCTCCTCCGATTTGATCCTGTTTATAAGATACTTTACAGCATTTGTTTGCCCTACTTCAAGTAACCTTTTCTAAGTTTTGAGACCTAATATCAATTTAGTTTTGGGATTATATTCTGTAGTAATGATTAGATGCACCTGTTATGAAACATGCTGCTCCCTAATTCCTTTTTCAAATAGCTTAGTCTATAAAGCTGGCAAGTACAAATTTCTTACATAGAAAATCGAGGAAATCTTTAAACATGTGTGCTTGTTTTGTTTTTTATTTATTATTGATTTTAAATTTATTTTTATTTTACTTACTGCTTACTGGTTCTTTGTATTGCCTGACATTTTAAATTACTTTTGATTTAGTGAGGTTACTCAGAAACAAGAAAATCTTTACTCTAAAACATGTATTTTTACGTACAAGCTATTTCAATCCAGTTTTGGTGGTGGGCACAATGTTAAGACAAAGGGGAAAAACATATACTAGTGTATATACAAATGGAAGTCAAAGAAGAGAACAGGAATTAAATATGTAAATGAGAATTAATTTAGGAGTAAAATACTTAGAGTTGCTGAGCTTCTTTAACCCAGATTAATTCCCGTTGAAGATTTGGTCCTTGGAATCTCAGGATTTTTCTCCCATGTGATACCTATAATTCTGAAGAAAGATAAGAGAATTTCCATGGAAAGAACTATTCTCAATAGTGGGCTTATTACAATGATTTCTCTCCGACTTAGAGGACAGCTACAAAAAAGACTGAAGCACTCTATTCACATGGAGAAGACAAGGGACAATGGGTACATGTTGCACTGGGAACAGTTTCATCTTGATACGAGAATTTTTTTTCTTTTTCTCTTTTCTTGTAGTGAGAACAGTCATTCACTGGAACAACCTCCTCAGGAGTGATAGAATCCCTGTTGCTGGAGGGTTTTGAGATGCAGTAGGGTACTAGATAGTCTTGTCTATTCTCCTTTTCCCATGAAAGTGTAGACCACATGATTTTTGGAGGACTAATTTAGGAAGTCTTAATCTTATGGATACTGTCATCTTCATTAGAAATGTTGCAGACTGAAGATAAGATGGCCATTAAGATCTTTCCACCTCAGAATTTTGGTGGTATCATTAGCACTGTTTTGGTTGCTTCAGGGAGCCTCCTTCAGTGCTTTCTTTGTAGTGTTCTGATGTCATCAAGTATAGCAGGGAAATGGAACTCTGAAGTCTGGACTGAGGTTCTGTCAGGTAAGTACCAAAAGATTTAGTATCAAAAATAATTAAAAAAAACCCCAAACCACCACATTCCCAACCTTACTAGGCATACACAGCTCTTTAAGATATCACTTGTCACGTTATCAGTCACTTCTGTTTACAGAATTTAAAAAGAATATGGGAATCTTGATTGATTATGGGAGTCCTGATTGATTAGATCTTCAGGGTTATTTTTGAGAATAAGCAGGATGTTCCCTTCTGCTCTGTTAGTAGTATTTAATATGTGGGTTTTGGTCTTGATTCTGATGCTTTCTGTGGCTTTCTCCAGTGTAACTCTGAAGCAGATTTGTGTGGCTTTCTCCAATATTATCTGTTTTTGTACAGTGAGATAGTTTGATGCCTCAATATAAGACTAAGGATCTGTGTGTGTGTGTGTGGGGTTGTGTTGTTTTCCTTCCCGTTTTTATGAATATGAGAGTGGGGTTTTTTTGTTTTTTTGTTTGGGTTTGTTACTGGTGTTACTTCTACGCCTTGCCCAGTTAGAATGGTCTGTGTTGGGTATTGTGATATGGATTCAGGCTCAGTATCACAAACTGTTAGATTTATAAGTCATGAGTGTCCAGAGAGTTCATAGCAGATTTTTGCAAGTTCAGAAAACATAGGTGGAAGTAAAACTTAATACACTGCAACCAAATTTTACTGGAATGTTTGCAGTTTCTATTCTGGCTCATTGGCTTAAACTGAAGTAGCTATTAAAATACTGGGAAAATTTATAAGCCGGTATGTTTTGCCCAGCTGTATTTCAAAGGAATAGAGAATTTCCAAGAAAGGAATCTTGTTTATGCTAAATTGTACTGTGGTACCAGGATCTTCAGGACTGCTATGGTTATGCATATGTTATACATACCTATCAAGAATTACTGTAAAATTCTCTAAATATACACACTTTAAATGCATGTTTGTTTGGTTAGTTTTTAAATACTCAAGTACTGAAGGTAACTGAGTTACTGTTGGCACCTAGAGAACAATTCTTATCCAAGCTGTACTTGCTACTTTTGGAAGTGAGTCTAAGAGTTCAAGATGTGAAAGTTCTTAAGATGTCCTTCATTCTCACTGTGTACTCATTTTTTCTTTTTCTAATTTCCCCCTCCCCTCAGGTTTTTTTGGCAGCAATGATATTGCTGGTGAAGTGGGAGGGTTAAGTGGGCAGAAGATGGAGTAGAAAATACAAAGATGATATGAATTGGATTTGCACATTTTCCTTGATTCCTGTGATAGAGTTGTTAGAAACAGTTGGGGGTTTTGTGGCTAGTTGAGGTTTGTCGTATCAGAAGACAAGTAAGGATTTCAGTGGTAGACTTGCCCTTTTTTTCCTACAGCCAAAGATGTTGCTTGTGTATAGTCTTTCAGGAGAACAATTCTCAAATTTATTTACACATATATTAGATGCCAACATGGCCTAAAAATTACTAAAAAAATCTCTTGAACCATGCTATGTAAGAAATTAATTATTTAGGTGTGTCAGGGGTTTATTTGGTTCAGTTTGGTTTAGGTTTTAGGGTTTTTTTAGGATTTGAGATCTATCAATAGTCTCTTCAAAATGTTTGGAAATCATTGGTATTTTGTGCTGACTTTTTAGTCCCTTTTTGGTCCTTTAAGGAAAACCTTATAAAATTAATGTGGGTTTACAGACTGTTTAATGTAAGTAAAGTGCAGAATGTTTCTGAATTTCTACTGAATTTACTTATTTTGGAATAAATGATAAATTAAGCAGAAAATCATGAAATTGCTGTCAAGTTTTTAACTTTTGGGGACCCACAGAATTGCTCTTGGTGGACATCTGAACATTGTGAGATAGCCTTTTGACTTCACACTAGACTGATCTTTTAATGAGAATACCTTTCTCTTAGTTTCCTAGTGGCAAATGAACTAGGTGCTTTTAAGATTTGATTGTTGTTTAAATGCTAATTAAAAATATATTTGTAGATGCATGTGTTCTCAAACCAATTTGTGATACAGTAAATATTGCATTAAGATGATATAATCTGTGTGAAGCAGAAGGCATTGCCTTAAAATATACTTTGTGTGAAACATCATTTCATTGGTCTTTGTGCAGTATTAAAATCAGTGTTCTGTGTTGTATCTTTCACATACTATTTGTAAACCTATCTGATTTTGAATATAACAAGTTTATGGTTCAGTTCTATAGACTTGTTACTGTAGACTGTTCTCCTTTTTGAAGAAGTAGAGCCTTTATTTTTAAAAAACCCAAACTTTAACCCCAACAGCTAGACACTCTGTGAGATAAAGGCTTTGTTTGTAAGCCTTTGGTCATGCAGCACGAAGATTGAAATGCATTCGTTATGCGTCCTTTCCATATCAAGTGTCTTCTGTTGCTTTTGATCTGCTTATTTTAACTCTTTTTTTGGAAGTTAACAGTTTTTTCCTGAACCTCAAAAGTAAAAACCCTTTTCTTTTTTTTTTTTTTTAAGATGATGTTTTCCTAACTCTCAGAATTCATTGGCTATTGCACTGCAAACTATGTACTTCTGTGACCAGGTTGAGATTTTTGCTTTTGATTTTTCAGTTTTTAACAGGGAGGCTTTTTTGTGGGAAGATTAAGTATTTGTCGACTGATTTGAAGTAGTTCCATTCAGTTAATCTTTTATATGGATGCATAAAAAGTCTTCAGAATGATAGTTCAGCTCTGACTTTGATCTTTTAATCATTTCATCATTTTCACTTACATATGTAAAGTCAAAATGTAGTTTTCTTTTTTATATTAAGAGATGAAGAGAACAGCGAAAGAGACATCTCAGCCCACATGTGATTTATATTAGGGCTTTACCTTGTGGTTTGAAGTCCATAAATGTTTTTGGCCTATCCTTCTGCCCTGACACAGGGATATTATTGCCAACTTTAGTCTGTTTGGCTTGCATGTGCTGATGGCACGGGATACTTTGGTGACTGAACTTGGGATGCACTTGCTAGGTTCCCAGATCCAGTGCAATGTGGGCTGTTCGTTCTCCTGCCATCCCATATTAACCCAGTAGAGGGACCTGATGTCTGGATTTATTTTCTAGTAATAGATAGTAGTTTTTCCTGTGTGCATTTTTTGGGGAAGAGGATGTGGGGTTTTGTATGTGTGTTGTGTTTTGTATGTCTCATCCATAACCTAAAGAGAGGAGGAGAAATGAGCATTTGGTCCTCTGTACTCCACTGACCATGTGTTAAATGTTAATCTGTCTCCTATGTCTATTTGACAAAAATAACAGTGCTGCTTCTGAATTACACCTATTCTTTTATCATCCCTAAGAAATACTTTTGGGTCACTCAAACATATTTTTTCATAACGCATTACAGTATGTGGAGTGGGTTCAGCTGCAGTAGGGAAATGCTGTGTGACTGCTGTGTCACACAGTGACAGTAAATTTCAGAGTTCAGCAACAACACGTAGAAATAAATTTCTTGAATGCAAAGCACTTTCTGTTTAGTTTGTATTTGTGTTACTGCTTATTAAGCTGTGTAACAGTCTTGTCGGAACAATTTTTAAAATTTTCTGACTGTAGTTTTTTAGTCAGTACCCCAACTAAGTATGTAAATTTCAAATTGTGGGAATCAGTGTATGAAGAAAAGAATAGGTAAGAGGGGAAACTGTGAGACCAGAACTTTTAGTTGTCCTTTTAATATGACCAATTTGAAATCCTTAGATTACTCAAATGAGTATGTTTATAACCAATGGGAATAGCCCCTTTCTTCTTCTCATACATAAATATGTAAACTGAAGAAAGGACTAATTAATCATATTTAGAAAATGGTACTATATCTTGAAATTAATATGCCCATAAAGTTAAGCCACTTCGTAAAAGCTCAGATAACTAAATTTAAAAGTTCATAGAGGAAAACTTAGCTGTGGTCCTGCCCTCCATCCTTTTCTGGGAAGAGGGGACTGTAGCTAACAACTATATAATTCAAATTTTGGGAAGTAATTTTTTTGTGTACTGTATTAATTTTTTGAGAAAAACTAGGTGGATATGGATTCCTCTTCATTTAAGCAATGGAAGATGGCTGAAATGTCTTTACTGTAAAAGCACATGGCTCAAGAAAATTATTTATTGATTTTTAGTTGGCATTTATCTTGTTAATTGTACAGTAACTGATCTGTTCTGTATTTGTCCAGTGACTGTTAGATACAGGATAGTTTAGAGTACCATGGGCTGTGAGTTTGTATTCTCTGTTCTGTTTTAGGGGTGGGAATTGTGCTGGCAGGGATTGGAGCTCAGTATTAGGCTCGCAGGGGTTTCATATTTGTGCAAACTGTATGAGTTCCAGGCCAGTCATCTTCAGCTTGTGTGTTAGTGCTGAAGAAAAGCATTCATTCTCAAGGACTTTGCTTATCTGAGAAACTTTATTTCCATGCTCTCTGCTGCATTTGTATTGGTGTGAGTGATCATGTTGAGCTGCTTGTTCCTTTTTTATGAAGTTGTGGCTACTAATGTATTCTCACAAAGGCTTACATAATACAAAGCAGAGGTGGAAGCTCAGGTGCCAGGTTGGTGAGTCTTCCGAACAGTCAGGATTTCTTTGCAGCTATCTCTGTGCTGATACAATTATACTGTTTGGATTTCTGGGGATAATTGAGATATTTCCTTTGTGTTCTTTGAGTATAGAGCATTGCATGAGAGTACACTTGCCACATTTCTCCAAGCATAGATGTGTGCTGTCTATATGCTCTGAAATCAGATGATTACAGTGGTCTGTGATGCTTGCCACACAACTTTATCTCTAAAGCCAAGAACGCAACCATAAAAGCTATGAAATAACTTCTCCAGTCATGACATACCCCTTTCAGACACCTTGCCTCTGTAGTGACAGTTTCTGTTGAGTTCCTGGCTTTCTTTTCTGCAGTGTAAGTCAGACATGTAAGTAAAATGATGTCTTTATAGCTCTAGCTATAGCCTTGCTAAATTCTCTTTTCTTCTGCTTTTACTTTAATGGGAAAAGTCTAAAGGCAATCTGCTCAACAAACATAAGATTTTAACAGATGCATCATTTGCATGTTCTCTCATTCTTTGGAGTGGGTGTGACAAATTTCTTCTCCTTAGTTTTAGCCTAGAAGTAACTTTTAATTAGTGAACATCACGTAGACTGCCCTTTCAAACTGGTGGGATTATAAACAAAAGTTTGTAATTGACAGAAACTCAGATTACAGGATTTTATACTTGGATTGATTAGTTTTGCAAAGTGGAATTCTTCCCTGCCTGCCATCAGTCCTGAACACCCTGAGGTCATAGCAGTGATCATTATGGGCTGCTCTGTTACAGTCAGGCTCCACAGTGTTATAATGTTCTGGTTGTGACATCTGGGAAAGAGGTGACTAGTAGTGGCTAGATGATTCCCTGGTTTTTCACTAGAAGTCTGAGATGAATTCTTTTCCTGATAATACCTGGATTTGGAGTTACTAACATTAAAGAATGTTTCCCAATCCTCTCTGTTCTGTGTTTTGCAATTTTTTTTTTGCCATGGAAAAAAATGTATGCTGCTCTCTGAAAGGTACTCTTCATCTGCATTTCCTTTGGGGCATATTAGCTGAGTTTAAGCAAATATTCTTGTGTTTTCTTCTGAACTGTCTCACCTATGTATTACCCTTTTATCTTTGCCTCAGTCTGAGGCAGCCTGTAAGGAATGTCTAAGCTGATCCTGGCCTATCAGACCTTTCTCAGTATTTATAATAAATTTCATTATGAAAAGGCCATCTCTGTGGCTTTAAGCAATCTATGAGAATTTTTTACTCAATTTCGGTTTAGTGGAAGCATTTTTTCAGGCAAGATCACTAAAGGTCTTTATATATTGTTGAATAATCTTAAAGGCTAAGTACACTTGTAGTCCGTTGCGATTTTCCCCAAATTCTCACTTGTGAAATCCTCCAAGAGGCAGTGATGCTCCATTTTGGATATAATTTATCATGAAATCATTGGATGGTTTGGTTCGGAAGGATCTTAAAGACCATCTAGTGCCTAGCCTCTTGCCATGCCATGAGCAGGGGTTCCTTCCATAAGACTCAGAGCCCCATCTGGCCTGGCCTTGAATACCTCCAGGAAGGAGCAGTGACCACTTCTCAGCAACTTTTCAAGTGCCTTATAACCCTCAGAGTAAAGAATTTCTATTATCTAATCTAAACCTGTCCACCTTCAGTTTAAAGACACCCCCCTTGTGCTGTCACTCCATGCTCTTGCCAGAAGTCCCTCCTGAGCTCTCCTGTAGGCCTTTCATGTACTGGAGGGTGCTGTGAGATGTCCCTGGAGCCTTTACTAGGCTAAACAACCCAGAGAATGAACTTTGTCAACCTGTGTTCATAGCAGAGGTGTTCCAGCCATCTTGTGGCCCTTCTGTGGACTCACTTCTACAGGTCCATGTCCCTCTCATATTGGGAACAGACCTGGGGTGCAGTACTGTGGGTAGGGGTCTCGTGAGAGGGTCAGAATCACCTTCCTTTGCCTGCTGACCACACTGCTTTGGGTGCAGCCCAGGACACGCTTGTCCTTCTGGGCTGTCACTGCACATTGCCAGCTCATGTTCAAGTTCTCGTCAAAAAGCCCTGAGTCCTTTTCTTTGAGGTTCCTCTTGATCCTTTCTCTGCCCAGCCTGGATTTGTGTTTTGAATTGTGTTGTAATAAAACAGCCAAGACTCCATTTTCTTCATGTGGGAAAAAACAGCATTTCTTTATTCACACAATTCATTTCATACAGTTTTTACAGACCTTGTGTGCAACGTTAATTGGTTAATATTGGTTATTTCTTACCAATTACTCTGTTGGTTAGTAAAAAGTATTTTACTTGTCCATCAAGTCTCTCCATTCTTGAATTGTTTACATATTTCTTCACTAATTCTTCTAAGACAAATCCATTGTTTACCCAAGTGCAGTTGTTTTTCACCCAAGAACAGTTTGTTGTGTTAACGAACTCTCATTCCCAAGGCTATTTTCACATAAGAACTTACAAACCACTTAGCTGCACTTAAAAAAGCATCACAAGCTTTGCACAGATCCGGGTAGTTGACATCAGTTACTCTTCTCTTACCACCAAAGCTGTCATCCTGTCACAGAAGGCCACCAAACTTGCCAGGCATGACCTGCTCCCATTGAAGCCATGTTGGCTGTCACCAGTCACCTCCTTGTTTCCCAGGTGTTTTAGTACAGTTTCCAGGAGGATCTGTGCCGTGATCTTGACAGGGACAGAAGTGACACTGACTGGCCTGTAGCTCCCCAAGCCTTCCTTTATTTTCTTTTTTAAAAACAGATTATGTTTCTTTGTAATGTTGCCATTTATGTGGACCATGAGTTTCATGATGTTTTTTATTTCAGTTGCATTTCAAGGTGTCACATTTTTTTTCTAGGGATAGTAGATATTTCTCTTTACAGCAAATGAAAGGAGGAGAATCAG
>PYHW01010756.1:75183-128639 GCA_013186435.1 Turdus rufiventris
TGAAAATCTCTAATGAAATTATCTGGTTGTGTAGTAGGTAGGGCATAGTAGGACTCTGAAAAGTAGATATTTAAATAGCAGCTTAGATAAAACTTGGGATTTTTTCAGTATCCAGAAGGCACTTGCTTTCTGTTTATATCTCTTTAACATTGGATGGCCATACCTTGAAAATTTAGGTAATGGTAGTCTGTTTAAATATTTGAACTCTGTAAGCAAAATTTTAGTTTTTCTTCTATGAAGAACACTTTTTAAAAAGTCTGTAAGTTCAGAGTGGCATTGCTTTTGTGAAAAGTTCAGTGACCAGTGAAGAGCTCTTGCATTAAAAAGAGTGTTATCTTGTGATCTCTAGTTCTGTTAGGAAACATGGTAAAGGAAGGCTTCTTGTAGGTGAGGAGATCAGAAGTCTTTGGTCATTCTTTCCACATGGAGGAAGTAGTTTACCTGTCTTCATGGATACAGAATGATGGATACAGAACGATTTGCTGAGCTGCTTTCTTCCCTGTCTGTTACGGATTTGATACTTTCCAGTCTAAGTAGTAAACTACTGATGAGCTCCTGGCTGCTGAAGACAGAGAGAAAAAGAGACAGGGGAAAAATTAAGAGACTAATTGAACTAATTTAAACCATTGGAAATTACTGGGTTATCTTTTTTTTTTTTTTCTGTTTTCCTTTTCTTGTCAATTTTCTCATTGTAAAAGAAGAGGGTGACTCTGTGTCTCACTGTTCTACAAACTCATTCTCTAGGGTGTATTAAATTTTCTTGTTTCTCAGGCATTTTACTGTAATATTTGGCTTTGTAAAAACTTCGTCTTTGATCCAGAACGGTTCTGATACACAGGAATTATGCTTAAGGATTTTTTTCTCTTCACTGTGGTTTTATGGGTGTTGTGTTTTGTGTACAGAAGATGCAAGATCCTCAGTAATGTAGGCTGTATGAAATACATATATAGTGCTGATAAATACTGGTAAATAAATGTAGTTTAGATGAGGATTTTTAACTGAAAAATTTTGCATGGAGTAGCTGTAGTCCATGATGTTTGCTGGTCTTATAAAATCTGAGTTTGTCCAGGAAGAAAAATCCCAACCTGAGTTTTAGACTTGACAGCCAGGTGTGACTGAAAACCATGTATCCAAATATTTTTTTTGTATATTGTGCAAAAAAGTAGAAAGAAAATGAGAATTCTGTTGGAGCAATGTTCTCAATTGCTGCATCCTGAAAGACAAGCCATGTTATTCCCAAACAACTCACTCATTCAGGAAGGAGGGATGAGACCATGATACCACAGCTCTGAGGTGGGGGCCTGAGAGAGAATTCCATTTAGCTTCCCTTCCCCCATTAAAAAATTGCATATCTCTTAAAAGAGTTTTTTCAGTTTTTGAAAGTTGAAAACTGTCAAAGTTTGTAGACAAGTGTCAGGTATTTTTCAAATCACATGTGTGAAAGAACTGAATGAAATGCTTTATAAATTTCTGTGAGCATAAAGGTTCTTGCTGCTCTGCTGACAGATAGTTGGTAAAGCTGTGATGTATCAGTACAAAGCAAACTTTTGTTAGCATAGAGAAAAACAGTAATACATAGCATTTTGGGAATGTTTTCCTACTGCAGATGTCTTTATGAACTTTCCAGAATAAATGAAGTTAAATCAGTGCAAATTTGCTGATATACCTGGATTTTCACCCACACAAATGGGTCTGTATTTACTTATTTGCAGCTGTGCCCCTGTGAATGAGCTGGAGGGGTTTTGGGAGCTGGTAGCGGGTAGGTGATTCTCATCAGTTTGGTTTCTTTGAATGAATATTGGGAAGAGTTAGAGTGCTCTACAGCCTCATTGTATAAAGAAATATATAAACTGCAATTTTGGAAAAGAGTTAAAAATATATTTTTAAAAATTGAATTGTATATATGCACAGTCTTTTAAACGTATTTTCTGGTTTTTTTCTGATTTTTTTCCTAGTATTTCTTTTGTTCTTCTAATAACAGTGCAGTAGCTTGTTCAGATTTTTTGTTTTAAGTGAATCACTGGCACCTTGCACAAGAGCTAGGAAAAACATTGACTGGTAGCTTTTTGTTCTTTCAGCACTAAATGCAATTCTCCAGTTTGGTGCTCAAATAAGACTTTAAGCAGTAAATCCAGCAAATTGCTCTGCTCCTTCATGTGAAGTCACAAACAACAGCCCTTCGGTGGCTGCTTCTGAAGATGATTGGTCTCTCTTGGCCCCCATGTTTTTCCCATCTTGTTCTTTTATTGCACAGGGACAATTATTTGCACTGACAACTTGTTTTTACTTGGTTTTGAAACCATGGGGAATTAGGAATTCTTTTAAATGAAGGTAGGCTTAGCCTGGTTTTCTTTGGAAGCAGTAACAGATACATTGAAAGGGTTGAAACAGGTAGGCTGAAAAGCATCAGATGTTTATGAACCTCTCTGAAGAAGACAAGCGTACATTTTAAAATGTTAAAGACTATTTTACTGATAGCCAAAATAGTTCTTTCATGGGAAAAATATGGAAAATCATGTATATGTATGTGAATAGACTGTAAAGAACTAGCAAGTCTGGTAATAAATTTTGCAAATTCTAAAAAGCCATATGAAAGGGATGCTACATATCTTCAGATAATTGCATATAATACAATAGCATTCTACTTTGATTTTATTGTTCTTCATCTTTCTTACATGTGTTAGAAGCCAACCCCACCTACTCACCTTCACTTCTCAGTTGTTTGAATTTTCTTCTGAAATAGTTCATGTTTATTTTATGATAGGTAGTGCTATCTCTAGTTGTAATCATACTCATTTAACACTGAGTTGAAGGCTTCAGGATCTAACACTGCATTTTCTTCTTCTGGCTTGTTTAACTTTCTCTTAAGTTTGATCTTAACTCAGAAGTACTTGCTTTTAATTCTTATTATTTCAGAGATCAGTGAAACTAACATATTTGTGTAAATTACAGTAATACATTCAACCTTAAGTTGGCCATAAAATTACCTTTGTGGATATACTTTGCAATTGGAAAATATTGCAGTGAAGTGTGAGTTGCCTCCATGTCCTGTGAAAGATGCATGTGCTTTTCTGAATAGTAAGTGCAAGTTTTATATAATCAAACTAATCTTTAATTTGGCAAAAAGTAGTTTTTAGCAGATAGAGAAGGGTTGGTTTCATTTTGCACAGTGTGTTATCTGTAGTCCTGTTCCGCTATAGTACTGAGATATTAAAGTATTTAAATAATGTAATTTCTTTATTTGATTTTAGGAGAATGACATCTTCCTGGGCTGGGAAAAGGGAGCTTACAAGAAATGGGGAAAGAGTAAGAAAAAGTGCTCTGATCTAACACTAGAGGAAATGAAAAAACAGGCTGCTGTCCAGTGTCTTCGCTCTGCTTCTGATGAAGTAAGTTTGGACTACTTAATAGATTCTTAAGGCTTTATATCCTTCTTTGTGCTAGATATATTTGGCTTCTGATGCTTATATTTTAATTTGTGGCTTCTTAAAGTGCTGGTTCACCAAGAGTTCTCCAAGAATTATTTATTTTTATTTAGGAAATCCGTGTATGTTAGAATAAATTTACAAGACATTCTGTACTATATAGTGTCATGCTTTTCTTTCTGTAAACCCTCACCTGTTCTTGTCAGGGGCAGTTGCAGTACGCCAGTTTGAGTTGAAATTACCACAAAGCTTTGCATAAAAGTAATTCTAAAAATTCTAAGTTGAATTTGTTTTGTGTGTGAATAGAAAGGACTGGGATATGGGGGCAGAAAGCCATTTTGCTCTATGCATGCGACATGTGTAATCCAGAATTTCTAAATAAAAAGCCGTGTTTAGTAGCAAATGTTCACTTTTCAGATTACATGATTGAGTGGAAGTGAAATGCACTGTCTAGAGCAGGTGAGGAGAGGTGAAGGCAGCAGGTTGAAGGAAGATAGCAGAGGCAGCAGATACTGTGTAGTTGAGTAGAAAAGTGAGCAAAGGCAATGCTTAAAAAAAAAGAATGATCTGTAGCACAAGTCAAAGCAAGCTCTGCAGGGAGATTTTTCAGACAGCAAAATGAGAAACTGTTTTTTAATTTACAGAACTATAAATATTCTGATCTGTCACTGCTGTAAGAAGAAGCTACCCCACCTATGCAGCCTGGTGACATTATTGCTCTCCACACCTTCCTAGTCATAGCTTGTGCTTGCACAAGCATTTATGTGGTCATGTGGAGAACTGGTTTGGGAAAGTGAATCAGTTTTCTTAAATTAACTTGGTTGGGGCAGAGGAAATGTTAACCCAGAGAGGTTTCCTGTCAGATTTGTGGCACAGACACTTGTGCCAGCAAGGCTGTGGAAGAGTAGTTAAGGAAGTGGGGAATATTTGGTGGTTATTCCCACCACCTTCAGCAGCATTACCATCACATTCTGGCTCACTGTGAAGCTACTTGAGTATTTGTTCAGTTACTAAATTGCTAATTGACTAACTGGGAGATTTCTGAACTCCCATTTTCCCATTACTTATTATCCTAACAAAGTGGTGCAAACTACAATTTTGTTGGTAATTTGCTCTGCTCTCATAGTCACAGAATATTGAGGTCAGCACTCTAACTACCATAGAAGTTAATTAGAATATGAAACAAATATGAAGAAACAATTGCAAGAAGTAATATCTTTCTTGAGGATATGTTTGTCTTTGTATACTTATTTTATGAACAATAAAATATATGACTTTTACATAGACTAGGAATACTGATGATTGATTCTTACCTTCAGAAGTTACATTTTTGATGCATCTCCACACATAGTTGAATACCAAGAATGATCACTTAGAACTAAATTTATGTTATATAGAGAAATTTAATTGCAGAGCAAAAGGAAGGAGGTGAATTTATTAGTACCCTATAACAGAGAAAGGAAGTGACTATTCAACTACAGTTTTGAAAGAATAAAACTACATGGGATCTGAAAGGGGTCAAATTTTTACTGTTCAACATTAACGTATAATCTGCAGCCCTTAGACTTATTTCAGAGCTATTTTGACTTCTGTTGCCTGCTCAGACAATTAAGTTTGCACATTTGTTGTCATTAGTAAAATTGCAGGTTATAATTTTTATAATGTATATTCAAACACAGAATTGAACCTTTAAACATTTTTTTTTTTAATTCTTTGGAGATAGTTTAACACATGCATTGCATGAAAGAAATACAGACTTCTTATCTTTTTCCCCAGAATTAAAAGGAAGGGTGATCCTGCTTAAATGCTAGTAATACTTTAAAGTAACTTGTAAGATATCTTCTGTTTCTTTTTAGGATTTTGCAGCTAGGTTGTTTTAGAAAGTGTGCAGAGGGTGAAAAGGTAATGAGGGTCAGTAGTAACTTTTCTAACTCTCATAGGAAATTACAGAGATACGATTAATGTAATTTTGACTTTTACATTTAATGATTTAAACCAATAACATGTTAAGAAATGGCAGACAGTCTGCCTCCTCCCCCTACTGGTAAACAAAAGCTTTAAAATTGGGTGATAATTTCAAAAAGGTGCTTGATGAAGAGAGGAAGCCATAAAATAAAATATATGAAAATTGGCTTGATAGTGGTAAATACTTTTTTGACAGACTTTCATTTAGTGGTTGAAACAAATACTTTGAAATCACCTACTGTGGATTTTCATTTCTACAATATTCATTCTTTGGATGTACTTCATTTGGTAGCTTAGTTTTGCTTGAATTAATTTCTTCCCCTGTTATTAGAAAGAGTAATGCTGTAGAACACTAATCAGAGACAAAAATCAAAAAATCCAGAAATCTAGTTTTAATTTCACAGTGCTGAAAACACACCTCTGACTTGAAGAAGCCCAAGTTTGGTGTTTATTTCTAAAACATTTCCTACATTGTGGAGAATGACGATTCTCCACAGGCAATCCCCAATCTTCACAGAGCAGAGAAAAGCTGCTCTGCCTCACTGTGTCTTTGCCATGGCAGAGCCTGTTGTGGACTAAGTGTGTTTGTGAGGGGAGGCCTGATTTTGACAGACACCAGCTGGTATATGTAAGAATGCAAATTGTTAATATATGTACATTCTGAGACAGTATTTTCTGTGTGACAAGAATTTTGGGGTCTCAAATTGCCTATGTTTGTATGAATGAGTCTTTGGCTGCAGGTGCTCTTGATGCAGTCAGGGGCAGAGGAAATGTAAGTACATCCCAACTTGCCAGAAAATGGAGACAGAATGATGGTGAGAAAGACTTCTAAGACAAGTACTTTAATGTAGCAATCAATTGCTATTCTTACTGTAATTCTAAAGTTTATTTTTTCTGAAATACTTTAATAAATAGCAGTTTAAAGACACGCTGAAGAATTGCTCAAATTTTAAAAAGCTTGTTAATATTGACGTTGAGTAGAGATTTTGCCTTGATTTTTATCCTGCTAAAGTACAGAAGAAATTTTTAAACTTTGGTTTGCAATTAACTGGTCAAGTAGGGATAGCCCTAATGAAATACTGGATAAAAAACCCTAATGTTTAGAACTGGGGAATATTTCTATAAATGTCCTTTAATGAAAATAAGAAATATTATCCTGAAATTACTGCCTCAAATTTAAAAAAGAAACAGCTGCTCTGTCAACATTAAATAACTTGATGGTTAGTTTTTTTGTTGTTGTTTGTAATTCCTATCTGAAAAACAGATCGGTTTGTTCATGTGCAAGTAGAGATTCTTTTTTTTTTCTTTTTTTTTTCTTTTTTTTTCAAACCTCCTGATTCTGAAAGTACATTGTTTTGTATTTGAATATTGAAACTTGTCTTGTTACTGTAAAAAGACAGAAGGCAGCATCTTTGAGACTCAGACATTTATTAAACGAATAGGAGTTTAGAAATTCCCGTGTGTTATGTTTTACGAGGTGGATACTGTGAGCAAGGTTGGAATTAGAGGTTGCTTATGGAGACTGATGCATGTAAGACTTTTCAATAGGTATATTTCCTAGTAATAATATTAAAATCACTTATGTGCCTGTCCATTGGTCACAAATCCAACTTTAATTAGCTGGTCCCTGACTATATTTGCTCAAATGTGCATTGTTCACTCGAGCGCGCAGGTCTCCAGCTGTGTGACTGCAGTTCCTGTGGAGTGCAGTTAATTCACAGCACGCTTGCAGTGACACATGAGGCTGCACTCCAAGATGGTGCCAGAGTTTCAGTTAAAGTAGCTGCTGTGTCCTGCTGAAATGTGTGAGGACTTTTTAAGAATGAGCAAAGGAGACAACTTCCTATGGATCTTACTTTCTGTGCTGATGAAACCAGTGCTCCGAGACTCATTCCTTCTCCCAGCATAGGGGGCCACTGTACTTAAACTGTTGCACAGCACATCCTGAGACATTCCTCGTGTCAGTGCTGCTGATCTCCCAAGGCTGTCATAATGGCGTTCAGGCAATGTGGTCCATTCTGAACTAACCAAGCTCTCAAAATCTAACTGCCATGTAAAAGAGTGTGCAATATGTTCAAAGCAAGAGCTAGTCTTGGTTGATGATTCCGTGATGAATTTTGAAAGAGAACTTCTCTCTCATATATTTGACAAGAACACACAGTGCCTTCCATCCCACTGTTCTAAGAAATTGCTGCTTGGAGGTAGCATGGAAACATAATTGGTGAAACTTCGTAACAGTAATTTATTTTAAATGTAGTCAGGTGTGGGCATGCTAACAGCATAGAGCATTGACTTGGCTTACTTTGAGTCACGAGGAGGGAATACAACTCTTCTCATACTTGTGTTATCATATGGGACCACATAGAAGAACAAGCGTGGCTCTAGTGAGCAGTTTTGTTAAAAATTTGAAATGATAATTTTATTCTCAAATGTGCCTTGCTTTCAGCACAAACTTGAGATGTGTCTAAAATAAGATTTTGTCGAAATTTTCTTAGTGTTTGTCATCTTTCTTACTCGAAATACAGAACTGTCAAATTTTTATAGAATAATTGAATGCTAGAATGGTTTGGGTTGAAAGGAACCTTAAAGATCATCTTATTCCAACCTCCTGCCATGGGCAGGGGCACCTCCCACTAGACCAGTTTGCTTGGAGCCCCATCCAACCTGGCCTTCAACATTTGCAGGAGTGGGGCGTCCATGCAGTTGTTATATTTCTGCACATAAACCTTCTTTGAAGAAATAATCTGCTAATCAGGCCAAATGAATCAATCATTTATGATTGCACATCTGAGTATGTTTTTATTGATGGGGTTACCCTGGCCAGCTATTACTGCCTCCAGAGATTATGGTGTCTGTGTGCCATTTAGACCAAGGCACTGTTGCATAATCTGCCTTGCACTTTGCAATAGTGATAGGCAAGAAATGAGGAGAAAGGGCTTCGGGAATTTGTAGCAAGTGAACAGTCTTTCTCTTAAGTAGAATGGCACCTTAGCTAGATGATTTAAAATTAATCACTGATTTATTCCTACTGTTCCCTGCTTCTCTAACATAAGCTAGTATTAATTAGGTAATACACTCAGACTTCTACACTGGGGTACCAGGGAATCGGCTTGTAAACATCAGATGGTATCTATCATTTTTGTATTAATATGTAATTAGACTGTTAATGTAAAGATATGGGACAGCACAAGAATGAATCAAGTTGTGCAAAAGCAGTCTTAACAAATCAGAAAGGTGAAGTGCATGTTGAAAATTTGAATTTATTAAAGCAAAAAAATGAAGTTAAGATCCCAAAAGAGCCTTAATGATTCTTGAAGCATATATCCTGACTAGCTCAGTAGTTAAGTGTTTCTGCATGTCTGAGGATGATTGTTCAGACTTTTACTGGAAAATTCCAAAACACCACACAAAGTCAGTGAATATTATCTTTCCTTTGGGTTGTATCCAGTTGCCTTTATTGAAAGGGATATACTGTCTGTTTCCAGAACATGCAGCATTCTTTAGGAGAGAATTTAAAAAAATAACTTCAGATACCATATAGGAAATGAAAGTCATTTGTCTTGCCAAGGTAACCATCACAGAATAAATTAATTACCATAAATAAATTTTTCTTTATGACTGTGGCATTAAACAGATATTCATAGTACCACGTACCTGATTTATCATGTTACTGAAGACGCTTTGCTGTCTGTAATAGTAACATTAATTGAAGTTGACCAAAGTTTTAATTATTCCAATTTTCATATGCATTTTCTCAGTATAGAAAAGACACATTTTGAACTGGAGAAATTCCTTGTGGGAGCTTAGTCTACACAAAAGTCACTTCATAGCATGAAGTATTTCTTGTAGTATAGATGACTGTCTTGGAGGCTGAAAGTAGGTGTTCAGTGTGATTGAAAGTTATTTCACCCTGTATGTGCTTGCAATGAAAATGGGAGCAAACTGGGGCAAGGCAGATGTGTCCTCACAGCAGCTCTCTGATAAGCCTGGGACAGAAGCGAAGTTGGCATATGCATTTCTTGGAGGGAGGAGCAGCACAGTCTTTCAGGCACAAAGGAGTGGCCAGGAAAATGCCAGAGGAGTTGGTTACAGAGCTTTCTGAATAATGCCTTGTGTTCCATCACAGAGCAGTGTTATTAGACTATAACGTTCCTTAATGCAGAACAATCATTTTCACCAAAAATTTGAGCTGGGGATCCATTATGAGTTCTTACCATACACACAAGCAGACTTGAATGAATCTGGCAGAGCACCTGCTGAGGAAAATTCAAGTGTCCTTTCTGCATTTCATTTGATGCAGAAAAGAGCTTTTGCATAATTGGTGAGAACACATTTTAAAAGTTTCTCCCATTTCATTGATAATACAGATAAAAACATTTTAGCATGCGCAAGCTGAAGTACTGTGATTCAGTGAAATCTCACAGCAGCACTGCTTACAAGATAGCAGTCTGTTGTGGCTTTGAAGTCAGCCTGTTTGTTTATAAGTGGTGAATAATAATCAGGAAGAATAGTTTCTAGTGAGGAATTATCCTTTCTTGGGGGGATAACTTCTATTTCAGTGTAGCCTGCTATGGGAGGGATCTAAAAGAATTAAGTTTTAAATAACAGAAGTCAGATTAGCTGCTCTAGTAACCTACATTTAGGGATAGCATGTTCATTTGAAGTTAATTTGAGCTGGCAGATGATCTCTTTTATCTAGAATTAGTAAATAACATGTGCTATTTATTATCTCTCTCTCTCTTAGAAGGTGTTGTGTGAAATGGTGAATCACACCTCTGAAATCTGAGCCTGATTCTAGCTATGTACTAGATATGTAATTTATCTTTCCTAATGTTGCTTTAATACCAAAGACAGAATTAAGACA
The DNA here is from genome assembly GCA_013186435.1 of Turdus rufiventris. Classification (NCBI taxonomy): domain Eukaryota; kingdom Metazoa; phylum Chordata; class Aves; order Passeriformes; family Turdidae; genus Turdus; species Turdus rufiventris. The sequence goes on from PYHW01010756.1 coordinate 85,438, forward strand.
GTTGCAAGGAAGTATTTTTATTTCCTTGTTGGAGAGCTATTGGTCTCATATTTCTTAAAATGGCTTGGACTTTTGTGATATTAAATCAGTTTGCTTGGAAATTGATATTCTGAGGTGTCACATTACTTTGAGTCAAAGTATTCATGGCCCCCAAAAAGAGAAGCTAATAAATAGGATGTTTTTCTGATTGGTCCAATATATTTGTTGCAAATCATTACACATTGAAGTGAACAGATAAAGATTTAATTGTGTTCTTACTTCTAAAGGGTCAAAAAGTTTGTTCAAGTACATACTCCTAAATGTTTCTTACTGTCATCCACCTTATTATGATGGAGGTAAATTCCATAATGCAAGTTGGAACCTTATTTTATTCTTTTGAACTCCACCTGGGTTGAACAGTCCAGGGAAGCTTCTGTTTTAATGGATTGATTTCTTTATTCATTTGTTCACATAGTACTGATTTTGGGCCAATACTTTTTTTTAGTCTTTTTTTTTCAGTCTGTCTTGAGCACCTCTTTGGAGAGTACTTGTAATCCAATCAATTATACTCTGTCAGAATGTTAAAAAATGAGAATCTAGACTTCTGACTTTCTCTCATCATCCTACAAAATATAGAAATAGAAGTGTGGTTGCAGTGAATCACATTTTGTGCCTTACTCAGTTCACGTGGTTTAACAGCTGATTCATATAGAAAAGCTATTTAATCCCGCACTTGGTGACAGGAGACATGCCAAGAAAACAGTCCTGGTACAGTCAGAATACCATCTTCTCTGTTAAATCAATGATTTGAACCTATGAATATATTGATTTACTTTAATTTCTAGATTGTTTGAACTTGTATTTTGTGAAAGGAATTTTATGAAAGGAGTGTCAGTATTTTCTAGTTTATCCTGCTTCAGCAGGGGTTTGGAGTAAATGGTCTCCAGAGGCACTTTCCAACCTAAACAAATTCTGTGTGTTTGGGAAAGGGAAATTAGAATTTGCTTTGAAAGTGTAAGCGAGAAAGCTCTCAAAACCCTAATAGCAAATGAGTGATTATTTTAGTTGTTCAAGTAAAAGGAAGTGTAATGCTTTTATTTTTCAAAAATATTGAAGAGGGGGGAAGGACCTTTCCCCATACCTTACAGGCCTGAAGTAACAAGTCATATTTAGTAAATATTTACACCGTACCGTTCAAAGCTTCTAGAGGAAGCTTTTAATATATGTTAGACTAGAAGCAAAAAAATGAACCTGCCAAAAACCTGAAGCTAAACATCTCCCTAAAACACTTCCCTTTGAGTTGTACAATCTGACGGAATTTTTCAGTTTCTGTATATATATATTTGGTCTGTCAGATGTGAAAGATCTCCTTTTAAGTACTAGCTGTCAGAATTTTGTTTTCCTTTGTTTTGTCCAGAAGGCTTGGCTACTGCATATGTGCAGACTTGCAGGACAAACTATATGTTTGCATGACATTTTTTTGTTGGAAATATGAGACCCATAGCCAGATATTATTACTGGGTGATGGCAATGGGGGAAGGCTCAGTGAAAATGAAAAACTTTGTTGAACAATCCCCTTCTCAGTTCCATAGTATAACTATGTGAAATAGTAGTAGTGCTGTTTGTGGTGAAATTCAGGGAAAACTTCTTAAATTTTCTGGATGGTGATTGTGTTGTGCTTGTTTGCAAGCTTGTGTTGTGCTTGTTCTGCATTCAGAAGTAACCTGCTAGCAGAGGTGACTATCAGCTAAGAATTCAAATGATTTGTCAAGCATATATATGAGAGGAGCTAATGTTTCACAGCTTCTTACTAGAAACTGTGAAAACATAGAAGCCAGTGCCCACTTTAACATAGACAACAGTTTTTAGTGAATTTCAGTTTGCTGCACATAATACAGGGTTTCTCCGTGATTCTCAATTTAACTGAATATTTTAAATTTATAAAAACATTTCAGAAGTAACTACACTTATAAATTTAATACCTTCTGGGGACATTTTCTTCAGCTGTACAGAGGTGTGAATATGCATACTAAAGCAATTGGACTACTTCAGGCTAATGAGTTACCACTTGTCATCTCTGACTGCTCTACTTCCAAAGTAGAGAGTGTTCAAAAGGTCTTTGATTTAATATTTGCCATTATATCTATGTATGTGCTTGTGTGTTTAGGAAAAAAAAAATCCAACCTCAAAAAGAAGTCAAAACTACTAAACATGTTTACAAATACGTAAAAAAATGTGCATGAGCTTTGCTGGGTTTTTTTTTTGTTTTTAATTGGTCTTGTTCATTATGCAGAACTGCATTAATTAGGCTCTGAATAGGGTCATGGTGGTCAGTAAGGAAGACAGTGGTTTTTGGAGTCGTGTAACTCCAGCAGTCAGATTGACTGTTCTTGTTCATGCCGGGTGAGTTCAGAAGCTTAATTTATCTGTTAGCACCATCACTCCTATGCCAGTAACATAACACCTATCCTTTATGTAAGCCTTCCCTTGCTGCAGCCAGCTGATAAAAAGCCAAAAAGAACAACTTCTGGTGAACTGGATGTACGTTAAAGTAGGGGAAGGAAAGAGAAATATGCTACAAGCAGTAGAACAGAGTAAAATGTGTTTGGTGTGCAGGAAATACTGTTATGCAAAATGAAAAATATGAATTTAAAAAGTATGCCCTGTCCTTTGTAATTTGAATGAGAGAAATAGGTTGGTAGAAATCTGGGCCAATTTGGAGATTTAAGCCTTTCATTATGCAATTACAAAAGCAAGCATAAATGGCCACTGAAACATTCATATTCAGAATGTGTATAAGGTGTTCCAGTATTTGTAGTCTATGGGGGCTGTCTTTACATTTGAACATAAGCAAAGTACTTCAAGCATATCACCTAGTTCTGTTAGCTAACTGTGTCCTATTGAACTAAGCCAGTGCCTGGAACGTGTTACTTTCAGGGCTGTTACAACTACACGACATTAAAGTAAACAATAAAAAAAGCAACTAAATCTCATATTCCGAGAACACCAGTGTCATGTATGAAATAACTGCCATGGCATTTGTTCCATTAAGCCTGCAGCACGTTTTCCTGTGCTGCAGTGAGAAGTTGAGCAGGGGTTCCCCAGAGTGTTGTGCACAGTGGGTCCCACCCCCCTTGTTTTGAGGCGAGCGCTGTCTCCTTCAGCGCCGGGCAGGACAGCGGGCGGCGCGTCAGCTGACTCCAGGATTAGTTTCATGGGACAGGAGGAAATGAGGTGCTTGATTCCAAAAGTTTTCACTTCTTCGGTGTAATGGTAAGCATATTGTTGCTGCTTTGGGGCATTTTTTTTAGCGTGATGTTATTTTAAGTCAAGGGAGTGAATCTGTATTCCTTGGAGTGTTTGCTACAGGTGCTTGTTCGATTAGACAGTTTGGGGAGGTAAGAAAAACCAAGGCCAGCTCCTCCTCTGTTGACCTTTTTGAGGGAGGAGGGGGGAGTCAAGAGTGGTATAGGCATAAAGTGACAAATTATTAGAACTACATGGCTTTGTCCATATTACTTGTCCTTGCTAAATGATTTAATTTATACTGGTAAATTTACTGATATAGGATATGCCTGCTGAAGTTCGATATTGCTAAGTCATCCTCAGTTAAGTATGTGGCATAAAGGTTTATATTTAGCACTTCAGTGCAGCAATGCAATTAGGAATAGAACATTGCTTTCTTTCTCACTTGGCTGCAAATAATTAAAGTTTAGAGTTAGCATATAAATCATTGTTTCAGTGTATGATTCTTCAAGTGTATTTTTCTGACATTAAATTAAACAAGCTAGTCTGACTGTATAAATTAGTATTCTCTTTTTCATAATATTTGCTTGTACTTTAGCAACATATATTCACATTCCTCAGCAATTTCTGGACAGCAAGTAGGAGACACAAGAAACTCTTAGATCTTGGAAAAATGAAATCTTTGTACCCCCAGGGTGACACAGCGAGTCAAAATCTTCTCTGTGCATTTCTGTAACTTGATATTTGATCAGCGTTACTTTTAGAGAGAAAACATGCCCCATAACTACATGCACAATAAGATAATGTTAAATTCAGAAGATGAGATTATTTTCTTGGGCATTTGTCTAAGTTTCTCCAAGTATAATTGAAGTTAGACTCCCAACGTGATGGAGTTGCTATTGAGGAAACTCTGCACAGAATGCAATAAGCTGCATGGCCCTCCCTCATTACCACTTCCAGCTGTAGGGTGATGTGCAGGGGACCTCTTGTATCCTCCTCATCAGTTCCAGATTGCTGTGTTTAGCTGTGATTCCAGTTCTGTTTGCTGTTATGGAAAGTGTGAAGTGCAATCCCTGAGCACAGTTCCCAAGCATCAGACAATAACAATGCAAATATCCACACAGTACCCACCTCACCTAGATTTCCTTCCAACAGGAATGGTACTTCAGGCTCTAAGTTGGTGTTAAGTATTTCACTGACTGGAATTACAATTTTATTCCTTTGGAATGACATGGGGTTTTTCCTCTGTGGATAATATATTGGACTGTTTTGTGTGTATGTTTATTTTCAGTGTTTCAGTATTTATGTAGAGGAATAAAGGAAGAAAATAGAGGCTTATAGGAATATGAAGGTGTTTATTTTTCCCTCTGCTGTACTGTGTTGTTAATAACAGAATGTTTAAAAAGAAAAAATACCTGGTCATTTTTTAAATTGGCAAGACTATGGGATGGATTTTGCATACGGATACTTTAGAAGCATTTCCTTTCCCTCTCTGCCACATATGGGTACATCTTCCTACTGTTCTCCTTTCCACCTTCATGCCTGATTTTCTGTATCCTTTTAACAGTCCCTTTCCCACAGGTATAAAGTGTGCAGCTAAAAGGATCAGACCTAGCTTTTTGAAATGCATCTTAGTAATCAGTGGGTCACTGAACTTCTATCTTGAGACTCCTGCAGCAATACCACGCAGTAAATGTGACATGCTGTGTTTGCAAAACCCTGGATATCCAATGATGCAACAATGTGACCTGTAGTTTGAAACCTCTGTGTGAATGTATCTTCGTGTTCCAGGGAATCATTTTCACCTCTAACTAATGTATTTATAGGATTGGATTTATACTAGTAAGAATTTTTGTTGATTTTTGATATGTAGTTATTGTGCAAAAAGAACAATATATCTGCTGAGGGATGTTTACTGTATTGGTATATCTCTATGATGTTAAAATTGTTTTTAGTAAGTTATGTTTTCTATTTTTTTTTCCTTTCTTTTCCTGCGTGGTTTGGTCATTGTGCAGAGCTCGGGGATTGAAACATTAGTGGAGGAGCTTTGCTCCAAACTGAAAGACCTTCAGAGTAAGCAAGGTGAGGGAAAAAATGTTTATACTTCTGAGGGCATGTACTGTATTTATCAACTTTGCAACATTCTGAGATGGGGTGGGTATGGGGGAGTGGGCTGTTTTTCAGTAGCTTTTGCAGGTCATGCAATTTTAAAATACTTTTGAATAATTTCATTCAATAATTTAAGCAATTTTGTATTGGCATGCTTTATTTATCTAAGAAATAGCCAGTCACAAATGGAGTTTTCTTCATGAAAAACTGTAACTGTTCATATCCAGCTGTGCCTGCTTTTTTGAAAAATTATTAACTGTTCATATCCAGCTGTGCCTGCTTTTTTAGTAAATACTCCAAATTCAGCATTCCCCTCCCTCCCAAAAGTAATGAAAATTACTTAATTAATGAAAATAGGCTTGATTCTATTCTTTTTGTGTACTGATGCTTGCAAAGAGCAGATTTGCCTCCAAATAATTATGTGGAAACTGTTTGTGTGAAAAGCATCCAAATAAACATCACTACTTAAAATTTCTGGGCTATAGGGCACTTTATGATGTCAAGCTTAGGGAAGGGAGCATAATGTAAAGTTATGCTGTCTCCAGTGGAAGTTCATTGCACATGTATGTTTGTTCAGGCACACAGCAGCAGCCTTGGACACTTAGAGTAAAATTAATATGCTTATTATGAAACATAAATAGCTGTAGATAAGAGATAAACATTTACCTCCTTGAAGCATGGTTTTAGCTCTTTCCATTCCCCCCCTTTTTTTTAAACAGTAAGCATTAATCAGCTCTTAATATTTCATAATGCAGAGGATTTCTTCCTGAGCCAAAGTGATGTTGAGCATTTATTTAAAAAAAAAAAAACAAATTAAAAGAATAGTATGTCTCACTATTTTATTTATTTTAGAGGTTTTAATATAAAGAATTAGAAAATCTTCAGAGTCACCTCTCACACACGAAATATGCCTTTCCTTCCACTCAAAGCTCAGCAATTACTGCAAGGATATTTCCTTTTAGTGAAACACTTGAGAAGTTAGATGTGGCCAATGATAACAACATTTAGTTAAATAATTAATTTTTAAGTAATATTTTTTGTGTAGCAATGCGAGAATGAGATAAACATTTGGATATGAAACAAATATTCAGCAGGAATTCTCCCAGTGGGGCATTGCTAGCCATGAGGCTGCGTGGAGCTGCTGGCCAGTCGTGTTTGGTCAGATTTGCAGGACTGGACAGCTGTGAAAAACTTGAGTCTTGGGTGGTAATTCATAATTTCTTAATGTTATTTACAGTGTTGTATGGAAATTTTACTACTATTACAGTTATACATCCTGGTGCTTTTTGTTAAATACTGTTATAAAGTACACTGGCTTTTTTGAACTTTTTTGTTAAGCATTTGGAATTTTCTTCCAAAACAGAGGAGAAGATTCACAAAAAGTTAGAAGGCTCTTTGACTCCTGAGACTGATTTATCTCCCACAGCAAAGGATCAAGTAGAAATGTATGCATTTTTTTTCTTATTATTATCTGAGATGCTTTTCTCTTCTTATTCCCATATTTTAACATTGTGAAGTTAACTTAATGGGGAATCTGGAGTTTTGTGGATATGAAGAAATACATTTATTTTCATGCTATCTTCTGTTGTTAATCTTATATATTTAAACATTTGGTACCATGGGCTAGTTCAATTTCTGTCAAAGCCCAGATTGCTTTCATTTGACTATATACAGAACTCAAACCATACTTTATTTTAGTTTCCTGAAGACTAAGTCAACCAGACAAAAACCTTTAAAACAACATTAATTGACCTGTAGATTTGCAAGGATGGAATAATCTGTTTACTGGATCGAGATCTCACTGTCTTCTATTGCTGAAATGGCAAACAAACTCTAACCTTTAAACTCTTGATAACCAAAGTGATTTTCTAGTTAGCCAGTACCTGAGTCCAGTGTTACTGAACTACCCAGGAGTTTTGTCACTGATCTCTCTTGGAGATACAACTGCTTCTGTATCTCCTAATAGTAGCAGCAACCTAGTAGAAATGTTACTAAATGGATGATCCATCTTCAGAGAACTGATTGTGCTAATGTGCATATCATTTAACTAACTTGTAAAATTTTTAATAAGTTTTCATTGAAATACATGCGATTCAGTGTATATCTCTCTGCCACCAAACACATACTACAATGAATGTTGCAGAAAACCGTATTTTAATCTTGTACCTCTTGCATAAAGCTGTTAAGCGTCTTAAACTACTCAGAAAGGAATTGTTTTTAAACAGCTTTTTCTTAATAACTGGTGATCAAACTATGTAGAACGTAACAGATAGTGTCTCATTTCATGAAAGAATTTTAAAAACTGAAATTCAGGACTGAACTAACTGAAATTCAGGACTTCTTCATTTATAATCTAAATCAAACATTTAAGATTTAAGTGAATTGCCACATGGTGTAATAAACCTAGAACCACTGTTGTAAGCATCCATAATCTCTTTCTACAATGATATTTAGTAGTCTCTGAAAAGGAAATTGTTTTACTTGTATGCAGTATGTTTCTAAACATATATTAATATAAGCACTTTTAAAGTTCATTTTAATTTTCCCTCATAATTCAAATAGTGCAATGACTGGGATGTGCATATATAGTGCAAACTAGATTTTTAGCAATTAGACAGGTAGTGTTTTGCTGTGTTTTTAGTAGTGCTTTCTAATCTTAATGCGTATCTGAAGCTCTGCAATCTAAACGTCGCTTTTGTTTTGCTTTCAGGTACTATGAAGCATTTCCTCCTCTTTCTGAGAAACCAGTTTGCCTGCAGGAAATTATGACTGTATGGAATAAATCCAAAGTGTGTTCTTACTCTAGCTCCTCATCTTCATCCACTGTTCCACCAACTAGCACAGATACATCTTCTCCAAAGGACTGCAATAGTGAAAGTGAAGTAACTAAAGACAGAAGTAATAAAGTGTCTGCCACTGTACAGGAAAGAACCCAGCAGAAGAAGAGTAAAAATGAGAAAGAAAACAACTTTAGTAACAACACTGTTGAAGAGAAGCCTGTTTTGTACAAAAAGCAAGTCCGACATAAGTCTGAAGGGAAGATGCGTCCCCGCTCCTGGTCATCCGGATCCAGTGAGGCTGGCTCAAGTTCTAGTGGTAATCAAGGTGAATACAAGGCATCAGTGAAATGTATTAAAGTAAGACACAAAACAAGAGAGGTTCGGAGTAAAAAAGGGCGTAACGGGCAGAGCAGGCTGTCAGTGAAATCTGGTGAAAAGGTTGATAGAAAAGTCCACAGCGGAAGCAGCAGCAGCAGCAGCAGCAGCGGGTCCATCAAACAACTGTGCAAAAGAGGTAAAAGGCCATTAAAAGAAATTGGAAGAAAAGAAGCTGGCGGTAGTGATGGAAAAGATTTGTATTTAGACAGTAGAAATGAAAAGGAATATAAAGAAGAGCCCTTGTGGTATACTGAGCCGATTACGGAGTACTTTGTTCCTCTTAGCAGAAAAAGCAAGCTGGAGACTACGTACCGCAACAGAGAAGATATATGTGGAGTAACATCAGAGGCTGTAGAAGAGTTGTCTGAATCAGTGCATGGTCTTTGTATTAGCAACAATAATACTCATAAAACATACCTCGCAGCAGGTACTTTCATCGATGGTCACTTTGTAGAAATGCCTGCAGTTTTAAATGAGGATATTGACCTCGCTGGGACCTCAATATGTTCTCAACCAGAGGACGACAAGTATTTAGATGATGTTCATCTGTCAGAACTAACACACTTCTATGAAGTGGATATTGATCAATCCATGTTGGATCCTGGTGCCTCAGATACGATGCAAGGGGAGAGTCGGATTTTAAATATGATTCGACAGAAGAGTAAAGAAAAAACTGATTTTGAGGCAGAATGTTGCATAGTGTTAGATGGAATGGAGTTGCAAGGGGAAAGTGCAATATGGACTGATTCGACCAGCTCTGTTGGTGCTGAAGGGTGGTTCTTGCAAGATCTTAGTAATTTAGCTCAATTTTGGGAGTGCTGTTCATCTTCTAGTTCTGCTGATGCAGATGGGGAAAGTTTTGGAGGAGATTCTCCGATCAGATTCTCCCCCATTCTAGACAGCACAATGCTTAATTCACACATGCTTGCTGGCAATCAAGAGCTCTTTTCAGATATTAATGAAGGGTCTGGTATAAACTCTTGTTTTTCAGTGTTTGAAGTGCAATGCAGTAACTCTGTTTTACCATTTTCTTTTGAAACACTCAACTTGGGAAATGAAAATGCAGATTCTAGTAGCACTGCTAATATTCTTGGGAAAACACAGTCTAGATTGCTAATATGGACCAAAAATAGTGCCTTTGATGAAAATGAACACTGTTCTAATCTTTCAACAAGAACCTGTAGTCCATGGTCACATTCGGAAGAAACACGTTCAGACAATGAGACTATAAATATTCCATATGAAGAATCCACGCAATTTAATGCAGAAGATATTAATTATGTAGTTCCTAGAGTGTCTTCGAATTATGTAGATGAAGAAATTCTAGATTTTCTGCCAGAAGAAACCTGCCAGCAACAAGCTAGAAGTTTAGGAGAAATGCCCACTTTGATTTTCAAGAAGAAATCTAAGCTAGAATCTGTCTGTGGTATTCAGCTAGAACAAAAAGCAGAAAGTAAAGACTATGAAACTACACAAGGGTGTAGGGAAGGCAGTCCACATGGAGATGGCTACAGCTCAGGGGTTATTAAAGATATTTGGACAAATATGACAGACAGAAATTCTGCAGCGATGGTAGAAATAGAAGGAATAGAAGATGAATTGTTTTCAACCGATGTAAATAACTATTGCTGCTGTTTGGATACAGAAGCAAAAGTTGAAACCCTCCAGGAACCCAATAAAGCAGTGCAAAGATCAGAGTATCACCTTTGGGAAGGTCAAAAGGAGAATGTAGAGAAGAGAGCCTTTGTCTCAAATGATTTATCAAAAGTAGATGGTGGTGACTATACCACACCATCAAAGCCCTGGGATGTTAACCAGGATAAAGAAAATTCATTTATACTTGGTGGTGTATATGGGGAGCTCAAAACATTTAACAGTGATGGAGAATGGGCAGTGGTGCCACCTGGTCACTCAAAGGGGAGCTTACTGCAATGTGCGGCTTCCGATGTGGTGACAATAGCTGGTACAGATGTTTTTATGACTCCAGGTAATAGCTTTGCCCCTGGCCACAGGCAGTTGTGGAGGCCATTTGTATCATTTGAACAGAACGAACAATCAAAGAGTGGAGATAACGGATTAAATAAGGGTTTTTCTTTTATCTTCCATGAAGACTTACTGGGAGCTTGTGGTAACTTTCAAGTCGAAGAACCAGGGCTTGAATACTCATTCTCTTCCTTTGACCTGAACAATCCATTTTCACAAGTTCTTCATGTAGAGTGTTCGTTTGAGCCAGAAGGAATTGCATCTTTCAGCCCTAGTTTTAAACCTAAGTCGATTCTGTGCTCTGATTCAGACAGTGAGGTTTTACACCCCAGGATCTGTGGTGTTGATCGAACACAGTACAGGGCTATACGGATTTCTCCGAGGACTCACTTTCGCCCAATTTCTGCATCTGAACTTTCTCCAGGTGGTGGAAGTGAATCAGAATTTGAGTCAGAAAAAGATGAGGGAGGTATTGCTGTCCCTCCTCAAGTAGATGTATTTGAGGATCCACAGGCAGATCTCAAACCTCTGGAAGAAGATGCAGAAAAAGAAGGGCATTATTATGGAAAATCGGAGCTTGAATCCGGAAAATTCCTTCCCAGATTAAAAAAGTCTGGAATGGAGAAGAGTGCACAGACATCATTGGATTCCCAAGAAGAGTCGGCCGGGATGTTGCCAGTAGGAAATCAAGATCCCTGTTTAGAATGCAGTATGAAAGAATCTCTAGAAGGGAGAGTGGTGGAGAGCTCTAAAGTAAACTGCAGAATAGTGGAGCCACGTGAGGAGACTGGCAGGTTTTGCAGTTGTAAAGCAGGGTGTCATTTCCCCACGTATGAGGATAATCCTGTTTCTTCAGGAGAGCATGAAGAGGTATGTGGATATATAAAATTACAGAATTTGCAGCTGGCAGCTGATAACCAGCAGTTTGTCATGTGACAGTTCAGTTTAAATGTTTGTGATTGTATAGATCTCTAGAAAATACAGTTTTGTAGAGAAACTGGAGGTCTCATCTGAACATAAGAATAAACTTGCTTATTGTAAGGGTGACCGAGTGCTGGCACTGGTTGCCCAGGAAGGCTGTAGAGTCTCCATCCTTGGAGATTTCAAAAGACATCTGGACAAGTTCCTGGGCAGCCTGCTCTACTGGGCCCAGCTTGAGCAGGGGGAGTTGGACGTGATGACCTCCAGAATTCCTTTTGAACCTCAGTCGTTCTGTGATTCTGTGAAAAAATTAACCATCTTCAGGTATTTTGGTGTCATCTTGCATACCTTTAGAAATATATGCATGTGTACACTCATGTGGCTTTAAAAATCTGTTTACCTTAGGTTTTTAGGTTATCTGATTTACATATAAAATGTTAAAATATGCATAAATTTTGAGTAATGAAATATTACTGATTTTGATTCAAACATATTTTAAAATTCTGAAGATAAAGATCTGAAGCCAGTCTTTTCAATATAGTTTCTTCCAAGTAGAAGAATTTGGTGTTGAACTACTTGATGTAAGCTTCAGCAAAGAAAGACTTGTAAAAAGGCGTAGCTGTCTGGAAATTAAAGTATCCTCTTGTCAGCATAGAGACAAAACCAAGTAAAACATGGATGCACCATAAGAAAGCTTCAGCATAACTATGAGTTAAGCTCAGAGTTTTCTTTCTGGTAATTGTAGCCATAAGTTAAATAATAATCAAGATAAAAAATCCATTCTAGAAAAACAATACCTTGAGTTTTTCTTGCTGTGAGCTTCCTCTGTTCTTGAGTAGAAACATTTAACTATCAAAATAAATTAGATGTGTGGCCAGCCTGGAGATATTGTCTGGATAGGTATAAGTTACATCTTATATTTTCTTTTGCTTACATCTTACATTTTATTTTCCTCTTCAGCCTCCTCTTGCACATACTCAGCAGTTGTAGTATTTACATTTGGAGGAAGTTTTTCCATTTTCAACTGAGGAGTTGCACTCCCAGCTTGTGTTGTGCAATTGCATATTTCTCAGCTATAAGTTTGAAACACTAATTCATGGTTAGGCAAACTAACCTTTCTCTTGCTAAAACTAAAGCTCACCTTTTTGTTGAATGACATCAGACTTTCTTATTTTCCTTCTTCTTTATTTGTTTCTTCTCTCATCCTCCTTTAAATTAATTGCTTCTTTTCCCAGCATCAGTAAGTTGATAATCTGCTGCTTGCACAAGGGAATCAAGTTTATGACTTTTCCAGAGCCTTTCTAGACATCTTGGTTCCTGCTGCTCTGTTAACAAAGAAGTGGCTTCAGAAATCTTTACTGGAGTCTGGAAAGTTTCTGTTTGTGCCAGGCCTTGCAGAAAGAGTCATCAAAAACTGTTAATAAACTTAGACTGTAAGTCAGAGCAGGTTCTGGAATGGCCTTTTACCAGGAGTAAGTGAAATCTAACTTCATCATGCAGTAGGGCATAATGAATGAACAAATTATTATGCAGTTATCTGTGGCAGCAAGAGCCTGAAGTTCCTTCCAGCCCTTTTTGGATCTTCTTTCTGGATGTGTAGTGCTCTGTGAGGCTGCTTATTCTCATCTTCACTTCAACCACTTATCCATTCAAGAAAGTAGTGAGTGGCTGACAGTGGTATCATAGTTTATGGTAGCTCTGAGGCTTGTAAAAAGTCTTTTGATAGTGAACAGTGCTCAGAAAGCTCTGGTATTTCATTTTATTGAAGTTCCTTAGTGCAAGAGGAAAAGTTACTGCTTCCCTTGCTCAGGTCACATGATTTTGTAGGCAGTTTCATAGCTTCAAAGTGATAAATCACTGAGAAGTACAAAGGGCCAGCAACCCTCTCAGCAGTCTAGATTCCAGTTTGGTTTGCAATTAAGCTCTTCCTGGGGGGCTTGGGAAGCTTGATTACGCCCTAAGCTCAGACAGCCTGGGTTAATTCATCCTCTTCTATGTACCATGTCTCAAGGTGTGTGCACTCCAGGCTCTTCTAAGCACCAGTAGCTGGAGTCTGAAGGTAATTGGCTTTTTGGCTCAAGAACATTTATTTAAATTTCTTACTGTGCTTAAATGTCTGTAAAAGATGTGTGTGAGTTTCATTCTTTTTAAGAGTGACACTTATTTTCATGGCATTAAGCAAAATCAATATAAAACACCTAGAATTAGGACAGTCTAGGAGAAACCTTTTTCATGGACACTGCACCACATACATGCATGGGGAAAAGCAGGCACTATGGTCTGGACTGATTAGTATAGATCAAAGATTTTAAGTAAAGATTAGTAAAGATTTTTTTTTAAATGAAACTTTCTGTGTTTCTGTGCTTGACTTTGGACAGAAACTAACGTCATTGTTTAACTCAGTAATCTAATGTAAAGTTTGAGTTGTGTTCTGAGGTACCTCCAATATTTTTGCATAAACAATGGATGTGAAAATACTAACATAAGCCACAGTGTAATAGTAACACATTCTGTTTTGCATCACTTAAACTTGAGTTATATATGTGCTGTGGAAACACACATCTCCAAATACCTCCTATTTATAAACAAGACTGTAGGAGAATCTGGTTCAGTTTCCTCCCTCTTACCTTCTATATTAGAGCACTTCTTTAGAATTACTGTGTATTTTGCAGCAGGAATTTACAAATAGCTCCTGCAGAATTTTTTTCAAACATAAATGATACTTATATATCTAGCCATAAAATTTAAAAAAAATAAAATTAAACCAACAACAAAATGAAACCAACAAATTCAAAAAGAAAAGCCCAAACTAAACCACCTCTATAAAAAAACACCAGCACATGCCACCCAAACAACTACATAAAACCCCACAAACACAGCTCCCTTGCCCCCCTCATAGTACAGTCCTTTTTCTTCTGAGTAGATGCTCCTACTGTTTAGCTGTGGAGTCATAGGTAAGTACACAATCTGGACCAGTTAATGACCTGTGAATATATCAACACTGTCAACAAATTTTATATGGGCTCCCATCCAGCAGTTGTGCTCAAAGAATCCTCATTCTGTTGGGCCCTTGAGATAGATGAGTGTACCTATGAGGTTTTAAGGCCTGAACATGCCTAAGACACTGGTTTTGGGGATGAGGAAATTTAATGACAAAACCTGTGTTTGTCTATCTCATGACTAAATTGGACTTGAGATTTGGTGAGGTTCTGTGCTGGACTGGGACGATGGCAGTGGAAGTGCATAATCCCTTTAGAAAGGGCAGTCCAGAGAGGAAGGGGAGTGCTTTATAAACATTGGTTCTGAGGTAGCAGTGTAGAAGGTAAGCTGTCTTAAATCCAGGTGGTGATAAGAGTGAGACAAAATTCAGAGGTGTCTACTGTGTGCCTTAAAATCAAGGAAGTCAAGTGGGAAAAGAAAATGTATAGTCATCCACATACAAAACAAAGAACTGACTGTAAATAATGAGTAATTTGGGGGCTGCCTAAGACAGGACTGGTCCAGATAGTCCTTGGTAAGTGCTGATCATGAATGCTAGTGCTAGTGATGAAAACACCTACAAAGACTCTTAAGCTCTAACCTTCTAATTAAGAAAATGTTACTTTGCAGAGATACAGAAGGGCTTGTATGAAAGGACTTTAAAAAGAGAGTTCACAAAAACAGTTTAAAAATCATGAGGGAAAAATGCCAAGGTTTAAAGAAAGCAAATAAAAAGTATTTGGTACACCTGAAAGTTCTAGAAGTAAATCAGAAACAGAAAGATGACAGAAAGGTATTTGATGAACAGAACTAACAGGCTTGGAAAGCTATGAATATATAATATCCAAGGTATTGATTAGTGTATCTATTGTCATTGTTTATGAAAGTGCAGGTATTACACTGTTTCAGTTAGTCACAGCAGTATTCACCTGAGTATCATGAAGAGCAGCAACTAATTTGAGAAAAGGCTACTAGAATACTTGTTTGAGAACACATGGAAGATAGAAAATATACAAAAAGCAAATTTTTATTTTAAAGAGGAAGATGGAACTCAGGGAAAGTGGAACCAATGACCCTCTTAAATTGCCTAAACTGTACTTTAAACTGTAAATGGCCCAAATGTGTGAGTAACAGGAAGTTTTCAAGTATTAGTTTAGGAGAAAGCTTGCACTCTCAGAGTGACAGTCATTGGCTTACTGGAGGACAACAGAGATGATTATTTTTGCTAGTGTGTGATTTATGAAAATCCCTGATAATAACAAACTGGAAAGGTCTGCAGTTACACTGGAAGACAGGATTAGAATCAAAAAGTTGTTAAATCTGAGCAGCATTTGAAACATAAAATGCAATCCTGCAGGGGCAACTAAGATTTCTACACAAAATAATAACCCTCTTTACAAAGACTAAGGGAGGAATGACAGGTGAGGAAGTGATGTGAAACAGAAAAGCATCTTCAAATAGATCACAGTGGAATGCAAACAGGAGTGATACACTGCAAAAGACTGCAGCAATGAAATCCATGAACAGGAGTGCCTTCCTCTGAGAGTGGGGCTGCTCTGCTGGAGTACCGAGCTTGTATATCAGGAAAGATTTCATGAGGAGAGAACACAAAGGTCACTACTTACAAAAGCAGAGTGAAGGAACTGAGGGTGTTTTTTCTCAGATAAGAGAGACTTGGAGCAGAGGCAGTGGTTTTGAAGAAGCCGTGTTCATAGTTACAAGAGATAAGGGGAAAAAAGCTGTGTTCTCTGTAGGTTCCTGTAAACACAAAGGAACTGGATGTGATGAACTTAAATCACACTAAGGGAAGTTGAAGTATAACAGTTCTAACCAGACAATGACCATACTGTAAGGCTCAATTATTTTTTAGGGAAGCAGTGGGTATTCTGCCTTGATGAGACTGAATGTAGGAATAGTGCATTGTAGTCAGTTCCAGCTTTGTGCAAGAGTAAAGGCTAGATTTATCTTATAGAGTCCCTTACACATGTATTTTCAGTAAAATTCAACGAGGTTACTGCCAAATAGGTTTTAAGAATATAAAGTCTAGACTCAGCTCCCTTTGTTCATTTGTGACTGGCTGCTTGAGCCAAGTGTATCTTCACTGGGTGGCTGATGAGCTAAAATTAGGACCTGATCTTTTGGGGTGGGACTCAATGGGTTCATTGCTGCTTTGACTTCTGAATCATTAATGTGTTATATTCTTCCTTGATAGTAAGAGGTTGCAGAGCAAGTTCAAAGAAATATGTGCTTGGAGATTAATATGATTATTTTTTGTCGGTTGTAACAGTTCTGATAATATTAAGACCATACTGAGGCTTTAGTGCTTTTTCTGCCCACATTCTGCAAGCCTCTTGTCACCCTTGTCAGTTGTGATCCTTGTCAGCAAGTGTTCTGAAGCAGTATAACTAGTCAGTGATGGTGTTTCCAAATTAGTATCTAATAGTCTGGGAGAAGCCTCAGTTACTCTGTGCCTAGCTGTAAAACCAGAAAGTTAACCCATCAGTCTTCTCTCTGACCTGCAGCAAAACTGGGAGTGAAACAGCATTGCAGATGGTTTTGCCCTGCTGTCATTGAGTTCAGCTTAAGAATAAAGTAAAATAAATATGAATAGTTTCAGAGAGTCACAATATTTAATATCAGAACCATTCTAAATAATAGCTGTTTAGATGGTTAGCTGGAAAATTTAATAAAACTTTTCATAAAACACTGGAATTGTATATGAGTAGTGTGAGAGAGAAGAAGACATAAATTGAAAATCCTGTTTTAAAAGGGAAAGATTGCCAGCAAAGGAAGGTAGACTCATGGTGCTGTTCTGAAATTGGTATTTTGTATTTACTGATTGGGAGTGTCTCATTCACAAAAAATTTCACAATGTGTGCATTTCTAGAAAACACTTAAGCAACTGTAGGAAAAACCTTTTCTTCTGCAAATGTATAAAATGGACATAAAAAGTCCTCTATTCCCTCTCAAACAAAAATTCAGCACTGAGCTGGGAGCTGTCTGTGACCTGCTCCAGCTCTCCAGGCGTTGGGGCTGTGCTGGAAGCACGGGGGGGCTGAAGCAGCCAGTGCAGCCATTCCAGGGCAGGTGCTGGGCTCTGCCAGTGCCTCAGCCTGAGAAGCAAGGCTGCTGCAGCTTGTTGTGCCCTGCCAGACTCAAACTGCCTTTGCCTGTACCTGCTGGGGTCCATCCAGCTTATCCCCTGTACAGGTGTGACAGCAGCAGTGAGAGAGACTTTGAAGTTGTTTTTGTGCCTGTGGAGTTTAAATGCCTCTATCTATAATCAGCACAGAGTGAGGCTTCCATGATTGAATGTATTTGTAAGTGCACATATTTTTTACTATGTCCTGCTTATACCCTTGAGCTGCTTCTTCTTTTTTTTTTTTTCTTTTTTCTTTTTTTTTTAATGTTAAAAAAAGACACCAATTGATGGTTTAAGTTCCTAAGAACTCCCTTTTCTGGAATTAAGGGTTTGAATTTTTGAAAGGTGGTTCCAAAAAGACTCGTGGGTCTTACGACAGGAAACCAGCATGGATAAGTTCAAATAGGTTGAATGTAGGACATGTTTCTAAATACAGCACTTTTGAGTCAGTCCTTTGGTTTGAGAGGGGCTTCTCTTTATTAAAAAATAAGCGTTTGTAAGTTTAAGTTCTATGGGTGTGTAGTTCTACAGCAGGTTAAGGAGGAACAAAAGGATGCTCATTAATCTTCCATGTTTAAGCATTCTCAAGTTGACTGAAAAAAAAGCTGGCAAGAAAGTCGGTGCTGAAGCTCATTTGTTAATGTTTGTTGTAGGCATTTGCACTGTCATTTGTTTTTTGAGTCATTCTGATATCTATAGAGGATGTTACAAGGTATAATCTTTTGAAGGGGTTACCTCAGGTGCAGCCATGAAACTGGAGATGTCTGTTATGACAAGCCATTGCTATTTTAGTCATGTCATCAATGTCATAAGGAAAAATTAAACTAGCATTAAAATATGGGGAGAGTATTTTGGCAGTCTTAGTTGAATTGGTTACTTCTATCATAAAGACAAATTGTTGACCATCATCCTCATAACATCTTTGTCCTTGTGTTGACGCATAATTCTCTAATTTTGTGTTTTTCCATTGGGTAATGGTACTGCTAATTCATCCTACCAAACTTTAAACATGAAATTTTGTCCCTTTTTGTTCACTGTCTTCTGTGTTTTGTTTTACACTGAACTGTTTGTCATGTTGGCTAACATTTCACTGTGCTTCCATCTCTCGGGTACTCTCTCTAGATTATAAAGTGTAGGGCTGGAATGAAGTTATTTTTCTGGATTTGTGTAACACTGTATGGGCAAAGTCTGAGCCCCAGCATGGAGTTTGTATTGGCTGTAAGAGTTCAGAGAATGGATATTCCACTGTAGTTTGACAGTCATTTCCCATTAGTGTTACAAACTGAGCAGTGTGACCTGTAAGCCTTAGGAAAATTCATTGTAATACCAGAATTTCCTCCTTTACATGTAAGTATATTATTTATGGCAAAATGAAGTGTGATTATTATCTAAACACTTTCCTATATTGAATACTGATCTGCAGAGAATGAGTGGCAGCCAGGAAAAGCAATGCTGGTGGGAAAAGGCGCTCTATTCTCCCCTTTTTCCTGCATCACAGTGTGAAGGTAAGCACCTCTGCCTGTTAGAACTAACTTACTGTTGCACCCATGTTAGAATGAAATGCTCCTTGTTATGGATTGGAGTTGCTGCAGATGAAATGGATTTACTATCTGTATTTAAAAAACCCACACCAGTAAGCTTCCATTAAAAATTCTTTAATCTGAGAGAGAACTGGGATGCTTCAGTTGCACTTACAGTAGACGCCTAGCATGATTCTAAATTGGTTTTAAAACAAAGCAGTTTAAAAATAATCTTAGCATTTACACAGTTTTACTTAATTCCAAAGCCTGCAATTAAATAAACAGAAAATCTCTGGTTATGAAAACATTTTATTACATGTTTTAATGTTTCATCCTGAAAAATACTTATTAGGTAGTTAAGTCTAAAAGAATGTGAAAACATGATGATGACCTTTTATGGGTGTGCATAAATAACGTGCCAGTTATTTAGTGAATGTGTGGAATCTCTCTGAGACTGGGAAGGAGAGGGATTTGCCACTTGGCCACTCCTTTCACTCTGACAGTCTGGGAATTTTTCTGTCCTGCACAGAGAGCAAGTCCAGCCTTAGTAGGCAGGCTGCTTGTAACCCGAAGCAGGTGTGCTTCCAGCACTCCCAGGAATCTGTAGCATCTGACAACTGACTCGAGCCCAGGTTTTCAGTGGACCGGCAAGAATCCAGGCAGCTTTTTTTTTTTGCCTGCATACCAATTCACCTTTTTGGGGACAAGGCAAGAAGCTAAACAAGACCATGCTGTACCCTGAATTGACAGGATCTCTGGTGCTTCCTGTTGTTACAGGCTCAGGGTGAGAAAGTTTTGATCAGAGACCTGTTTCTTTAATAATCTGAAAGTAGATTAGCCAGATATAATTTTTGAAGCACATCTTTAAGTGCGACCAGCTAAACTGTGTTCTTGGTTCCAAAACAGCCTTAGTTTGGTGTTTAGGACAGTTGGGTGACTTTCAAGAACACCTTCACTTCACTTCACTCCTAGCTATAGAGCTGTGCACAGTGTAAGAGCAGATTGGCGCTCAGAGCTGTCAGTCTTCCCGAGGGGGGAATTTTGGGGATTTAGGGGGTTTGGGTGTGCCCGGGGCCGTGCCCGCTGCTGCTCCCTGGCGGCGGGCGCGCGTCACTGCGGCAGCGCTGCCCTGGAGCGGGGGGAGCGGCGAGCCCGGGAACGGCTGCTGCTGCAGAGCCGGGCTGTGTGCCGGGAACAGAGCCACGGTGTGCTCTGTGCGGCTGCGGGCGTGAACAACACCGGGACACTGGCCTCACAGCTGGCGTTACTCTTCCACAAACCTTTTTCTGTATCCAGTTTTCACTATGGGTACTTTTTATATGTGAGTGTAGGTGCATGTGATCCGTATGTATCTATCTACATGATAGATGTTGTTATTATATATATATATATATATATATATATATAAGTTTACTCTGGTAAGTAGAAATCACAGCCATTCACATCAGCTGGGTTTTTGAGTTTCAGTGAGGATCAGGCTACTGTTTCAGTCCATACTGTATGGGTATAGAAATAGGAGTGATGTGGAACACAATGCAATATCAGAATTGAAAAATATACTGAACCATTTATCATAAAAAAGTAATTCTTGTTCTTTGGTATTTTAGGTGTTTTCATTAACTAAGTAGCTTCCTCTTTTACTGTTAGTTATCCAGGTAGGATTTGATGAAGCTTCCCTGAGGTATTATGCTGATTTCTCTATGGGTGTCAGACCATAAAAACCCCCACAAGCACAGAGTTTACATGGCATAGAGTATGAATTCCATGAATACTTCTCTGGATGCTTTAATTTATGGTAAATGTAAATAACAGTGTTCCTCAATTCTGTTTTTTTTTCCTTTGCACCTGAAACACCCCCACAAAAACAATATAAGAGTGCTATACAAATGCCAAGGGAGAGAATGGTGTAGGAGAACTTGCAGATGTAAAGGAAGTATCCAATGATGATGAACATCTTTTAGATTTTAATATGGTAAGTTTGTCAATGGTTTTGGGGATTAAGTTTTTTACTCATTTTATAAGGGTGGGCTTCTGCATCTTTTCCTTTCATCACAATTCTTAGTCTACCCTCAAATGAAATTCCTGCAAAAACCTTCAAAAGCTTCTCTTCTCTTTGTTTTTTAACCTCCCCTGCATCTTGAGCATCCTTCTGAAAGTTCCTCAGGGTGTTGTACTTTGGGGAGTACAACCCTTTGTACAAACAGCTGTACTTCTAGCAGATAAGCAAAGCCAGTTTCCTTTGGGAACGCTTGCCATTTGCTTGTCATGAGTGTTAAACATGAGTCTTCTTTTCCTTCAACTTCTAATTTCAGTAAGTGTAGAGTGAGCTGAAGTGCACTATGAGGGCAAAAAGAACCAGTAACTAAAGGCATAAATATATGCTGAATACTGTCCTCATTGCAAGCAAAAAAAAAACCTGATTTTTTTTTCTCTAGGGAAAAATTTAATGTACACATATATTTACTGATACACCTTTAAACTTCATAGTGATGATAGCACTTAGTTTAACATTGTGACATGCTTGCTATAGCTTTACTCATTCAGATGAAAATATATTGCAAATACATTTGCTTGAAGTTTAGTCAGATCTGTGCTGTGTTTTCTTACTATTGAATACCTATTACCAAGTTTTGGAAATAACTTTTACAGTAGTTTTTCTAACATGAACTGTTACAAAGCTACATCCCGAGTTCACCTTTGATTCTCTTGCTTTTTTGTGCAAATCTTAAAATTAAAAAATAGGAAAAAAATAATAAAAGCCCCACTTCTTTTCCCCTGCTGTTCTGCAGTCCTTTCTACATAGTGGACTAAGTCAGGAAAGAGGAGGACTTGCCCTGTAATGGTGGCATCTCTCTTGGACAACTACAAAGCCATATAACCTCCCAGCCCAGAGAAAAGCAAGCATGTTCTTTATTGTTCCCCATCAACACTGTCAGTTTAAATCCTTAGGTTTCTTCTGTTTATGAAGCAAGATGTGCAGATGATATAAATGCTGAGGCAAAACCAAATGGCTTCAGGAAGAAGATCTACTCCAGTGATAGCTCCAGCTCTGAAGACACAGCTTCAGAAGGTGGAAGCGAGTGGGCTGATCCGTGTGAGGAGGAGCTTTTTTCTCGAACTCAACTGTAGAAACTGCAGAGTAGAACAGATGATTGAAAAGTAACATGAGATGGAAAACTTATCTTTCTTGAGGGTCTGTAGCTCTAAAACAACAACTTCAGTTTCCTCTTCAGTTAATGGATTCAGATGTGTATTTATCTTTCTCTTCTTGCTTATTTTATAGATGAGGACACAGCTGTCCTGTTGAAGATTTTTTTCCCCAAAAAATACTGTTAAATTCTTGGCTATTTGAACTAGACTAGATTGTGTTGTCAAATCAAGAATGGATGTGCATGTGCTTGTCTTAGTAGTACCACTGCTTTTTTGCATCTTAATTGCAGTTATTTTCTTTCGTAACTGTAGCCCTACCACTATTACGATCTTCTTAGCATCGCAGTGTCTACAACTACTTCTGCTATTCAGAGACTTCACCTTTCTGCACATTAGGCTTTGTTCTTTAAGAACTGGGAGATAAATACTTAACACTGTAATCTATCAGTGCCTTTCTGAATGCAGGAGAAAAGCATGAATGACTTGTCCAGTCTTCATTCAGTAAATCTCATAACTTTGAAGTAGGAACAACAGGGTTGTGCTTTAGAGACTTACAGAAACTGTGTTTTCTATCCTATGATTCCCCCCTCCCACAAACCAACTCTGAGGATACCATGGTTTGTATTTTTGCTAACTGGAGAAGCCAAGGATTTTTTGTAGGTATGGAGGCAATGTGAGGTTTTTTTTCCTTTTTTTCTTTTTTTTTTTTGTCCTTTTTAGCAATTTGCCAATGTGGGGCAGAAGTTCAAAAAGTAACACCAAAAATAATAAACCACTGGGGTGATGTGTGGATTGTTGTGAATTTTGTTAATGAGTAATGAGAATGTTGTCTTGTTGCAGATGAAGGCATTCATGTAACCTGCAAAAGCATCCTGTAACTGAACTTGAGCCTGAATGACTGAAACTCTCTAAAATGCTCAGAGTGTTCAATGTTTTAAATGCAAAGGGTCAGTGCTTCACTTGAAAGAAATCCTGTGGCTGCTGCAGTTAGCTGCTGTTGTGGCTGTAATTTAGTAAATCTCGTAGTTCATTTTGTGTTTCTGAGAGAATGTGTGGGGCAAGTTATGTGTGTGGTGGGTGGGGGTAGGGAAGGTGATGACTTACAGCATACATGTGTGATTGCAGTAGTGATTGTTGCTTTATGTGACTTGCTTTTAAATTTTCTTTTGTTAACTTAGAAAGTCAATACATTGTCAAGTTGCATCTGTACAAGACTATCAACTCCTTCTGCTTTTAACACATTATGCAAAACCTATAAGCCAGGAGGAGCAATATTTGCAAAACTAAGCATTCTAAGTTTTTACCAACTCCTAGTTTAAAAAATGACAACAACTAACTAGTCTACACGATCGCAGCATGTCTGTAACACCAGGAAGTGCAGAAAGTCCAATACTGACTTGAAAAGCTTCACCATTATTTTTGACAGGCAATAAACCTCACAAGAAACATAGCTGTTTGAAATGTGAGCTGAACTGCCTTTGAAATATGTTCTGCGCTAGAAATGCTTTCTGAGTAACTGGGTTTTGTTGCCTTTATTCAATTGACAGTGTAAGCATTTAAACACGTGGTTGGGAAACCATGCCGGTCTTCGTGCAACGCTTTTGGTGAGATCCTTACTAAAACTGGCTTGGTTGCCCTTACCCAAGGACTTTCTTTTGGTCCTCCTCTTAGACTATGTTTTAGGGTTTGTATTCATACAGCAAATCTTTTGACACTTTACAGTTTCTTTTCTTAATTTATTTGCAGACTTTGAATAGATTTTTATGTATTTTACTTTCTTCTGGAGCTTCCTTGAGAGGTTGTTTAGCACCTGCACTGAAACTAGTTAACTGTAACATGAAAGGAAAAAAGAACTTTATACACAAATTCTTCAAATCACTACAATGAAGAATTGAATAGAACTTCATCTGAGAACAGGAAATGACCAAGTGGACATATTTCAAACACAAACTTCAGCTCAGTTAATTCTGGCTAGAGCTTCTTCGTTGGTAAGAAAGGGCTCAAAAGTAACAAAGGTGTTGCTCATAGTTACACTGTGGCATGTAATGATTCCAGCACCTTTGGAGAAAATAAAATCCTATCTTGAGCTTGGGCAATAACAAATTGTCTTTACTTGTTTTCATAGTTTAATGGCTAAAGCTCTAAGGCTTTCAGTGAGAGTTGAAGTGTGGTTTTTAGTTTTTCTATATGGATAGAAACACACAACAACAACAATAACAACAACAACAAGAGCATTAAAGGTTGGCATACGCTGAACCGCACTGTGGGATGAAGCGCATTGCATATCCATAGCATTGAAGTACCAGTTTTCCATTCCTGGGCTGAAATTTGTTTCTACTTTTTGCTTCAAGTGGTTGTATTGTTCTGATTTCACGTACACCAGAGTAACTGATTTTGTTTTCTTGTGGAGTTACTTAACACCGAATAAAAATATAAAAGGACAGTTGGATGGTGTGTGTGTCTCTTCATTTTCTTCGGCTGACATGTATAACTTAGATGCAACATGCAGTTAAGCATTAAATATTTTGGAGAAATAGCATGATGTACGTAGCATAATTTGAAAATTCATTTCATTGCTATAATTTTTTAAACTATTTTTAGGATGTAGGAAAATTAAATACATTGCGTATGTTCTTTAAAAAAAAGAAGACAAAATGAGCTTTGTCCACACTTTATTTCTGTAGAAATTAATTTATAATGACAAGTTCATGTTTAGAAAACATGAGACCTTTTAAAAAAATTAAACCCAAGCAAACTCAGACCCTCTCTCACATAACAGTTACAGAACTTGTATGTAATACAGGATCTAACCCAGCAGATTTATTTTTCTGCTTTCAACTTGTGTTGAAGTAACAACCATCAAGTAGCCATCAAGTAACCAGTATCTCGCTTCTACTTACAGAAAAACCGCATCTATAACAACAAAGTACACTTTCCTAATTCCATGGCTGCACCTCCTTTCAGAGAAAGGAAGAAGCCCCAGCAGCTCACATTCTACTTGGTGGAGCCTTGTGCATCGTGATGTAAGTCTGCAGCCAAAGTAACCTGGCTGCAAATTACCTCTGCCAAATTAGTTCAGTGAAAACAACACAGAAACACACACTTGGAAGTAATGCAAGATTCCCTCTGTAAGGTCCTTGGGTGAATACTTTTGTTCAAACTTGGTAGTTGAAACTTTTAAAGGTGTATATTGTTTTCAGTTATTTCTTAAATACAGCAGAAATAGTGTATTTTCATTGCATTTATAGAAGATACTTGATAAAGAACTACATTTCATCAGCCAGGCTTTTCAATTCCTGTATCTGAATTAATATTAAATACATATATGGTAAAGAATTAGTTTCCAGTGTAAACAGTGCTTCTATCATGCAAAATCTACCACTGTATAGTCCTAGGCACCAAGTGTATCCATCAGTGGTAGGACAGACTGACTGTAAATGCATCACACTGTGCCTTCAGGGGAGTGTCTGATGTGAAAATACACGGGAAGGCAGTGAACCTTCTGGAAAGCCAGGATTCCTTCATAGTAACTCATTCTTTCCCTGCCAGGACCAGCACAGTTAAGTATTATCCCCAAGGAATTAGTCATTACCTTTCACATGCAGCATCTCACATAATTTTCTTTTATTACCTGTGAAACTAATAGCAAAAAGACTCCAGAGGTTTGGGACAGAGGAGTCTTTACTGATACACTTTAGCTTCCTACTGTAAGACTTTTGTTCCATTATTCAAGTTCCTCTCAAAATGTAGTATTGCATGCAGATGGTTATAAATTTTATGGTCTACCTCTGCTCCAGTGGGATGATAATGGGATGAGCAGGAAAAAGCAGCTGCCAGAGCTGGCAGGGGGCCAACACGCTGCTGAGAAAAAGGCACGCAGTGACAAAACGCTGGTGTCCCTGCCCTATTTCATCCATGTGTAACAACTTCACCTATGAACAGTGAGGTGAGAGGCTGCCATGGACACTGCCCTCTGCCTGACAGCCTTCCTACAGGGCAAATGCTTCTGGAATGAAGTGTCTGTCATTAGTGTATTTGGGGTTAATTCAACAACAAGGGGCTGCAAAAGCAGTGCTAAGTCTCTGTGGCTGTCGGTAGTGATGCAGGGTCCCTTCTGTTAACAGCAGTAACAGCTATTTAATAGTGCTACAACTGCTTGTTGCATAAAGATTTCGGGATTTTCCAGTGAAGGGTTAACTGCTAATCATTTCTGCACAAGCCTTATTTTACTCACTACAAGCAAACAGAGGGATGGGAGAAACAGCAACTTTGCTTGTCTCATACAACTGAGAACTCAAATTCTTGAATTTCTTCTAAAACCTTTCTAAGAAATCACACCCGTTAAAAATACTGTTTAAAAGTACAGATGAGTACATTTTCAGATTCATCTCTGCTTTCCTGTTTGTAGCCATGGAAATGCTCAAGCAAAGAACGGTACAGAACAGTAGCAGTACTGAAAGCAAATACATTAGCAATGCCTAAAAAAAGGTATGCCACTTGCACCACTGGAGATTTTTAGGACCATATTAGACAAATGTGTCAGAAATTATGTAATGACTGACACAAACTTGTGTCGTTTTTTCCTTTACTGATCCCCAACTTATGTTTGGAAAAAAGTACAACTTGTGTGTTGTTTGTGTCTTCTATTGTCCAAAGAACAATTAGCCTCATGAATCTGTACCTGCTGTGATGGGCCAGCCTGATCCCTTACAGATATGGGACAGAAACTGCTGTTGAATTTTTCATTTTTGCAGTTACTTTATTTGTGCAATAATGAATATTAAGAACATCCTTCATGTTTCCAATACCCTTTTAGTAGGATTATGCCTTTTTCCATTTTTTCTTACATTTCATAACTTCTAATTTTTTCATTGATATTTGGTTTCTAATTGTGCTCACTTTGCAATGGAGTTCTAGCCCGCAATCATTTGACTCTGGAACCCTCAGCTATTTGACAACGGTCTTCTTCAGGAAGTGTAAGTTGTCATTCATGGGTTTTAAATATTTTTCCACCATTTTTCTTGTATTCAGTAAAAAAATACTAAATTCTTTGAAGCACTGCAGATCCATGGAGACATAATAATGGGATCTGTTACCTGCCCAAACTGAACATCACTTAATTTCATTAATTCTTACTAGGTCTAGACAACAATTGATTTTTAGTCCAGTACTTCTTTTTCTTCGTAGTGCATTCCAGTAGATGTTGCCATGCTGGCAACTGCAACAGAATAAATCTGTTTTCTTTTGGAAATGTAATTTAAATTGTGCTTACTTAAGAGAATAAATCTGTTACAGAACTCCAGCATCATGCAGCTGTGCATAATAACAACCATGTTTCCTTCTCTGGCGTGATTTAGTGATGAGAGAAGATCTGTAACAGAGGTAGCATTGGAGGCTTTGTTTGCAATTATTTATGGGCGCTCAGGATTCTGCAATTCTGAGATATTGTACAAGGAGTAATATTTTTAGTTGATGTAGTTTTATTCCTTCACACCTTATTACTCATGTTGGCTTTCCTAAACAGCTTGTAGACAGCGATAGAAACAATCCTGTCATGCATGGTGTTTCAGTAATATCAGTTCAAACATGCTACAAAAAAAAAAAAAAAGTCTCACACTCTGCCACTGCCTTTCCTGCTCTTAACTTTCTTGCTGTCTCATGGAGGAGAACCATCTCAGTCTGTTATTACCCAGTGGTAACAGAAGGGTTAACAGTGATGGTAGATCCTATTAAAATGGTCAGTATAGACAATCCACCTCTAGTAGGAATGCCTGTGCAGATGGTGGCCATGCTGAAAATGGACTGTTACCAAATACAGACAGGCAAAAATAGTTCTGTGTGAACAAAATTAATTTCTGATAAATCTGAAGTAGAAGAGCATATTTTCTCAGAAGCATCACCATTTGCTTCCAAGGTACTGAATTTTTCACAGAATTATATCCCTTTTCATTGCTACAAGTCAGTAGAAACCTGAATTTATTCATTGTTTTCTTGTGCCATATAAAATGCACAAGTTTTTTCACTGTGCCTGTGCTATTTCACAGGTAATTCTGTACAGCAAGGAGGAAGAGGAGCAATGTCTCCTGTCCGTGCTAACATTTGCATTCAAGAGAGAGCTTCTCTGTCTCGTGGTATGATGGATAACCCAGAGTATCCAGCACTGCCACACTTGGTACCCTTGCACTCTGCCTTGGGCGAGCTAGAGGTGCCTTAAATCAGTGATGGCAAGTGGAGGCAGGAGCTGTAGGTCAGCTCACATTCAGTGATGCACAGCTGTTGTACCTTCACAACATGCTAATCTTTGGTTTACTCAAGAACAAAAAATAAAATTTTCCTCTAGCTTATGACAGAATTACTGACTTTCAAGAGCTGCACAGCAGATCCAAATGAAACCCAGTTTGGCTGGCTCTGAAAGCTGCTTGCATCACACTTGGCTCGTGATGAATGAAAATTCAATCTAGATGTTCTCATCTAACTCTTAAAAAAATAAATTTGAAGTTGTATCAATTACAAAATTGCTGAAGCTTCAAAACAGAACTGAAAGCCTAAGCAGAGAATGCTTTCTCACAGCTACAGGCATAGGAAGTATGACAGAAACTTGCACTTCTGCTGCTTGGCCCTAATGAAGCAGAGGAAGGACTGGTATTTGGTACTTTTATCACATGTAGTATAGTTTGAAGAAATCACCGAGATAGAACAGAGCACAAACTCTTCATGCCTTCTTGCAGAATAACCATAAAGCTGGGATATTTAACTCTGCTGCATGAATATGAGTCTGTAGGACAGAGCTTTTGAACAGAATGTTTTCAAAAAAATTAAATTCTCTAGTACCAGTCTATTATTAGACATGTAGAAGATTTTTTGCCCACTAGGTGAACATGAATTACCAGTTTGAGGCTGCTCTATGTAACATTTCATTTCTACACAACAGCTGCAGGCAAGAAACTCTTAAACAAAACATTATTTTATACCAACAATTTTTATAAAATTAAGTGTTCTACAGGTTTACTTGACCCTGAATCAGTGGCAGGAGACTGATAATAACCATACTAATTAAATGCCACAATTAACTTCTTATCATGCTTCTGAGGATTTACTTACAACCCATGTGTTTAAACAGGAAGACTTGATTTCTCTGTGTGCCCTTCTGTGTGGACTTTAAATTTTGCACACTGCTGCAAAAGAAAGGTGCTAAAGGTCCCTTCTGCACTGAGTTATGCTTTTATGATTTTATACTTCCAGTACCTGGCAATACCTGTTCTGTTTCCTTTTAGTAATTAGTACATGCCACACTTCATCAGAACTAGTGGTGTGACACTGTACTTAGTCAGCATGAGCCCTTCAGCTTTTCCCCATAGAGAGGAGTAATAATACAAATTTGCAGACAGAAATTTACCTTATATAGGATGGAGAAGGCATGAATGGGCTGATGCTAACTGCTAATGCAAAACACCTTTTGGTAATAGCTCATGACAACCAGAAATGCTACTTCCCCTTTCCTGTAAGTTATGCAGCCATTCATGTGCAGAAGAGGGGTGTTTTTTTAATACTGACTAGGCTGCAATTTTCTGAGACTTTCCATTTGCTCTGCTACTGCTGAAAGATTTTCTGCAGCAGGTTTTTCTAATAGCTTCTTCAGCCTAAATTATATTAAGCTGGGAGTATCATTATTTCCTGTGTGAGCACTCTGCAGAATTAGACAATTCCTGACTGTTTCCATTCTGTTATTTATCCTGGGAATCAAACAACTGACCTAGGTACAATGACACAATATGATGACAATACTCTCTTCTGGCTGCTCCAACAGAAGAATTGATTTGCACTCTCAAAAACAGAAGAAAAACATTTCATACAGAAAAAGGAATTAGTGACAGTATATACTCCAAAAGTCTTTTGCATATGAACAACTTTATAGTGCCTCAGAATTGGTTTGCTTTTATTTACTTTTGTTTATTTAGATTTAATATGGAAGCTCTCTTACAGAAATATTAGTCATTTTCGAAAGAAGAGGAACTAGTGCCAATCTTAAATCTTTTTACATTGATACCGACCTTAGAAATACAGCAGACTAAGGACTGATCCAGTCACAGAAACAAACTATCTACAGAGGTATCATTTTTTATTGATGGTAAATTTTCAGAGCAGTTTTATAATGACCTAATTCTTATCTTTATAGTATGGAATTGGTATCAATAAGGTCATGGTGGTAAGGTACAGGTTTACCTCAGCCTCTCACGATTCATTCGTGTGTAACTTGCCCGCATCAAAGCTTGAACAACCATGGGTTTGCACTGTTTAATAGCGAACCAGTTACACCAACACAAGTTCAGGTATTTATGCGTTTTCCGCCCTCACATTTCCAGCTTCAGTGTAGACATGAGAGGTGTGAGGTGACGAGAGCGCTTATATTCTCGGTTCAGATGGGGGACAACTTTATCTTACCAACGTTCTAGAGGCATGATCACCGGCTCTAGGTGCGAAACGCATGACCTCTGCAGAAAAGAAAAAAACACTGCCGAGTTTCACAGATGATAAGGAAACACGACAGCTCTGCTCCTGTCAGGTGCTGACTGCTCGGAATTTCGGTATGGGGGTAGAGCTGGCTGTGCACAGCGGCACCACGTGAGCGGCAAAAGGGTGCACTTTGAGACGGAAGGTGAAGGGAATTAAGAGATAAACACACAAAAATCGCAATTACCACCCGAGAGCCCCCACTTTCGGCATTACAGAACGTAAAGCCGAAGTTCCACAGACCTAAGGAGGCACCTGCACGTGATGCCTTCACACGTTTCGTAGCCCACGGAGTTTTATCTTCCTCCCAAACGCAGACGGCAACCAGGCTGCAGCCCAGCTCCGCCCGGGACAGCCAGGGCTGTAACGCGGACAGGCTGCAGCACCCGGCGGCCAAAGAGCGGCTCCTGCCGAGCGCGGGGCTGCTCGGAACCGGCGCCCTCAGCCACAGCCCCGCTTCTCTCGGTTCTGGGGCCTCCTCAGAACCAGCGCCCTCAGCCACAGCCCCGCTTCTCTCGGTTCTGGGGCCTCCTCAGAAAGGGCGCCCTCAGCCACAGCCCCGCTTCCCTCCGTTCCGGGAGCTCCCCAGAATCAGCGCCCTGAGCCACAGCCCCGCTTCCCTCGGTTCCGGGAGCTCCTCGGAACCAGCGCCCTGAGCCACAGCCCCGCTTCCCTCGGTTCCGGGAACGCCTCAGAACGGGCACCCTCAGCCACAGCCCCATTCCCAGGTCGCCTACGCTGCTGGGCCAAGCGGGCACTACCGCCTCTCGGCGGGCGCTGAGGCGGCTCAAAATGGCGCCCCTCGCCCCCCTCCGCGCAGGCGTTCCCTTTCCCGGCGGGCGGTGCTTCCCCCGGCGCGCCGGGCGGGGGGAGCGGCGGCGGGGCGGGAGGAGTCCGAGCTGCGGGGGCTGGAGCATCGCCGGAGGAAGCCGGCACCTGTCCCGCAGCCAGGTGTGCGCCGCCGGCGCCATGGGAGGCCCCGCGCCACACCGAGGGGGAGCCCGGCGAGGGGCGGCCGCTCCGCCTCAGCCGCGCTGAACCCGGCGCTGCTCCGCGGGGACTGGAGAGCAGCGACATGGACTGCTCGCCGCAGCCCCCGGCCTCCTAGTCCCGCAGCAGCGGCTGTGGGGCGGGACGGGCATGGCCCAGCGTGACGAGAGCGATGGAGGGCAGCGCTATCCCGGTGAGGCGTTTGGGCTGCTCGGGGCTCTTCCTGCTCGGGCGGCGGCGCAGCCCTGCCAGGGCCGGGGGTGTCGGTGGTACCTGTTGGTGTGAGGGGCAGAGCCCGGGGTCGAGCGGGGCAGCGGGAGCTGCCTCAGCACTGAGGGGCCGCGCTGGCTGCCGCTGCTGACTTGCCCGGCCGTGGCCACTTTAAAAAGTTGAGAGGAGCAGGTGGGCTGAGCTTTGGGAATGTTCACCGAGGGGGTTAAAGCCCGCGGAAAGGAGTGAGCGCTGCTTCCTTAAGGCTTTTTTTTTTTGTGTTGGTCTTTTTTTGTTGTTGTTGCTGTTTCAGTTTCTTTGGGTTGTTTTGTAAGCGAAGGCCGCTAGCTCGGAAACCTCCGCGGAGCGAGTCGGGTTCAGCCCGTGAGGAGGAAGAAACTTTGCTCTCCTTGCCTCTCTTCTAGTCGAAGTCTCCGAGGCAATTCCCAAAAACCAAACAAAACTACATCTTACAGTAGCTGAAGTTCTCCTGACGTTGTTGCTAATTTAATGTGGTTTACAGAGTTTTAGTAATAATGATGTGGGGAGGGTAGAAGCCCCGTAAAGCTTCTGGAGCAGAGGCTTTAGCAGAGCACTGTGACTTGTTTGTATTGCCGGCCTGACGGAGCAACACCAGCCGAAAAGCGGTGAATGGCTTACTTATGATTACTCTCCGAGCACTCCGGAAGCCAGATTTGTAAAGGTCATCAGTTGAGAGTTAGATAACAGTAATTTAATTAAAAAAAATAATAATAATTTTAAAAATCGCCATTAGTTTATTTTCTTCTTGCTGGTAAAGTTGTGGCAGTACTTACATAGATACCCTTAATTTCTGTATCCCATGCTTAGTTTCAGTTCTTCACTGATGGCAGTGCTGCCTGTGGCTGTTAGAACATGCACATAAACAAACAGAACCAAGAAATCTTTCATAAACAAAACTGAGTTTGATGCTCTTGTGCACCAAGGTCACCCAAAGCTGCCCTTGGTAACAGCAATGTATTTCTTGGTACATGCAGCAAAAATATTGTTAAATGCATGGATCATATAAGCTGGTAATTTAATAAAAATCCTTTAAGAAGAAAAAAAAAGAAAAAAGCTGCAACTTTGTAATTGAAGAAATTCCTTGTTCTTAAAAACTTATGAAAAAATGCTGGCAGAAGTGTTGAAGAGATAATGTTTGATGTTAACTCTTTGAGAACTGGACTGTATATGCAATCATTCCTCTTCTCATTCCTGCTAGATAAGAAAATATAAAGCCTGTTTTGTAAATTGTTGCCTTACTCTTGTTGCTTGCCTAAATTACATCATAACTCTCACCAAACTTGGAATAATGGCCCTTGAGTTGGCATCTTTTTGGTTTTGTTTTACTCTAATGCTTTGGCATTGCTGTTATCTTTTAACTTTTGTATCAAGCAGTTTAAAAAGACATTTTATTGTAGATCTTAGAAATTATAACCAAATATGACATGTTCCCTCTGTATAGTTGAGTGATATGCAAAGCCAAAATCTGTTTTAAAGCCTCTGGTTATTGTCAGAACATGCCTTCTTGCATGCTGTGATCAGAATTTGGGGAATGTGAGGCCGTATGGACAGCCCTGCTGAGACAGATCAAAACTCCACCTGTCAGAAAAAAATTTACCCAGGAGAGGGTCTGAAAACAGGACTAATGTATGATGATGTTTTCATGAAGTTCTGATACTTGTGGTTTAGAGCCTTTTTGTTTAGGAATCATCAGTGATTTTTTATTCCCAAGCTTAGGTGTAAATTTCTGGCATCCACAGTGTTCTGTGACAGAGTTGTGTGCAGGGTAGCTGCCCTTTGTGTGAGTAGTCGTGTCCTGATGTTAATTTTGAACCTGGCTACCAAACTGTCTTTATCAGGTGCTCCTTAGCACTTAAGTTGGAAGTGTTAATGAGTAAATAACATCTACCTGCTCTCTCATCCCACTTGTGACCTTGGCTGTGTATTCCTAACTCCCTTTTCCTTGTTACTTATTGTGGGATGTTTCCTCTTATAAGATCATGTTCTCTATAAGACATAGGATGTTAAGAGATCACAAATACTGATTTTTATTTAGATTGTAACATATTTAAATAAACAATGGGGATTATGAATCTTGTGCAGACAAAATTGCATACTATTTCTCAATAGTTTATTGTACTCAGATGATAATGTTTCAACATCGTTATGTTAATAAATGCTTTATGGAAAGAAGTTAGCATTGGACTACATGACAGAATATTTGACATCAGTTGTCAGATTTTGCACTTACCAGCAAGGCAGCTAAAACAGAGTATAAATATCACTCCATCCTTAAAAACAATCCTGCAACAACTTAACTCAAAATGAATCAAGGAGTTCTCGTGTGCGTTCTTGACAGCTGATTGCATCTCACGTTTTCACTTAAAGCCCTTGATGGGTGCACTTCAAAGCCTCCCACAGTTTTGCTGAACTGTGTAAAACCTTTGTAGCTTGCTGTTGCATAATTTGCTCCAGCAAGCTGTAGTGTTGTATACTTCTGCATTTCCTGGTTGCCCGTTTAAAGGATCTCTTCCTGTTAAATTTCTTGCTTGAAAAAAAATACCAAGACAAGTTAAAACAGGTTCAGTACCCGGCACAGAATTTTATTTTCATTTTTAAAAAATTTCTTTTGTTTACAGTATTTGGCCTCTTAAGCTGCTGTGGTTACTGCCTCTGCCAAGGTCACTTGAATGATTACCATTTGTAAGCTTGGTTGAGAAGAGCAATGTAATTAAACTAGGGACTGGCTGCTGCTTGGGAAAATCACTGAGCAGAAGTAAAGGCAGTCATGGGAGGAATTCATTATGGGAACATGCTTGTACTGTTTACCCCAAACATCATCAAAGCTGTTCCTGACAGATTACATTTCTGTGTTTTGTG
Source organism: Turdus rufiventris (assembly GCA_013186435.1). Classification (NCBI taxonomy): domain Eukaryota; kingdom Metazoa; phylum Chordata; class Aves; order Passeriformes; family Turdidae; genus Turdus; species Turdus rufiventris. The sequence goes on from PYHW01010756.1 coordinate 120,237, forward strand.
TTCTGGACTTCACTTTCTAGATGCATTTATAAGTTTGAATTGTTATAAGTCAAACGCCTTGGTGACACTGTTCTGAAGTGTGTATCTGTGTATGCTTTAGAGTAATATTGGGGCTGGGTGGGCTGTGGATTTGAAGAGCAATGTAATGTATATTAAGGAATAAAGGTGAACACAGGGAGAAGCAAACAGTCAGACTTACATTAGAAAAGCAAGTGAATTCAAGTAAGAAGGTCTGAGAACAGGAGATCACAGTATGTATGACAGTAATTAAATCTAATGTTCCATGTTATGTCTTATTTGTACATTTAAACTGTCACTGTTGACCTCTTCACTAGAGTTTGTTGCCTGTGTTCAAGGATTGCTCTTTAGGGTTGTTTGGTTTTTTGCTGGCCCTTGTAATTTTAGAATTAATAATGTACACAGTTGGTGTGCCAGCTATTTCAAGACATCAGTTTAATTGCAGGGGATGTAAACTTTTCAAACCATGGTAATATGAAAAAAAAAAGTTGCTATAGCAACTCTTTTCTGAAAGTATTCACACATCTTTACAAGCTTTTTAGTCAAAACAATACACTTGAAACCTTGCTTAGGCAGAGGATTAAGCAATTGGTGCATTGGTTGATTTGGATGGGTAGCATATATAGTTGGCTGTTAAAAAGTTCTGGAGAAGTCTAAAAGATTAAATAGCCAGGGTTGTTTTTCCTTAACTTTTGTCTATGCTTGGGAATGGATTGAACTGGAGTTTCATATCTGCTAGCTAATACCATTTGAGCAATAAGTTAAAGATTTAGTGTAGCATACAAAGTCCAGTTGCCTTCTTGAACTTTCCACATGACTGAAAACTTGTGGAAAAAAAATTCTGTTTGAGATATGTTTGAAATGGGTTTTCTCTCACTTGCCTGTCGGTATCACAATGCCAAACTGATGTCCTCTGATCTAAGAATGGTCTGTGTGTCAAACCCTGGTGTTGGGCAGGGCTCAGGTGACATTAGCCAGGGGGTTACAGCTGCTGTGAGATCTCAATTTCAAATGTCAGTGAAAACTGCTAACTTGGGGTTTTCTTTTGGGTTATGTATGTATTTGTTTTTTTAAAATAGACTGTGGGGAGGACCCTCTAGTACAACTGGCACCTTTAATTAAGTGCTGTACTTGAGAGAGAATTGTAGACCACAAGCAGTACACCAGGCTTCAGAAAGTGAAGAAAAATCTGTCTAGAAAGCAGTCTGTTTGCAAGATGGAAAGAGTGTTCTTCACTCATTCACACTTATCCCAGAGTGTTTCGGAGAGAAGAAATTGAAGCAATATGCGCCTATTTGTTCTGCCAACTGCTGCAGAGTAATTGCATTGCAAACTTCAGAAGAGCTGTAGACAAATTACCTACTCATAGGAAAAGAGAAAATTTGTGTAATGTCAGATTAATGATCATATAGTGTTTAAAGGGTCAGCAGCAGTTCTGGAAGCCAGGGCAGTATTCCTGTTGATGTTCCAGGTGCATGAGTTTGGTGCATCCAACCTGTAGCTCCTATTTGGCAACCCTGGCTTTGCAGATCAGACTGGAAGTGGGGCACTGACTGAATTAACAGAACTGCTGGCAGCCCCTGGGGAGACAGCATGGTTGGATGTTGAAAGATGAAGGATCACAGTCCCTGAGTGCTGTAAATGCAATGTATTTGCAAATATCATTTTTACTGCATGTGCACTGATGAAGTGCATTGTGTGCATTATCAAAACATTGACTATATGGGTAGCTTTTTAGCTGTTCAGATTTTGCATCTCTTGTTTAATGCAACAATGATACATTATGCATTCTTTTCTGTGACAAATTTATTATTAGTTTTATGGTTTCCAGAAGAATGCTGAGAAATTCTGTTTAAATGAACGCTTCCAAATCTGGTCTAAGTTATAGAAACAAGTTTTGTAGCCCACTGACATCAGTAAGTATGAATTTATGAATATAAAAATAAATTTCATATATTTGTCTCAATATCAGCAGGGAACTTTAAAATACTGCAGGTTTTATAGTATGTAATTTCACTTTTAGGAGATATGTAGGAAGCAAACATGGGCACACAAACTGCTTATGAAAAGCTTTTCTTGCTTGACATTTTCTAGAAGCCTGATTTAAGTTGCCATTGTCTTGGCTATTTGTGCTGGGGGAAGGGATAGTAATAATGTACCGGAGAAGACAAATAATTTTTAATTAAAAACCTAAATTAGGACAGGACTGAGTGTATTAAAAAAAAAAAAACAAACGAAGAAACAACCATGAAAATAAGCCAACCCTGCTAAACAAACAGTCAAGAACAAACCACAACCCTCCTGCAAACTCGTTAATATTTTCTTTTTTTTTTAACCAGTTACCAGCTGGGCCAAGACAACTGATGCAAATTTATCCAACTCTTTAAATGGTTTGACCTTCGTGGGAATTCTGGATGCAAGAGTGAGCAGCAGTTTCCAGGGCCTTCAAAACTTGAACTCTGGGACCCCAAGAGATATCTCATTGCCTGAGTATGGACCTGGCCTGCTGTCCAGTGCTTTAGAAGATTATCATAGCCTTAAATCAGTGGATTCTGGTATTCCTACTCTAGAAATAGGAAATCCAGAGCCTGTTCACTGCAGTGTGTTGAATGTGAAGAGAAAGCAATCAGAACCTGAACTTGTGCCTGACAGGGCTTTTCAGAGCGCGTGCACACTGCCGCCGTATGTGCCTCCGCATCCGCTGACCGCTGAGCACGACCGTGCCGTGCGAAAATCCTCCACCTTCCCGAGAACTGGGTATGACACTGTCAAACTTTATAGTCCAACCTCAAAAACTCTGAATCGAAGTGATGATATCTCTGTTTGTAGCGTGTCTAGTCTTAGCACAGAACTGTCAACAACTTTATCAGTTAGCAATGAAGACATTTTGGATTTTGTGGTCACAAGCAGTTCAAGTGCAATTGTGAACCTTGAGACTGACGAGGCGCACTTTTCGGATGTTACCCTGAATTCCTCTAGAGATGGCAGTGACCAGAACCAGCAGCACTTTTGTCACGAGACAGACGTGGACAGTAAACGGAAAATACTGGGACCTTTTACAAACTTCTTTGCCAGGTAATGTTTCCATAAAATATATTTTAATGGTTATGTAAAATTTTAGGAGAAAGGTCTTGTTTGATGTTGTACTTTGAAAAATAAAATAGCTCGGTGTTTTCATTTAGATCAGTATTAACATATTTCTTCTGTTATGAGTAAATAGGCAAATACTGCTGGGGTTGAAGGCTCTCCATCCTACTCTATGTTTATGGTGTATAGAAGGTTCTTAAATCTTGGAAGGTCCTTCTCTATTACAGTAAAATAATTTCGAACAAGGTATTTTTTTCTTCTGAGCAGTGGCTTCTCTGGTGATATCATTTGTGATTTTGGCCAAGGTCTTTAATCTTGTGTCACATAAATAGATAAATATAGGTAGGATCCATACCTGTATTAAAGAACTTTGATATCTGAGGATTCGTAAGTAGTTTAGTAGTGGTGGAATATTTTATTGATCATTCTAAGGGTAAGAAGCTTAAAATAGAAATGCTTCATAAACACTTGGTGTGACTACTCTGATCTTTTCAAATCGGAGTTACTGTTTTTTAATATCCTTCTCCTTAATTTTTGTATGGAATGAAAACATCTGACATTGTCACCCACTTGTTGAAATGATGGCATTGGCTACCCAAAGCAGTTTCGAAATGTGGCCTTTGTATGAACAATACGGTTCTACTTTTGTACTTTAGGGCAGTTCAGTTGTTGCTGGTAGTTTTGTTTTTTGGGGGGGGGGGTTTGGGGTTTTTTTGGGGTTTTTTTTGAGTTATGTAAGGCCTTCATGATGTCTCTTAAGTTATATCATCTGAAGTTTGATATATTTTAGATAAATTGTGCTAAGAAGAGATTATAGACATCAAGCAGAGTTGACTCTAAATAACCTGTTTTGCATGTGGCTTCAGCTAGTATCTTTTTCCTCATGTAATTATACAATTTTTTTTTTAATTTTTTTTTTTTAATGAGACAAGTAAACTAATGAAATACATCAAGAATTGGCAAAAATCATTCTTTGGAAGGCTGCCTTATTTGCAAAGCTTAAGAAAATCAATTTGTTTAGATTTACTAAGCTGGCGGAAGCCTTTGTTGATTTTTATTCTTAGGTTGAAGTACTGTGCAGCAGAACTCCGGTTATCAGTCATGTTTGAGATGATGATGTTTTTGTGGACTCTTGTCGGTTTGTTGCCATGGAACCAGACAATGCTGAGGCAGGAGGTTCTCAGCACTTCAAAGCATAAACTTTTGTTACCTATGCTGGTGGCACAACTGTGAACTCAAATGCTATCCTTCAGCCTGGAAGGGGAGCACAGTGGAACAGGCACTCAGAGTAGGATGTTTAACCACTTATCAACTTTTCCCATCCAACAAAGCAAAGCCATCTGTCCAAATTTTGTTCTGGATAGTCTGTGATTTTACCAGCGTTGCAGAAACTGTTGGGCTCACTAGACTGATTTTTTTTAACCAGAATCTTTGCAGGTACATTGAATGCCAGGAAATAAAGGCTGTCATTACTGCCTTTTAAATGGGGAACAGATAATCTTGGTCACTGGGTGATGTCATTGTAAGAATATGAGGATTAAGTTCAACCTAGGTGATCGGCTTTGAAGTTTCAGGTGCTCAGTCTATAACCTGACCTTGAATATCCTTCTCCTTGGCATCCACTTCCTGCTCTGTTTTGGAAACAAGCGTTGCCCAGTTTTTGTCTGTACTTGCACACCACACCCCCATATTTAATGCATCTGTTTTGTGTCATGAGACCTAGTGGTGAGTTTCACAGGTATTGAACAAGCAGGGAGCCTCAGAGGTTGTTCTGTGCCACAGGGAGTACTATTTATATTTATGCTCTCAGCATTGTTAAGGTTCAAAATATGTTGTTGCTTGTTTTTGTTGGTATTTGTAATCTGCCATCCATGGATTTTCCCTGGGGTTCCTGTGAGCTTCTTGGATCCCCAGAACTTAAACCAGTACTGAAGTAAGTGAACCTGGGTCTTGCAGTATTTTGTCTGAAAGTAGCTGCTTTCTGGAGGCCTTCCTACCCAGCTTACCCTGTGCTCTGTACTAGGGTTTGTGTGCAGTGTGAGATAAGAGGAGGCATTTTGAGTAGTCTTGTTAAAGACCAGCTTGCTGAGAGGCAGCTTCCTAAAGCAGTTTGTTACAAGTGCTGCAGTGGTGGGTATAAACCAAGTCCCAGAAAGGAGTGTGTTCTTAGCACTGCATTCTGTACTGAAAGTTGTGATTCAGTCTTGCAGGTTGAGTGCATATACTTCACTTTAGAGAACCAAAGGTGAACCATGGCAAGACAAGGCAAATTGCCTTGGCTTTGATCAGTGGCTGGAACACTGATTCCATGTATACAACATGGAATAAGGAGACCTGAGTGCTTTGTACACAGCCTTCCAGCAGCCTGATGGTCTTAGGGTAAGGCTGCAGTGTGGAGACTCAGCCTGAATCTGCAGGTTTAGCTCTTTGAGGGCTTCTCTGGGTAATAGGATACAGGTTTGAAGCACTGAGAGCAAAGATGAGTCAATTTAATTTTTGCACAGGTTTTTGTTATTTGTTGAAAGGGACAAACCTTAATTTTTGAAATGGCACCCGTGCTTGAACTGAACCCCATCTGGCCTCTGAGGATGTGTTAGTTTCTCTGAGCTTATCAGAGTAAACTTGGCCTTGACATGTCAGTTAAGATTTGTGGCTGCCTGTAGAGATAATACTGACAATAATTAGATGCCTCCAGTGCTTGGTCACATGTGCTTAAGCTTCTTACATATCAGTTAGGGTTAAGTCTTTTCCAGTATCAAGAAAATGCTTAGAGAGGTATTTGCTTTAGAATATAAAGTTATTTTTGACACTCTGTGCATTTGTCTTTTTTCTTTTGAGACTATTTGTATGTGTGCGTGTGCGCTGTGCACAAGGTTGCATGTTCTGTGTCAGTTCTGGTTTGAGACTCCATTTACAAAATAATGAGTTGTAGAAGTGATCAAAGAAAAATTGTGAATCCTGTTGGCTCATTTCCTTCAGTCCTGGCACCTTCAAGATCACTTGGGAATGGAGTGCCCTGCTTCCTTGAGCACTATGGTGAAGAAAGTTTCCTGGACTGCTTCTCTGGCTCCGTTTGTGTCCTCAGCAATTTGAGTATCCATAAGGTCTGGTTGTTTCCTCGGGCTGCTGGATGCATCTTTGGGTGTGGGCAGGAAGATCCAAAGTGAGAAGGAGGCGGCTTTCTTGCTGACGCACAGCTTTTCTCTTGAAAGCGCTTAAGGCACCAGAGGTACAGTGCTCTCATTAGGCTCCAGGTTGGCACATGAAAATGAATTACTGCTTCTGAAAGTAGCTGTAATGCTGACTGTTGACAAAAATACCTGACATGTTGGTTGTTTTCAAGTGTCACTTGTATAAGCTTTAAAACCCCAGAGGTTTTTCATGTACGCATGAGTTGGAATTAATTTCCTTCATTTGAATATATGCAGGAACTTGGTTTGAAAACTAGTGTGAGCAAATAAGTGGGTGGGAGACTGAAGAGTGGCTTGTCTCCTTATTTGCCTTATTGACCCAGAGTGGTGTGGGTTAATGACTTTTACCTTTGGACTTTACTTCTGTACAGTACTGCTGAAACTTTTAAAATGTGTGGATCTTAAAACAGTTTTGCTGAATTAGGACTGTAGTGATCTTACTGCAGAAGTTTCCCTTTGCACTTACCATTTACAAGTATCATTTTGGGGACTGAGAATGAAGATTTTTGTGCTTACATGAAGAGTAAGCATAAAGGGGCTAGGACTATGTGCAGTTAAATAACAAACCATGCTGTTTGTTTCACTTTAATGGATTACAAGCCGTGTAAGTCTTTACTTAGTCCACTGCCATGGATATTGTCTGTTTTCCCAAGAATCTGAATCTTCTTTCTTTTCAGGCTCCTCCTAGAAGTTTTTGATCCAAGTGTTTTAAGTATTTGAATCTCAGGAAGCATATAAGGAGCATAGGGGTTACACATGAGGTAAAGAGCTTTAAGAAGATCATTACATTTTACTATTTGCAAAGAATCTCTGCATTTGTGGAAGAAAGCTTCTGGAGCAAGATTGGCATCCTATGCCATATATAGAAGCACATATGTGTGGCCGACTGTCTGAGGCCTAGGGATAAGCTTGAAGCTGAACAGCCTGCGAAAACCAGGACGGACCCACCGAGGCGTGTCGTAGCTTCACCTAGCCAGAGCTGCACCATGCAGACTGAAACCCAGAAAACCAGGACGGCAAAGCTGGGGCCAGGACCGGAGCCGAGGAACGGCCGGAGTCGGAGCCATCCGGGACATCGCGGACCCTCCCAACTACAGCAGGACGGGAGATCCGCGGGAATCGTCGTTGTCTCCTCTCCCACAGAGCATCCGGTGCTTCATTACGATCATTTTGCCTGTGGATTTTAGAGCTTTTCAGTATAGAGAAGTTGATGGAAGCATTGTGATTGTCAAGAGCTAGGAGCTCCACATTGGCAAGACCTTCCTGGGAAAAGCTTTCTGCCTTGCATGGCATATTCTTAGAGCATTCCACTTCAATCACAGGCTTCAACTTACAAAAGAATTCATTTCATGAGGGACTTCCTGGTCATCCAAAATATTCTGATCCCCCTGATTAGCATGCCTCAAATAGCTTTTTTGTTGTCTGGTCTCAGCAATATCAGAACTGAACCTCTGTTTCTGCTTTACATGCTTATCAGGAAAATTACTTATGTGGGAGGTGGTCTTTTTGGTCACTGCTGAGGAATCTATTTTGTTTAACCTGTCAGCACCATCATCAACCTGTTCTTTAGCTTCTGGTATATTCAGAGCTGCATCATTCTGAGTAACTAAAGCTACTTGCATTTGCTGAGTTGTAGTATACTTTGTTACTTTCTTTCCAGCCTCTGTACAAGCACTGAATCCTTATTTTTAATTCTTCATTTTTACAAACCGAGAACAGTGTAAAATTTTCCTGTGGTATTATACATGCTTTCTGACCGGCCTTTGCCAATGTATGCTTCAATCTGCCTGGTGAAAAATGGCTGCTCTTCTGGTCTGCCTTCTGACTAACTTTATGAGGGCTTGATAGCGTAGGGTTAAAAATGTTTCTAAAATCATGGGAATTGTATACAGCAGATCCAGGTGGTGGAAAGAAAGGTTGGGTCTGGTAGGCCTGGGAAAGGGAACTAGGCCCTAGGTACAAATGTTGAGCTTTGTCTTTATTGAATCGTCTGAAACTGCACCTGCATAATCATCATACGATAAATAATATGATTGTTAAATGTAATAATTGTTTGGTAAATTGAATATATTATTGTTTGATTGTAATAAGAATCATGAGAAGTGAT
>PYHW01010756.1:137761-152418 GCA_013186435.1 Turdus rufiventris
TCTTAAAATACTGGTAATGAAGCTTTGACATCTCTTACCCTAAAATTTTGGGCTCATCTTCAGAGTAAATATCTGTTTCTTGAGAAGATCTCAAGTTACTTCTAGTGTGGAATTTTCTTGGTGAATTTGCTCAGAAGTGAAATGGCTTAGAGCTTTTCTTGAAAATCTAAGGGAGCTGTGTAAGAATAGGAGGAAAGTAATTCCTATTTGTGCTGTAGCAGCAGAAAAATGAAAGGTTTTGCTGTGAGTTATTTGCTCTGAAATATATATGGCAGAAACTTCCTCCTAGGCAGTTGCATATTTTAAGGGTTTACTTTCAGTTCTGGAATTTCAAGTAATGGATTTATCAGGACCCTGTGGTGTTGTCCTGATTTATTGCAAAGCTCTATAGAAATTGAACCAGAGAACATTCCATAGTTCTTTTTGGGTTTGGACTTTTTTTTTTTTTTTGTGTGTTTTTATTTTGTTTATGTGTGTTTGTTTTTCCCGAAGTTTTCTCAGAATAGGTGCAAATTAGGTGGCATCTGTTCTGCTCCTTCCATGCCATCCTGTCATACATTACCTTTGGTGTGTTTCAGAATGGGGCAGATTAGGGTTTAATGGTGTGTGTCCTCAGTCAAAGCAAGAATAGGTTGTAGCTTGCTATTCTACTTCTGATTGTGCTGATTTGTGGCTGCTGATAATGTTAAGCCTTTGGGGGATTTTTTGGAGTCTGTCAAGAGTGTGGATACCAACCAAACTTTGAGACTTAGGCCCAGGCAAAGGGTGGAGGAAAAGGACAGTACAGAATTAAAATTGTATATTGACCATGCCTGCTGCTTTCAGTTCAATATATATATATATTTGAAATTAAAAGTGAACTGAAAATCCATGGCATAGTACAAAGGGAGGAAGAGATGCCTGGTGCCGTGGAATGTAGGGATAGAGAAGAGTGAGCTGAACAAGTGCTGTGCCATCTGCTAGATAAGCTGTAGAACAGATTATTTATTATGACACTGCCTGTGAAGGGAAAGTAGATAGTTAGGATTGTGGAATTGAATTGAGAGGAAGTGTGTGAGATGGGCTTTTCGGATTTGGTTCATTTTACGCAGGCAGTTGCAGCAGAGAGCTGTTACAATTTATCATTCCAATTCATCTTTATTTTGTTCTGTGGGTGAAGACCTACTGCTGTTCTTAAATCCCTCAGAAGACACTGAAGGAATTGTTGCTTGCATACACGTATTCTAGCAATCTCTAATGTGGATAGAGACAGAGAGAAAATTGCCTTTAATTTTTGTGTTATTGCAGTGCTAATGAAGTGTGGTGAAAGCCTTTTACTTGAAAAAGGGTTTGAATGGGCACAGAGCTGTCACAGAGATGTGCCTCCTTAAAGGGCTCTTCCAGTGGCCCTGATGCTAAAGTTCTTATTTTCTCTGAAGATGGTTTGGAGTCTGGAATTTGATTGCTTCTGAAGTAGTAACAAGCTGGAAAAAAAACCTTTCGTAAGAGCAGCCAGTCTGTCTTGCATTGTGTATCTATTAACATGCAGTAGATATTGTTTTTTCTGTCATGCTCTCTTTTTTATTCTTAGATACATTTTAGAACTTGCTTGATATTTCTCCATTTTAAATGGAGTAATATATATATGTATATACACAAATTAATCTCTTGTCAGTTTGTCTTTATATTTTATTTACCAGGTAGCTGTCTCAAATGATGATACAGATCCATCCTCTCTGGCTTTAGTTACCTTACAATCTCTGCATAGCTGAAGGGGGTTTGGAGAAGTACAGCTACTGCTTAGCTTTGGCATCAGTTGTAATTGACTTGCATGATTTCTGTACATAAACAGTTTGTTCTTTTAATATGATAATCTGTTCTTGGTTTGAATTTCAAGGTAACTGTACCCTTGTGATACAGAAGCATGTGATAATTTGTATAAATATATGCATATTTAAGGATGGCAGTGCATACTGTTAACCTTGTAATATATTTCAACACACTTTGATATTATAACCTCAATTGTTTTTCACATATGAAACCTATCTCTTGTATTCCAGCAGCGTTATCTCTGTGGATATAGCTATGGTATTGTTCATGGCATCTGATACAAAGTGACCAGGAAAAACAACTTTTAAGTGTCTAGGTTGTCCCTTTGCAGACATGTATTCAGCTCTTTTATAATGTGAAGCTCAGTATAGTTTTATTTCCCAAACTATCAACCTTTTATGTAAGAAACAGTCTGTACTTGATGGCCAACACAGAGGGCATTAAGGTGGTAACTGTAAGGAAAAGCAGTAATGTCAGAATGGAGACATCTGTGGTTTGAAGGTGCTGAAGCTGCCTGCTAGTCAAAAATGCATGCCTGCTGGAGCTGCCTGCAGTAACAAAAATGCTTTTGTCTTAGTTGGTTTTCTTTTTCTTTTAAATGAGGGAGCAAAAAATGATAGTTTCCAGAAAAACCTGCCCTGAGGTCAGTAAGTAATGGAACTAACTTGGACATATTTGAATATGTGATAACTGGACAGTAGGACAAAAGAAAATTTCTTAGTTTAATAATGCAGGCATGCCATGGAGGTAGAGTATCTGTGCTCTTGGAGGAACTGAGTGCTATCAAAAGCATGAAGTCTGGTGTGTACTGTGTGTCCATTTTGGAAAAAAAAGTAGCTGTGGTGCAAAGATGCATGTCTGGCAAATTGCTTTAAAACAATTTTGATTAAAAACTAGCAATGTCAGTAAACCTAATCCCATTTTCAGTGGCTTTACATATAGCTTTATAACTACTGCTACAGTGTTTAAGTTAGTAAATATTAGACATTTCAGAGAGACTTTGGAATGAATGTATTTTGATAGCTGCTTTTAAGCTTATTTAGAAAAATGATCTTTTGTGAAAGTAGATCAAATACAGTAAAAGGGTACTAGGTCTCCAAGGTTTTTGTGATTTTTGGTAGTAATGTGTTGTAACAAGTGGGTAAAGAATGCTTGTGCAGCAAGAGGTTTAGTGTCTTAGTCTTTTTTTTAAAAGAGTGAGGCTGAATGATCTCCAGGAATGCTAAAAAAGGGCATCTACCTTTAGAAAGTTGGAAAATGAGCTTCTATTTTATCTACTAAAAGTTATAATTTAACAAAGTCCATTGCCTGGTATAGTGATAATACTGCATGATGTATCTTTTGAAGCTGGGAAACAGTGTCAGCACAATCACAAGAGGAGTTGGAATATACGGTTAGGATACATAAAGTTAGCAAATGTTCATCCTTCTTTTTATTATAATTAATCAACCCTTTTTATTAATAAAACTTTTTTTTTTTTTTTTAGGAGTTTGTTTACCAGGAAGCAGAGTGCAAGATTTGAAAAACAAAATGATGTGCGATGGAAGTTGTTTGGAAAAGTACCTCTTGGAGAAAACTTACAGAAAGACCCAAAGAAAATGCAAAAGGTATTTGTTGAATTCTGTGTTAAGATTAATGGTGAGTTTATGATCTGTGTATAGGACTATGCAGCCTGTTTGTTTGAGTTGCACACAATTTGCCAGAAAAGGCTCTTTGTTGAAATTTTACTTGTGTTACAACAGTGCTGTTCAGAAGAATGTGTTCTACTTGGTCATTACACTGAGTATGTGAAGCATGAAGAGCCCTCCTTAGTGCGTCATAAGAGAATGAAAAACCTAAGTGAAACTCACTTTTTCCCAACATTGTTGAAAGCAACACTTCAGAGAACTGGTTCTACTATAGATGAACCCAAGCTCTTGGCTAGTGAATCAAATGATTTGCCTTTCCAGTGGGGAAAATCTTGTGAAACCCAGCTATGTGTCAGTAGTTCATGAACTGCTCTTTCAGTGATGAGAAAACAGCCTCTTTCCATTTGTCTGACATGATATGGGATGTTTGGACTGTATTTAGTCTTTTTGGAGCTTTTTCTGTATTTCAGTTATCACTTCCTTGTTAAAATGACTGTAGGAATAGTAATGTTTGCATGGAAAGAGACCATGCTTCAAAAACAGCTGCTATGTGAAACGCAAATGCTGATTTGAAGGATTGTGCTGCTTAATTCAGGGTAAAGTATTCTAGAAATCCACATCATGTGACTGTTCTTAGATGTAGTTAGGGCTGTAAGGTGAAATTGAGGCAGCTTTATGAACTTGTCACTGTACTTAACCGTTCAGGCTTTATCTATAGCTTGTCTTGACACAATTAATGATTCAGAAGTGTTCACCAAAGATTTTTGATGGCAAAACTGAAGAGGCTTAATAAGTGCAGTACTCTGACATTTAGCAGTGTATTTTATTGTAGTGCCTGCTCTTTAATAAGTGGGTAAATAATTTGTTAATATTTTGTGGTTGTGGCTGATACTATGAATATTTTTCCTTTGCATGCAAACTATTTTATATTGCAGCTTTGAATGGTTGTATTAAATTTGTTATGAAACAGTCGCTATTAAATTTTATGAATTTTTATGTGGTATGGCATCCAACCATTAGTGAGTTTCTGGCAAAATTGCAGTCTGAAACAATTGTCTCCAGTGCCTCTTGGGTAACAATAACTAATCCTTCCTAAATGATTTGATGCTTTTTTGAAGTTATTTTTGCCATGTAGACTTGGAGTCATGAGTAATGCTGTAAGTCTCTAATTGAACCTCACCAGCATCTAAAAGCATAGCCTGATGTAGGGGACCCCTCACCAAAATAATAGTCAGGCAGGCTTTTTGAGCTCATGAGCCTTTTCTCAAGCCCTGTAAAAAGTCTTCTGACAGCACTCACTTATTCAACAAGTGTACATCCAACATAGCATCACACTGTATTTTGACAATGTAGGAATTAAAATCACTCCAGCTAAGATATTGCTTGTCCTGTTTTTAATGCTGAAAATACAAGTGAGTTTTAGTCTTCTGATGAAGAAGCAATATTGGTATATGCTCAGGCTGGGTTGCTTTACTGGGTCACTGAAAGCTTTTATATAATTTTTATCCAGTTAAATGTTTTAAAGCTTAGAGGCTGTCAGAATGAGTAATCTTGGAGAAGCTGGAAGTGCATTTGCAGTGGAGGTTTGCATTATTAATTTTTTATATCAGTTCTCTGCAGGAATTCAACTTAAGCAGAACTGGTTATGCCAGTTGCTTTTGCAATTGATGTCTGAAAATGTACTAAATCAGATGACAGCAACTCACCAGGAATTATCACCAAAGTTAAATTCTCTTCTCTCCTAGTAGACTGTAGAACTGAGCCAGGCTTTGCAGCCACTGTTTCTTTTAGAAACTCCTTTCAAACTTGGCAAGCACAGAAGTATATGTAAATACCATTTATTTGCAACAACTTCTCTCCCCCTAGTTTTGTTAGTGAATGCTCTTCAAAAGAAATTCCTTTAAAAATTCAAGAAGAGGTCACCAGTGTATCATTTGGTTGTCTCTCTCATGTGATCTGTCTTCAAACAACTTTTTTGCTTGTGACCAGTCAAGATTTTGTGTATTAAAAGAATAAGGCCAGAGGAAAGAGGAAAGCCAGATTTTGGCTATATTCTAGAGACATGTTACAGCTTTCTTCCCTATTTTTTAAAATAGTGTATTTATATTAATTTTCTTTTCTATAGTAGCAAAACCCATTTTTTAATCAGCAAATATGGGGTTTTTTTTTCCTGTCCAAGTGTGCTTTTACCCTATGAGGGTTGTACAATTCAGCTTTCACTATATGAATTCCAATTTTTTACAGTATCAATATTGATAAAATTCAGCACATATAACACTTGAGACCTTTCATTTACAATCTTTACTCAAAAAGTAATAATATTAATAAATATTTTATGATCTCATTTTCTGACATTTTATGTTGGAATATTAAAAAAAATTAAATCTTAAAAATAACCATGGTTTTTGACTTGTGGTTTGTAATTTTCTCAAACGTTTTTCTGTAATGATTAGGATATGGATATATATGAAGGGTCAACATTCCAGTCAATTAAAATCAGTTGTAATGAAGAGGCTCACTCTGCAGCACATGAAAAAGTGAAAATGAGCTCTTGAAACAGGAAGATAATTTGCTTGGCTCACAGGTGATTCTGTATTATGGGATGAACAGTAAAGCTTATAACATAACTGTAGGAAAAACTTCGTAAGTTGAGTTGGGTTAATTATAATTCAATTCAGTTTTCGCTTGATTCAAGCTATAATCCTACTTGATGAAGTAAAGCGATTTTTATTGAAGTCTATTGTCAAGGAAGAGGGTGGTCCTTGACAATACTTTTTAGGGTTCACAGATATCAGGGTAAAAGTGGCAAAAATAAAAGAAGAGTGGTACTATGACCACAACTTAGCAACATAAAACACTTCAATAATAATGAAAGTAAATGTGGGACAAGGCCCAAAAATCCAAATACAGTGACCAAGGGGACAAGATCTCTTTAGGAACCAGTGGTCAGAGATACAGGGAGTCCAGGGTATAAATATGGGACAAGAGAGGGGTGAAGTTGAGGTTAGGGTCCAGTGGGTATAGGGGAAAGTGGTGCAGAGGTGGAGTAAGGGAAGGAAGGGTTCAATGGGGTAGGTTGAGTGGAACACTGCATCAGCTGAGGGCCAATGGGAGAACATTCTAGGAACTGGGAGTGGTGATAATTAAGTGGGAAATGAGGGTTAGGAATATGCGTGAGGTATTAACATAGGCAGTCCCATAACTCTTTGGGACCTTTCTTTCTAGGGTCATGACAACTGAAGCAAATGCCCCCAAGGTTGAGGGTTGGGGTATAATTCTTCTTTGGTGATGGATGCCTGACCTGGAATACTGGTCAGCCTGACTCCTACAGTCTTTTCTGGCTTGGATGTGTTAGATGAAAAAGAGTTTCAAAGCAAGAAATATGGAAAAAATTTACTACAAGTCATACTTTAGGCAGACAGTGATAAAATCTCCCGTTATAAAGGGTGTGTTTTGTCCAGGTTAAAAAAAGAGCTGAGTCCCCAGAGCGCTGCTGCGTGGAGGTTCTCATGCTGCTCCATGTGCCCGAGCAGTGTGGCTGGAGCTGTGCAGTGTGAGGTGCTGCTGCCTTGTGTTCCACATCCACACATCTGCAGCCTCTGCTGGCTAAAAATACACACCCAGCTTTTCTGAGCGTTTGCCTGAGCCGTGCTTTACTGCGTTCACGTG
The DNA here is from genome assembly GCA_013186435.1 of Turdus rufiventris. Taxonomy (NCBI): domain Eukaryota; kingdom Metazoa; phylum Chordata; class Aves; order Passeriformes; family Turdidae; genus Turdus; species Turdus rufiventris. The sequence continues at coordinate 144,868 of PYHW01010756.1, forward strand.
GCCCATTCGGGGCCTTTGGAAGGGAAGTGGTTGGTTCAGGCTGGCTGCTGGTTCTGGCAGGAGCTAGAGCTACAGCTTTGCATAGAGCACTGTCGTGGGTTTGTACTGAGTTTGGGTAGCCTGGGTAAGTCATTGTGACTGGTGGCTATAGCTGCCAATAGGGTGAGTGTTTGCACATAACTTCACTGCCACTTTGAAGCTAGAAACCATGTAGTGCATTTTTTGTGTTCTACATGAGAAGTCAAGGGATGTAAATGAGTCACTTCCCGTGCTCTCCACTGTTGGGTTCATTTCTATTTGTCAGCCTTCAGAAAGGCAGGATTTAGAGTGGCAGAGTTCCTTTTTTTAACAAGAAGCAAGTGCAGTGTAAGAAGGTATAGCTGCTGTGGTTAGTCTAACCTATGTCTATTATTGTTACATTTCTGGAAATAAAAGTGTAAATAACTTCCTCAATAATTATAACCCAAAACTTCCAACTTGCCTTAAGGCACTGCTCTTTAGTGTCTTTCCTTCTGATCCAGTTACAAATAACTTTATTTTATTGTAATCGTAGATAAAGGGCATCTAACTTTTGTGAAATTAAATAAAAATAAAAGAAACCTATTATATCAGTGATGATGTCCTGAAAAGTCTTCTCTTTTTCCCCAACAAGAGCAGTACTAAATAGATAATTCAGCAATCCAGTAGGCTGTATTAATCTACAAAGAGTGTGTTGCCCTTGTCCTGTCTTGAAAATCATCTGCCTCAGACAAAAATACTATCATATTTAAACAGATAAAGCAGGAGTAGTAGGTTCCATTCACAGTAAATGAAAGGGTGATTTAATACTACGTCAGGATGATTGTTCCTGAGTATTTTAAAAATAAAAGCATTTAATATGACCCAGTCATGTATCATAATCTAGTGGAGTGTAGTTGACAAAGTGCTGCTTTTGATGCTGTTGAAACTTCTTCCCATATGTTAACAACACGTGAAAGTACAGAATATGTTCCAAGCATCAGACAAACAGAAGAGAGTACAATTTGAGTATTGGTTTAAATAGCTATGATAAACTACAGCTTGTTTTTGAAAGGAGGTGAAAGTCTTTTTCCTGCTTATCCAGATTTAAAGCTTTTGTTTTAGCTTTCTCACTCTCTGCAATGCCTAGTTAATTGTGGGGATCAAAAGCCCTGGAAGCTGGAGGGATCCTGGAGAGGAATTAGGAAACGTCACTGCCTGGTGCACAGCCTACAATTACACAGCTCCTGCAACACCTAGAAACCAAAGCCTCACCTTTCCTTGCTGAGCTGCAGCGGTGGATTAGACCAGGGATTTTTTTAAAATGTCTTTACTTTGTGCCTTTACATCATTTCATATGCAATTTTTAAGTTTTGTCAAGACTCCTTTTGTCCGTTCCTTAATTCCTACTGCCTTTAATGTGTCTCAGCTCATGCATCCTCCTGGCCCAGCCCATCCACAGGTCTGTTGGAGGATTGGTATCTGCTTTCAGGAGTAAAGATACTAAATAGAAGTATAAGCTTGGTGAGTTGGTACTGCAGTTACAGTGTCAGCTGCTGTCTGTGCTGCAAAGTCTGTTTCAGTTGCGGATGTAGGTTTGGGGGAAGTGCAGTAACTTTGAAGTTTTTTCTTTATCACAATCGGGACAGTTACTTTGTAGCCCAAGTTGATACTTAGCATTAACTGGAACATAAATGCTGATAGCGCAAGATTCTTTTTAAATTCAGGAAGCCACAAATTCGTGGAAAAATGATTGCCTTTTGGGTATCAAGTACACAAGTCTTTCTAACCCCAAAATTTCAAAACCAGAGATTGTAACTTTTCAGGACAGCTGATACATCAGTGGAAATTTGTTCTTACTTGTGTTAAATAAGAATCCATCATGCAACTGGTATTTGTATGTCTTCCAGTGCTAATAGAAAGACACTTACACACTTACTTTGTGTAGTCAGTCAGCTTTTTTCCATGTAGTAACCTTCCACTGGAAACACACAGGAGGCTTTCAGATTCCTCCCCTCATGGGTTTTTAAATTAAAATAGATGTCTGTAGAGAGCAAGCCTGGAAATAATGCCATGTGGCTTTGGCTGTTGCATTGCACAAACACTTGGCAAAGCATTGCTGTGAAGCAAGGCTGGCGGTACATTTTTCATAGCAGGTGTGTAGCCCCTAAATATTGTGGTAGAACTGCCTATTCTAACTGGATACTGAAACATTTCCATTGCTGACATGTCAAATTGAGAAAGCTTTGCTAGACTTCATTGTGATAATTGTGTGTTAAGCAGAAGCAAGCTCCCAAGAAACTTGACCCAAAGGTTTTCTTTGTCTGTCTTCCAGTTTATACATCTCCAGCTTCATCTAAAATGAAAGAATGGAGGTAGGTACAGGTTTTGAAAGGCTGACTCTTGCCATGCTCGCTAGCAACAACAAACAAAGCTGATGTTTTTTAGCTCTGCAAAATGAATGGAGGTCCTGTGTGTTACTGGAAACCTTGAAGATATGGATGTAAGGATTTTGAAGAGCCAGACTGGTGCTTTTTCCTGAAGTGTCTTTCTGAAGGAAGACTAGCTAATTTTATGTTCTCATTATCCTTCTCTCTCTGAGGACTACTATTTTTTGCCTTGGTTTTACTACAAATTTGTCATGCCTGTTACTACTTTCACCTAATTTTCTTGTGCTCTATTGAGAAGTTGTCACTTGAGCATGACAAAGTTCAATGGAAACAGCTTCATGAATATTAAAGCTTAAAAATAGTAATCAATTTAAGCCACACTATGAAGGTATGTTGCCCTCCTTAATATATTATATTTCTAAAAATCTACTTCTTCTTGTCAAGACTGAAGTTACCACAACTTTGTTGTGAAGATGATTGTATTCAGGAATATTTACATTTTGATATATTTTTTTTGTAAAATTAAAGAATGCACAAGGATCTGGACAAGGGATAAGAGAGAACATGACACATGCTATCAGTATGAGTACAAAAGAAGCTTTTATAAAGTAGGGAAAGAAATTGGCACTGGTAATGGCTTCAAAGGTAATTTCAGTGATCATAGAAGCAAACATGGGTGGAAAAAAACACTCAGAGGTTTTAATGCAGTAGACTTATTTCCTTATCTTTCTGTAGTTTCTAAATGCAGACAAGCATCAAACTTGAAGAGGTCGGAGACCCTTTAAGATACCAAGTCTTGATGAGGGAGCAGAAGAGAAATTATCAAAGAGACTTGAAAACAGGGGAGCAGTAGAATATGGTTAAAACCTTTCCCTACATTACTTTGGTGTATGTGCTGGAGTCATGGAGCTAGATACAAATGTGCACAGACTCACCTGCAAAGACAGCTGTTTGCAGACCAAAACAGTGACTGTGCCCTGGGGTGTCTCTGAACAGCATAAAATACAAGTTGTTGTGCATTGCAAAGTAGTGGCATTCCTGGGTGAATACTACAAATATTGATATTGCAACTGATTTGAGACATTGCAAGATGAAATGTGATATTCCTGTGAATTCTTTCCTGTCTATATACTGGAGTTAATCTGGATTTTTGGCCATTTCAGAGTGATGTTGGCATCAGGTTGATGTGGCATGGAGAGTCCTTTTATTTTAGTGTCTCTCTCAGAATGAGGGGGACATGATCTGAGTTTTAACATGGTCTTTAGCCACAGTTAGAGTGTTATTTGAGACTAGATAGGAAAGGTAAGTTTTCTTCTGCAACATAAGCACTGATGTGAAATGTCAGAAGAAAAAGTTGCTGAGAGATTATTTGGAAGGGTATGAGGCTGAAACTGTACAGATAATTAAGGTGGAGAGATCAGTGAGCAGGCATACAGATTAAGTAAAGTTATATTTTCACATGAAGTTTATATCCAGTGGAATTCCAGTCCCTGGAAGTAATGTTTATGGGATATGCTGAAAGCAGTTGTTTATAGCATTTGATTCTGGCAGATGCTCACAAGAAAATAGCAGTAAAATAAAACAACCATTTAGCTTGTATTCTCTTGCTCAGACATTTCCCAGATGCTTGTCCTGCTGGAAGCCTTTCTTGCAGATGCTTCCATTTGATTAACAGATGTGCAGATTAAATTGTGTCCTTTGCAGTGTTCTAAGCAGGAGGTTGTTGTTTTTTTGTTGTTACTGTGACTCATGTTGGAGTCACTTGTAACAGTATACTGCACAACCTGATTGAATATCCCACTTTTGACAGTAAAAAGCTGTCCTTAAGCAACATGGTTCATGATATCCTTTGTCTCCAAGTACTTCAAATATTTTCCTTGCTTTTTTTAATGAAGCATGTCACTCTATATAACCAATACCCACTTAAATTATTTACATATAGTGCAAACGAAATGTGAACCCTGAGGGTGAGAACCATCTGATACACAGCACATTGAATGATCAGAGGCAACAGACTTTGAAACAGGAAACTTGTTCTTTCTTGGAAGAGCTAACCTGGCCTTGTCTATGCTTAGGTTTTAAATGTTCTTTATCTAATGCCTCAGTTGCTCAAAATATGATGTTATAAAAATATGTATATGGAAAAATTGTTAAAATAGTCCAGTGGCTGGAGTACAGGACTGCAAAACAGAGTATGTGATTTCTTACTCTTTTGCTTTACTTCTAACTTTCTGTAAGATGTATGGATGATTTTATTCATGTAACTTTAATGTGATTGTGTGGGATCACATCAGTTGCCAGCCCAGGTTCTGTATCCCCTGTAATCTGAAAGGAAAAGTAGATGCTTCCCAAGGGAAAAGAGGCAAATTTCAGAGCACTTGAAATGATGCCTATGAATAGTGTGAGGTTTTCCTCACAGCCTAGCCATAGTGTCTTCTACATTCCTTAGGCATTCCTAATATGTAAAGTATGGAACAGGAGAATACTGTGGTACTAAAGATGACAGAGATGTCCTGGTAGAAGATAAAACTTAACACATATGATGTTATTACAGTCAAGTTCTGTCATGTCATTGCTATCTTCTGCTCAGGTATCCTTTCTTTAGTGTAAGAGGATTAAACATATATGTGTACAGATATAGAGAGAGCTGTGTAAAGCAAGTAGGGCTGATGGTTCTTGAACCACTAATTATTTGTAGAGCTTGGCAGATTACTAAAGTGTGCAAGTTAAGCATGCAGTTCTGATTTCTCAGGTTGTTAGATCAGTAACTAATAAATTAATTGTATTTCAGAATAGTTCTGTACTGGTTCTTAAATTATATAAAAAGTTTCCAAATAAGTTGTTTGAGTGTAATATCTGAACTCAGATATATATTTTCTCTGTAAAGTTTTGAAGGATAGTCTCATAATCTGATCTTTGCCTGAGGTTTCAGTCTTAAGTTCTCCTCAAATTCTCTTTGATTACTGCATATATAAGGGTCTTCATTAAAAGTATTACGTTATGGCCCGTGAAGAATCAGATCTTAGTTTCCCAACCCAAAGATCATCACAAATTTCACGATCTGGTAGTCCTGCTGCGTATTCTTTCCTTCCCTTTTCCTTTCACGTTTACATTGCCCCACAGTAGGCATTGCAGAGTAACCCAGCTAATGGAACAAAACAAAAGGTGTGGTTTTGGTGTTACCATTTCCCCAGTTCAGCATATTGAAAGTCACATGGCTTTGTAATGGTGGCACAGAAATGGTGTGAGGGGCCAGAAGGGGGGTGGGGGGCAGTGAAGTGCTGGGTGTGAACCAGCTGAAATTGTCTGGTAAGCTATTTCATTTAGAAAAGGTAAGAGATTTCAGATGGACGTGCATTAGACAGTCATGAAACAATGGAAGGGAATGTTGAAGCACTGCTTGCACTGCTTACCACTGAATAGTGCTAAGACTTAAAATCTAGGGGAAAAATATTTGGGTTTTTTTTTGGGGGGGGTTGTTTTTTTTGTTTTTTGGGGTTTTTTGTTTGTTTGTTTTGTTTTATTTTGTTTTTTTGCTTGTGCAATTCTGGTCCAGTCTTTATTCTATATGCTGAGTGAGGCCAGTGGTAAAAATAAAATGCAGTTAAATCTTGCACATAACCTGCTTGAGTAGTCTCAGGTACTTCTGTAAATGCAGCACCCTAAAAATAATGACTGCTGCCAACTGTAACATGTGGCCAGCTGTGGTTTGAGTTGCAGGGAGCACTTCACTTTTCACCCCACAGTATCTTCCTGTGTCACCATGCATCCCTCTTTCCCAGTCAGCACTTTGCAGAAGAGCTGCAATATCGTTCTATTTTCAGTGTGAAAGCACAGACAGCTACTGCAGGAATACCAATGCCCACCCAAGGGTGCTCATCTGCAGGAGCTGCTTTTTGCCTGTGCTAATAGCTATAACTTTCCATTAATCATTTTTTGATATGTATATCTTCATTTCAGATAGTTAATGCGATAAAGCATTAGCACTGCAGCCTGTAGTGTTTTGCATGAGCTGTGTTGACTTGTGCTCTGGCATGAGATGTTTGAAAGGTGTCTGTAACGAATTGGCGGTGCTGGGAATGAAGCCGGGATACTTCTGAACAGTGAGTTGTTCTGTATTTGGCATCATATTGCTGCATCTGTGAAACAGATGTGAAGTCACCTGTTGAAAACAGTAGCTGATATATAACCTAGCAATTCTGAGAAAATTAGTTAACTTCTACAAAGCCACCATTTGAAAGCAGAATATTTAAGTGACTGGTTATTTTCAGATCAGTCCTTGCTGATCATTTTGGAATTGAGGATCAGACTTTGGTGAAGATCATGAGCAATTCACCCTGGCAGCTGTAAATCACAGTCGGTGATATTTAAGAATATGAAATCCTTAGAGAAGAGCTGAGAAAATGGCAACAATCGCAGCTCAGTAGATGATATTTTTCATTTTATATTTTAATATTTTAAGTCTACCAAAGATGGAGCAACAGCAACTTGGTGTCTCCACTGAGTTAAATAATAGAGCCTTTGGACAAAGGAAAAATTAAAGTTGATATTCTATCTGAATTGAAGCAAAATATTTAGCAAGAGGTAATATGTAAGTTGTCCGAACTGTAGGAGAGATTTATATATCTATCTCTTAGAGCTGTCAGAGGTGGACAAAGCATGAGTGGTACTCAAAAGATGCCTATACTATAGGAAGTATTTGAGCGCAGCACTGCTGCTGTTCCTTCGGCACTGATGTAGGGGTTGATGAGTTTTAGTTGTTCCTGCACTTCGGACAGGTACCGAGGCTGTCTCAGCGAGGCACAGCAGCGGGACTCGGTACAAGCAATCGCCTGGCTTGGAGCCAGGGACGCGGCAGTTGGGAATCAGTGGAGAGAGATGTGAGTGTTTGCGGAACGCAGCTGAATCCTAAACCAGCACCCGTAACGCTGAGCTGACAGACTGCGGCTAGCGCAGAGGAGCTTGTGCGAGGTTTGTGTTGTCCGTCACGGAGCCGGATCTGCCCCGGGCAGAGCAGAGCAGGGCAGGGCTGCCGGGGCGGCCCGGGAGGCGGGCCGCGTGTGCCAGGCGGAGCCGTGCGTGCCCAGGCAGCGCTGGGCGAGGCGGAGAGAAGCGATGGTGTGCGGCGGCTCCGCGGGTGATTAGCGCGGCTGGCGGGGCGGGG
>PYHW01010756.1:152468-185260 GCA_013186435.1 Turdus rufiventris
GCCCGCGAGGCCGTGCGGGCCCGGGCGGCGGGAGCCAGGCCCGGTGCGGGGCGGGCAATGGGGCTCCGACGCCGCCGCCCGTGAGGGACCGCAGCGTTCATGGTGAGCGGGGCGGCTGCGGGATGGGCTTCGGGGTAGGCGGGATGGGCGGGCGGCCACTTGATCGCGTGTCGGTGAACCCGGCCTCGTCCGCTTGTCAGTCGCCTCACCGAGTCCGGGGGAGAACCAGCTCACCGGGAAGGGATTCTCTTTGTGCGAGGCGAGACTCGCCGGGATGGGAGGTGCCGGGTGTTCGGGGTACCGGAGCTTGGGGGCTGCAGGCTGGAAGCCCGGCTGTGCCGGCCATCCCTCCTGCCCTGCACCCGCCGAGCCTGGCGTCTGCCGCTCCGGCACCCAGCATGAATATTTCATATTCGGCTTTGTCGGAAAGCGGCTGCCTTTAAACATGCAGGGCCAAAACGAGATGACCTTGATGGAGCAGTTTGTGTTATTGTGCGTTCGGTTCTGCTGTGCTGCTGGTGCCTGGGGAGGCTCGGGGCGTGTGGCGAGGCACACAGCGCTCTGCCGGGTGGAGCAGTGTATCTTTCAGCGCTTGTCCTGTGTTCTGGAGGGTTATTTACGTCTCTCGGTAGAGATTGTTGAGGATCTTTTTGTAGGTTGGCTTTTCTTTCTTGAAGAATTGCAGATGATCACCACAGTCAGAGCTTCTTGCATCTTAACTATAAAGCCGGCAGGTTCCACCCGGAATTAAACTTGGTTTCGGGAGGCGTGTTTGTGTGGGTTTTCTTTGTTTGGTTTGAATTATTTAAATCAGTGCTTTAATCTACAGCACGCTCTTAATAGAACATCTTCAAACCCTAGTTCAGCTGTTGTGAACAGCTGAAGGTGAAACCTGGAAGAAAGCCTAAATGATCCCAGTGATAAGGCTATATTTTAAATCATAAACACTCAGCTCATCCTAAGTTGATCCTAAAATTAACCTAGAACCATATCGGGTTAGTAACTCGTAATTGCAGCATAGCATTTAAACAGATCCTGAATTATTTGTGTCTGTGAGAGATTCGAGTCCGGTTTAAAAGAAAAAGCTTAAAATGAGCTATTGTGTAGCTCAGCCTAATGCAGTATGCCTGTATGTGCAAATACTTGTATTTGCTCAGTCAGCAGATCTCTTAATACGAGTTTGTGGAGGCTTCAGTGTGCTTCATTGCTGTATCATATGTTGTGCTCTGAAATTGCATTCTCTTCTCACTGGAGTAAAAGATAATTTTAATGAGCTTTTGTTTTCTGTGGATTTTGGGGCATTTGGTTTTTGTAGGTTTTTTGAGGGGAACTGGGGTGGGAGGTTTTGTTTGGCTGGGTTTTTTTCATTTTCCCTGATTAACAACTAGTCTTGTAGATAATATCACCAGAGCACATTTCTATTCTTTTTTAGCTCCCACAGAAAAGGATGAAATTGCTACAAAGGAATCATACTTGTACTCTGATCAAACGTGCCACTCCCATTTTTGTGCTGGTCTGGCTTTTTTGCTGTCGTGTAGTGCTGAGTAGAACACCAGTGAATACTTGCTGAAATGCAGGGTGGGCTTTGGCTCTTTCGAGAGGTTTGCATAATTGTGCTGATACTGTAACTAGCCGTCCATATTTAGAAATGAAACATTTTATTCACCAAGAAATTCTTGTAAGGAGATGCGTACTGCTGCTCTGGAGGATTTTGTGCTTAGCTGAAAGGGATTTCTAAATCAATTTGGGTGTACAGACAAAAACTCCCTTTGCAGCCCAATGTGGACATTCTTTTCTCACTTTCCAAAAGCAATTTTACTCTTCAGTTGACTTTCAGTGAAAGAAGACCCTGAATATGATTTTCATAAGTCACAATTAAGCAGCTTTTCTGCAACTTTAATAAACATTGGGCACTTATGTTTTAATATCAAATTCTGAGATGCTTTAGGGCGTAAGAGAGGTTAATATTTGACTATGTTAATTTGTCCTTACTCATTAAAGAATCAGTCTCCTAATAGAAACTGGGAGAAAGAAAAGCCATTTGCTTCATTGCTATCAGCACAGCGGATTTACTCTGCAGCTGGTGCAGCTGAAGCCCAGTACGATGGTGCACTTACACACTGGTCACTCTTGACCAGTGTAAGACTACTGCCTGTGCTTTCTGAATATGCTCTCCATCTCAACACCTTTTTTACAGCATTTTTTTTGCTTTTTTTTTACTCTGGAGGTCTTTTTTAGTGAATGGTTTTGTCAGAATGAGCACTGTCCCGTTACTTGACAAAGCTAAGTACTAGTCTGTAGTTTAAACACATTTTCTTTGGTTATTTTCCTTGTTTTCAAACTGATGTCATGCATAGCAGTATTAGCTGGTATTAATGAGCCAGACATTCCAAATTCATGACCATGTTTCCCATTACAGCAATGTAGTCATCATAGGATTGATTGTTGAGCCAGTGCCCAGTTATTAGACAAGGAAAAATGGGGATTTTCTGTGTCCTGGGGACTGCACAGACCTGTGCCCACGAGTCCCACAGAAGTAGTTTGAACTTGGATTGAACTGTACGACACAGAGTAGAAGACCAAGGCAGTGTTGGTCAATATTCATTGCATCCTATCTTGTTTTCATTCATCCCCTTTTTTAAGGTGTGATTGGAGATGGAAGGGATGGATCCATTTTAATTGTCGAATGAACCTCGTTGTGTTGGAAACATTGTATTTATTGCCCAAGGAAGTTTTGATGAAATGTAGAGCTTAGATTGAGAGAAATAAAGCAATACTATTTTAGGAACTTTTTGTGCTAGCAGGAAAAGGTCTATGGCTGGAACACTCTTCATAGTGCTTATTGACAGTGTACAGTTGTGTTTTTCTAAATTAAATTTCAATAAAAAAGATATAAAAAAGCTGTGCACGAAAGCCTTTGAGTTTTGGAAGTGGCAAGAATAATTTTAAAGTTGAATGTAGAAGTAACTATACCGTGGGTTTAATTTTTCCAAAGGACTCTTTGACTATGTTTGTTGTTTGTGGATCGCTGATACTTTGCATTCTTAATGTTTGCTGTAATACTTAAAGCACTGAAGTAGATGGAAGTTGTGTAAAGGTAGTTTTATCCCACTAGGTCATGGTTTTAGTATACTTTTTTTTAAACCAGTATTTGTAGGAAAAGTAAAGATAAAATGGTGCCTGAATGCCAAGTTCTCTCCTATAGATCAGGGTGATGCAGTAATTAAGGGTAGAAGGACCTCTGAGAGGCCAACTCTCCTCTCAGCACAGAATCTACTTAAACCAGGTTCTCAGGGCTCATCCACCTGAGCTTTGAATGCTTTCAGGGTTGGGAGTTCTGTCACATCTCAGGCAACTTGTCCCAGTGCTCACCTCCCCTCTCTCCAAAGCCTTTTCCTGTGAAGGCTGAGCAAGCCTGCTTCTCTTGGCCTCTTTTCATGTAGCACTTGCTCCTCACCCTGACATCTCGATGTCTCTTTGCTGGTCTTGCTCCAGTGTGTGTCAGTGTCTGATTACAGACACAGGTTAACACTGTTGTGATTTAGGATTGTGCAAGACATTGTACCAAGGGCGGACTTTCTGTCTAACGCTGATTTTTAACCTTTTTTTCTCTCCCTGTTGTTAAGCTGTTGCATATTAAACAGCTTGCATAGGAGAAATCTTACAATGAGATTTTAAGACATGGACTTTGTGGTCATTTTTGACTTTAATTTCAAAACCGTTTAAATGAAAAGAAATTTAAATAGGTCCTATTTTTGTACCCCAGACAGTGTCTGCTGTTTGTAAACTCCTTCTTAGTACTACTTTGTAAAAGCAGGCTGTCAGCCAGAGGAACTTAAGATCTTTATGCAAATAGAAAAAATGGAAAAACCCATGAAGACTCATTCCTGAAGATAAATTTTGTTTTCAGTGTTGATGTTGCTCTAGTTGCAAAGCTTAAAAGAGACTGCAGTAGGGCTGAGATGTGAAGGCATGATCTTGAAGCCTTTTGTAGTTCCCTTCTTAAATTCTCAAGTGCATCATCTTGGTGCTCTCCACTCTTGTAAGCTTCCCTGTCTTTTTCTTCTCTAGGAATATGAAGAAAAAACTGGACGAGCTCAGAGACCACTCTCTCCTAAACAGAATGTGAGGAAGAATCTCGATTTTGAACCACTCTCCACTACAGCACTAATTTTAGAGGATCGACCAGCGTAAGTTTTGGAAGTGCCACAGTGAAGGTCTCTTTAAATTTAACCTGGCAAAGATTTTCTAACTCAGTATATTTGCTTATTCTAACTTCAATAGATTATTTAAAATCTAAAGTAGATTTTTTTTTTCAGACTAGTGAATATGAAATTGGGTTGATTGTGGGGAAAATTATTCAAACAGAAGGAACTTTATTTTATAATAACAGCAATGGCTTTTTGTGAAGGGAGTTAATTAGGATAGCAGAGCTTTAGTTTTGAGTAATTCTACCTCCTAAACATGATTAAGGGATTTCTACTTTCCATGAGAGAACCTAAGCATAAAAACAAAGCTGATATATGCTAAAGAAATGGAGAAGCAAGAATACAGAGTCCTGTTTACACAGAGAAAGACCACACCTCCGTAAATAATGAAACAGTATAGTGATTGCTTTGCAGTGAGTTCAGCATCACATTCTAAGGGTTGTCAAGCACTTGATGAGTTGTTTCATACCTTTCACTGCAAGGAGATTTTTGCATATGCAGACTGACTCTAAAGTGATTTACCAGCAGCTGCTTTACCATGTTTTTTTCCTGAATTACACGAATTCAGTCATGCTTAGTCAGTTTCTGATTATGAATGTGATCTGGCTTAATGGGTATGACATCTGCATTTTCGGTAGAGCTCTGCATTGGTGTGAAGAACTGGCATAACACAGATCTCTGTTTTCATCAAAAACCTGGATGAAAAATGCTCATATCAAAGTAGTCTCTGTGTAGGGTTACTTAAGTAACTTTCTGGCTTGGCTGATGGACTGTGTGACAAGACATGGGGAGATTTAGAAAAATGTAAAACTGATTATTTGTTATAGCAGGCTTTATTTTGTACAACTGGAAACAAAACATACTAGCTTGTCTGTTGTATTTAAAACCTGCTAAAAATCTGGTTTTTTGTGGGATTATCTGAGTAGTACAGCGTTCATATAGATGGAATTAGTGTTATATTACAGGAAAATGTTCAGATTTTGCTTTCTTTCCTACTGTTGGTAGAGTGAGGAACTTCTAGTAGAGAGGTATTTTTAAAATTGAAGACAATTGAAACATCACTTCTTTTGTCTAATGGGAGAACTGCTCTTGACAGCAGTGCTGTCATCTGACTCTCACTAAGGAATATTTTTAAATTGTTTACCTCCAGGTTGCATACAAATTTTTTAATGTTTATTTATTAGGTTTTTTTAGTAGTTTCTTTTTTAAGGCTTCAGACAGAAAAGTGGAGTGAGATTTTTTCTTTTTTTTTTTTCAAAATACCTGCCCTCATTTGTAGGGCTTAGGTCAGACTTCATAGTAAGAAATCAATAAATGTTCCATAGTGCCTCTAGCTTCAACTGGAAAAAGTATTAGTTGAATATATAATAGATATTCATAGATACTAAACATCATCTCACATGTATGTTGGTGATATTAAGACATAGAGCAAATAATTTGAGTGGTAGAATTTAAGTTAGCAAAACTTGAATTATTTAATCTCTTTTTCCTTTCTAAACTTCCCCTAAATTAAATAATTTCTAAAGATTTAAAAAAAGATGCAGATGGATTTACCAAAGTGAAACTGGAAAGAGAGTAGATTGGCCTCTGTGGTTAACAAACCAACATTTCACCAATGTGAAAACTTACTTTTGTTTTTCTAATAACAATCTTGATTTGGAAAAATACTCATAGACCAGTATCATGTCATTATGTGTACATTGCAGGCACTGTGATTAGATAAATAATAATGCATGCTAGCTATTAATGGTGTTTGGGGCTGTCAGCTGCCTGATATGTTCCTTACAGGAACATGAAAGTGAATTTTTGCTTAACTTTTCTATTAAACAAAGGCATAAACTGTTCTAGGAATAAAATACAGTGTTCTACAATACAGAAGAACAAAATAGTTAGTCATTTCCTGTTTTGATGTTTTGCTGATGCTGTAGTTGTAAGAGATACATATGGCTATGTTATTTACAAATAGGATTAGCTGAAAAGTCATGTGAATGCATGCATTTGTATGGCAGAGTCTCAATCACAAATGAAAATGTTTTGTTAGTATTAATAAGTGGAGAATAGTGAGGATGACTCCAGTGCCACTTGTTGCTCTAGAAGAGAGGTAAAGGAGTTAAGTCTTTAAAATAGAAATGGGGTTTCAGAGAGCAGAGGGAAAAGGCTGGATTAGGGACTCATTATATGTGGGTAAAGAAAGTTGTGGATGTAACTGTTAGACAGGGTGAACAGTAAGAAAGAGTGCAATGCTGTATCTTACTAGTTCAAAAATGGCAAGCTTTGTATATACCAGTATATTCTCTTTAGGAAGATCAGCCTGTGAATTCAGTTGGTTTAATAATAAAAATGCTGAAATTACCAAATGTAAGGAAATTACTCAGCGTATTTTATGTATAAACGTAGTCAGAGCTGGTCAGTGTTCTTCCCTTCTGCTGACTCTGGCAAAAAAAAAAGATTCTTTCCAAGGATCTGTTGTTCTGCACTTTGACTGGTTATTTTGACAAGAAGCAGAGTGTGCTTTTCGTTTAGAAGTGTCTAGAATTTTATTTAGACAGTCATGCCAACTGTAAATATTTTTTTTTTTAGGAATCTTCCTGCAAAACCAGCAGAAGAAGCTCAGAAACACAGGCAACAGTACGAAGAAATGGTGGTTCAAGCAAAAAAAAGAGGTGATGGGATTTCTTGTCTTCAGAGGTGAAAAGTATAAGGGTATTTCTAAGTCTGGAATGTACTTGTGTCAGCCTGTTGTTCTGTGATGTGAGGGATCTTTGTCTCCTCTCAAAGAAACATCACTCCCAAGAGAGAGGAGCAAAAGTAGTTGAAAAGCCTAGCCCCAGGCTGAAAAAAAATGGTCCTAGAATCCAGCAGGAAATAATTTTTTAATAATTTTTAATCTTAAATGAGTAGCCTTTATTTTAAGTTTAAAAACTTGGTAATCTACTTAAGTTCAAAAACTTAGTAATATATTGAAATAGGTTGTTGGTCAAATTAGTGGACTTAAGACTGCAGGATATTTGTCTGTTTGATGCTGGAAACAACCTGTTCAGGCTGTAGTACATAAACACAATTTTCCACATGGAAAATGTATGCAGTTATGTTCATTTGATAATCTCTCGCTTAAAATTTACAGCTCTCTAGGGATTTGCTCATAATTTCTTGCCTGATGTTTTTCATACGAGTGTCTTAGTAACACTTTACCATGAACATGAGGTAGAGGGTGATGGTAGTGGTTTCTTTTGGCTGATGTTTTTGACCATCTGGTTTTTCTAATTAAAAACAAGCTTTGCAGTAATAGGAGATTCACACTTGGGTTTTGCATCCAGTGGGAGCTACTGGGAATATTTTTTTCCAGATGGCAAGACTCTTTCATGGAACAGTGAAAAGGGTATATGAACACAGGATTTACTTGCATTCTGCAGCTGACAGACTAATAGAAGTATCCTCTTGTGATTTTGAACATCCTACACCTACCAGGAAGTTTTAACTTCGTGTGACTCCTGGTGCAACTACTGTATGTGTAGTCTAAAGGAGTTTCCCTGTTCTTTCTTTGCATGTAGGGTGAGTGGGTTGGGGAAAATGGGGTGATTGTTAGGTGATGGACCAGGTCCTTGTGCTGTCTTCATTGAACTGAGTGTGGCATTGTGTCCAGAAAAATACCATGACAAACCCATTTTCCCTAAAGCCACTCCAGATGAACAGCTTTGCAGAGTGATACATTGTCTAGAGGTCAGGAGATCAAAGACTGTAAACACCCTCTTGTTGCTTAGAGAAAAATTGAAAGCCTGCATTTCAGATGCTTGCAAAGAGCTGAAAACATTATGAGGCAGTTGCTATGGTTCTGCTCAGGCACAGCTTCTGTGGGGCTTTAAAGAGGATCTATCAGGTACATTGTGTCCATTCCAAAGACCTTGTTCATGGTACTGCTGTTCTTCAGTGAGTTCTGCCTGCCAGGTGAGCACCTCCTTGTACTGTAGGCAGCATGTGAATGCACACCCGTGTCCTGCTGTAGAGACTGCCTGTGTTTGTCTAACGAATGTGCCTGTGGAAAACCAGTAGTTGATAATGCAGGAAGAAATACTGAATGATAATTCCAAACGCCAAAATACATCTGAACAAGTAATGAAATATGTTTTCTTGTTAGCGAACTGAAGGTTTCCATTTGGGATGTTAAACATTTAGATTATCCATATGTGAAGGAGCATCAAAAATGTGGCTCTTGTGATTTTTTGACAGTATACCTAAATTGTAATAGAAGAATTTACACAAAATAAAAATTTGTATTCATTTCACCTGTAGTTTTGAGTCTGCCATAAAAGGGGTGGGGCTTTATTAGGAAATGCTCTGACTTGTTCTACTAGGTGAGGCTGTTGGCTGTGTGAGGAGCTAATTAAAGCTTAATAGTGTGGTTAGATTTGAAGAGTCAAAGAAATCATACCTTATCTAATTCCCTTTGTCCCATCTGTTGAAAATGAGACTTATAGTTCCAGTTTGTTCTTTATTCACACTTGCAGTCACTGCTCAGCTGGCTGTGTGCTTGGGAAATTTTCAGAATTTGAACAGTCCACTGTACTTTAGGGTGAACACAGTGTGCTTTACATGTTGCATAGCCATGGCTGAGTATTTAGTTTCTGGTTTTATTAACTTAAAAAGGAAATTCCTTTTTTGCAGAGCTTAAAGAAGCCCAGAAGAGAAAGAAACAACTGGAAGAACGCTGTAAACTGGAAGATAGCATCGGCAATGCTGTTTTAACTTGGAACAATGAAATCTTACCCAACTGGGAAACTATGTAAGGCAGTATGTTATACTGAGTTTTAATTAAAAATTGCAGTCTATATCCTGAAGAGAAGTTGCAAAGTTAGGAAGCATAATTTTTAAATGGTCTTGGAAGCTTTTGTTAGAAAATCATTCTTGGACAGCTACAAAAGAAATAAGCGGCATCTTTATTTCTACAAGGTGGTTGGAAGTGATGCAGTACTGTCTTACTTGTCTTTAATGAAGGCTGAAGATACTCAAACTAGGAAGCACTGAGGAGTGATGTGACAGAGAATGTAAAAGCATAAGGCATAGTACTTGAACATCATTAATTTGTCAGAAATGAGCTTTCTGTGACTGTTTGAGCTGTTAATGTAACATGAGTGTAGGTAGAAGTATGTGAGTGGTTTATGAAGCCTCTTTCCAGAATGGTATATGTGCTGGGAGAATCAAATTATGGAAAAAGAAATAGGGAAGAAGTTATTTATATAAACCGCTAGAAGATTTCCTCCAAAGGCATGGGACAGACAGTTGATGAAGTACCTTGGTGGTCTTTGTTAGTCTTCTTAAAAAAAACCAGCCCCAGTTCTCCAAATACAACCACCACAACAACATAGACTGAAAACCAGCAGCACTCAGAACTGCAATTTGCTTAACAATGGAATTCAGTTATCCTGAGAATATATATTAACAACATGGACAGAATTTGCTGGAAAACGTGTTTCTGGAAAACTGAAGTATAATGAACTAAATATAAACAAATTGTAGATTTACATGTTTGTCTTTAGTATTTGAAGATGCATCTGTTATGGTTGCTGTAAAAATTAAGTCACCTTTTCCTTTATTGGTTTATAAATTCAGAAGTTCCCCAATGTGTTCACTGTTTTACATTTCAGTTTTTAGAATCTGCTGAAAGATAAAAAGATTGTTGTGGTTTTACCACTTTTCATTGGTGCTTAAGTGCTATCTTGTTCCTCCTGCTGGGCTCTCAGATAGCTGAACATCCGCTGCATCCATTCCAAAGCCTGTTGTCTGTTAAAATGTGTTTTAAGGTCCCACCTAAAAGTCAGTGCTTGTCACATCTTCGTGAATTTTTCCAGAGGCACAGAACTGCAAAGATAGGTGGGAAGCTGCATTTCTGTTTGCACAGCAGGGTGATGACAGAGGGCAGAGGGTAGGCTTCCATTACTTACTCCTGTATTTAGTCTTGTATGGAGCTGTCCAGTCTTAAGCATAGGCAGTGGCATAGGTATGGACTTCCTTTCCATTTATTTACTTTTTCCCTATGATTTTTACTAATCAAGTGTGGCTGCAGATTATGTGTATTGTGATTGCTGTGCTTCTGTCAATATAAAGCCATTACATTCATTGGAAGGAAGAAAGATTTCCTTTGCAGTTCAAAGCAAAGTAGTACTAAAGAATGGATATGTGCAAATTGTATTTTCTTCTTGGGCTGTTGATGTTCATTTTGGTTTGAATCCCATCAGCACTGGTAGGAGGATATATTTGCAATTCAGCTGGCAATGAAATATTTCTTAGAATAATCGATTTTACTTTAAACAGGTGTTGTTCCCGTAAAGTCAGAGAGCTGTGGTGGCAGGGCATTCCACCGAGTGTGAGAGGCAAAGTCTGGAGCTTGGCAATTGGAAACGAGTTAAACATCACCCATGGTGAGGCTGCTGGGTTTTTTTGACATTTTTTACAAAGTGAAATAGCACAGGGACATTCTTGTATCTGTTGTGGTGTGGGTGTGAGGAAATGTTATCTAATTATGCTTTTCTTGTGCTGCTTTGATGTGTTTTGTTCAAAAATACAGCGTCTTTTAATCTTGTAGCTGTTCTAGGACTGCTGCTGTGAATTGTTTCTGGGTATTGCCGTCACTGGGTCTTGCTTTGATGTTGGATGGAGATGGTCAGAATTAAAGACTCCAGTTTTGTTTTTTTTTTTCTTTTTGAAACGCAAAATTGTTAATTTTGAAATGCCTATGAATATGTGTATACTGTGCTTCCTTTGATTTGAAAGCAGGACAACAGTTTTGTAAGAGATAAAAGACTGGTAATATTTGTACTTTGTTTTGTGAAAATAGAAATAATCTATTATTTCTGAAAACAGAAAAATTCAGCTCTGAAATAACATATGTAATTCCAACATGGAAATGTGATAGACTGCCTGTACTCCTGCTGTATTGTGCTGCTTTTCTGTGCATTGCTTAGTTACCTTGGGTGTAGGTCTTACATGTAATTTGCTAGACTTTCCTGATTATCCATTCAGACTGTAATTTTGAACATCAGAGCTCTGCAAGAAAAAGCAAATATTTGAATATGAAATGCAACTTGGATTGCCTTTCCTTTGCACTTCATATAAAGTTACAGATGAGTGGAACACATCTTTCAAAACTGGAACCCAGTTAGAAGTTCTACTGCTGTTAATGCCTAGGGCAGCATTGCCTATGTGGTGGATGGTTTGTGGACATGGGCATGCACAAAAAGTGGACTTCGTTTTTGTTTTTCTTTTTTCAGAACTGTATGATATTTGCCTCGCTCGGGCCAAAGAGAAGTGGCGATCACTTAGTACAGGAGGGGCTGAAGTAGAATGTGAAGGTAGGCTTTTTGTAAAAGATTTATGCTGTGACAGAATGAGATATTTTGTACACTACTTCCTTAAAATGAAATCACGTATTTTAAACAACAACAGCAAAAAAATCAGCTATAAAGGTAAAAAGAAAATGTCTTTTTGTGAAAGCGAGGAATAGCTGTATTTTTGTCAATGAAATTCTGGTGTTGTACAAAACACTTGTTTGGGTTTCTTTTATAAACAATTTCTGGGTACAGTTCTTATTTTGATGCAAATTTGTAGGAAAACTACAAATAGTAGTTTGGGGATTAACATTTAAAATGCAGCACTAACATGCTTTTCTGCTTTTATAGTTTTGGGATTCCAATTCGGGTTAAAGCAGAAAGTTGCATTTTAGTCCCTTATTGCAGCTTTGAGCTGGAGTCAGTGGTGTGTTTCAGAGAGCAGCAGGGTTTTTTTGCAGACAAAATAGTTTGAGATTTACTAATTAATTGGAAGAGTCGACTGTTTTTGAGAGATTGTGAAACTACATGCAAATGATTTAAATTGCCTTCAGTAAGTAATTATGCTGAGCAGAGGAAAAAAAAAGGAGAACATACATACTGGCATTTAGAAGCAGAAAAATATTTTTGATTGGAAATTCCCTTTATCCCCTTGTTCCCTTAAGATTGTTTATATCTTAAATAAGAGAATATCTAGTATGTTTCCAGTTTCCTTTTGTACTTCATTTTCTAAGTGTAGATGCTCATGTGATTGGTACAAGCATTGTCAATTGACAGCTTGCTCAGTAACCAACAGCAGGTAATTCCCAACTATACAGAGCAGACAGAATACCAATAAGACGTCTTGATACCAGAAGGAAGACTAATGCTATAGAAATATACTTGGTATGAGATCTGTTTCAGTTATGGAGAGTGTGTTGGAGTGTCAGTAACAAAATCTACAAAGACTAAATAAGCATGAATCTGAAAGGAGAGCTTTCACAGTAGTAGGGATTTGTGGCATCCATCATAGGCTGCTGCTTTAGGACTTCCCTCTTCCACCATAGCTTTTCCAGAGGCAGCTACTTCAGGACCCATTGGGAAGCCTTGTTGGAGGTGAGGGGGGGTCACAAGTTAACAGGCTTGTATCTGGCTGATGATTTGTCAGCAGATAAAGGAAAGGTGCCTGACCTGCCTTGCCCTGCTTCTTCCCCACTTTGGCTCAAAACATATTGAGGGTCACTGGGCACTGTAGAGTTGCTCTAGGCCAGGATGTACTTTCTGCTTAGCCTGTCTGCTGATTTGGGGAGTTGTTCTGTCTGTAGCCTTATTCCCTAGCATTCACATCTAAAGAAATTAAATGTGCAAAAGGTAAACCTTACTGGAAAATGCAAACAAGAGCAAGTGTACACTGTCCTTTGTAATAAACATAGTAACTTTGGCTTTTGCAGATGCTGGGTTTTCTGCAGCTGACAGAGAAGCAAGCTTGGAGTTAATAAAACTGGATATCTCAAGAACGTTTCCTAGTCTCTGTATATTCCAGCAAGTAAGCAATGTTAACTTCTGTCCTGACATCTTGAGGACATTAAATTTACATAATCTGGCCTGTCCCTTGGTTGGAACAGGCTGTTGAGTTCTGAAGGAGCACACAGGATCAAGTTCCTCTCAATCTCCAGTAGAGATTTTGGAAACTAGAAATAATCTAGAGACGAGTAATATCAAGGTGCATACAAAACCTCAGACTGTTTGGTAATAATTGTGATTTATCTGACCCAGTTTATGCTGGCTTCTGTCTGATGAAGTGATGTAGGTGAGTGTTCCAAGGTCAGTGAATCAACACTGCTGGTTGTAAATACAAAGTAAGAAAGAACATCTCAAAGAAATGGGACTGGTTGACCTTTTTTTGGTTTGATGCAAAACTGATTTAACTTGTATGGTTTTGGTGTGCTTTAGTGACTCATTTTAATCAGATTTTGTCCTTCTCTGCACAGATTTCAGTAGCCCTGTAAAAGGTTTAGACTGGGATAAATCAACATTTTTAGGCAAAAAACTTCTCCCTTTGGAAATTCTCAGTCAGTTACAGTACTCAGTGCAAGATATGGCAGCTGTTAGTCAGAAATGTGAAATTATTTTTAGCTGTTGATGTCCTTCTCAATATGCTCTTTCTGTGTTATGGCATTTTATTGTTTTGACTCTTTTTCTTCGTGGTGACTTTTGCCTCCGGATTCAGAGACAGTTATGTGGTTTGCGTTATTGTTCTACTTCCTTGGCACTATTGCCAACGTGCTGCTGAGCTGGAAGGAATCTCTTAGGCTTGCATTCCTATTGTATAAGTATTTAATATCTAATCAATGTATTGGATGAACCATATGTATTTATAATAAATGGAGTTTGGAGACTTGTTTCATTCTGTTAAAGCAAAAATTGTTTGGTATAGTTCAACTGTTCTAAGCTACATTGGGAAAGTGTGTCCTTTCTCAGCAGGAATGGAGACCATCTGTAACACTGAAGGTTTTTTAACATACTTGTTGTATAATCTGATGCATTGTGCTGTTCTTGTTTAATTGTAGGGTGGTCCTTACCATGACACGTTGCACAGTATTTTGGGAGCCTATACTTGTTACAGACCTGATGTAGGCTATGTAAGTGAAGAATTTATTTTTTCAGAGGTGGGGAGGGAGATGTTTTTTATGGGGAGGAAGGATTTTATTTATCAGTCATTTTTAGACCAATATTAAATGGTATCTATGTACTGGTTTCAGACCAGTATAAAGGGGGGATTTGTGTGTGCTTTTTTCTATTTCAGTATGTGCTTGAGAAGTGTGTATAACATTTATTTTGTTAGATTTAAGCTTTTTACTGGTTAAGTAATTAGAAAACTCATATTTGTACTGAAAAGTACATAATTGGAATCAAAGACAAGGTGTAGTTATATTCTTATTGTTAGTCTTACTGAGACTGCTATTGGATTGAAATTATTGACCTTTCTGTGCCTTGGCATTGTGAGTTTCTGGACCAGTCTCTAAAGCAATGCCCATTGGAGCTACATGAGCTCAATCATCGTGTATGAAGTGATGATGAGAGGACTGAGTAGATTTCATTTAGTCTCTGTATGCAGAGGAGGGTTATACAGAGGCTGATTTGTTACTCAGGAGCAGTTTTAGACAAGGGAAGTGTAGAAAGGAGATGTTCCTACTTCATAGGTAGCACATAATGCTTGGCAAGAGCTGCTGAACATGACTGCTGGGAAATGAGACAAAGGGCAGATCAGCTGCTGTGCCTCATGTGGCACAGCAACAACCTGTTGTGTTGGGAAGGAGCTTGTTCCTCAGGTTTGCAGGAATGGCAGTCGCACCTTGTTCCATGTGACTCACAATGGCAGCACTGCACCCTCAGGGTGAGAGAGGTTTGCCTGGATTCCACAACAGACTTTGTAGAGAAAGGGAACAATATGATGATCTTATGGTAAATTAAACAAGAGTATAATCTTAAAATGTTTTTGTTTATCAAATGATTCAGTGCAGTTGTCTTTAACTGCTGGTAATTTATTGAAAAACAGAAGGATAGCCTTTGGCTCTAGGGTTCAAGTCCAGCTTTCCACAAACAAGGATCTAGATGACCCATCCCTGGGAGAAAAGCAATTACTTCAAAGCACCTTATTCTTTAAAAAAAGTCTTTATTCTGTGTATTTGAATGTGTTGTCAACCTAGCCTGTTTTAGGAGTTCAACTTGGAGTCTTTGAAAGAAGGCAACATGGGAATTGTTAGCTTCCATGCACTGAACATGTGATATCAAGGGGCATGTGGGTTAAAAAAATCCTGCTTTTCTGAACATTTCTCAAGATGCAGAAGCTCAGTGAGTTCAAACATTAGTGAACAAAAGGAAAAGATGAGGTAATATAGTACTGTTATTGCTAAAGACTAACACTTCTCCTTTCTTCAGGTGCAGGGCATGTCATTCATAGCAGCTGTATTGATCTTGAACTTGGATACTGCAGACGCCTTCATTGCTTTTTCTAACCTTTTAAATAAACCCTGTCAGATGGCATTTTTCCGTGTGGACCATGGCCTTGTAAGTATGCAAAAAAACTGTAATCAACATACTGTGGATAATGTGGAGAGAAACTTTTATTTTTAAAACTTAATGATTTCATCAGCTTGGAAATAAACCATAATTTAATTTAAACCAACACACTTTATAAACAAAAAATCCCAAAACCCCAATACACATGCAGAATCCCTCAAAAAAGTGAAACCCAACCAAAGATCACCCCATCAACCTTTTTAGACAAGACATGTGAATGAAATTGTTGAGTAGCTATTTTATAATGCTCAGAGAATACTTATGAGAATATTACTGTCAGTGGCTTTCAGCGCTGCAGTCGAAAGCTGAAAACACCTTCATATGTGTCTTGAAAGTACTCTTTGTCACAGGTAATAGGTTGCTAAAAATACACTGTTGCAGGGAGAACCAGGTTTTCCATATCTTCCTGTAGCAGCTGTGTTTGAGTCTCATTGGCTTCTTTTCAGAGAAAGAAACCTGTGACCCCTCAAGTTTTCACTGGGACTGATTACCTGATTTTCTCTAGTCTCTAAAATTCCATGTCAGCAAGTACACTAGCAAAATAAGACACATCTCCTCAAATGTGGTTTTAATTTACTTTAAAGGTATTTTTGTGTAAAATGTATGGCATTCTGTATTTCTTTCTCACCTCTTAACACTATGAAAATAGGATCTGCCTCCTAGGAGTTTAAATATAAGAAATAAAGTAAGGGAATGGATGATGACAACAGTCACTGTTGTTGCTTAAAAAGTAGACACTAGAAATCCTATCAGTATTCCTGCTGGAAAAGCATTCCCTGTTCAGTCCCTGAATTTCAGCAGCTGTAAATACTATGGGAAAATGTGCCACAGGGCAGACAGCATTGCTAGGAGCAGTGTCAGCTGTCTCCATTACAGTCCTTGGAGAAGGAGGACATGCCTATGCAAACAGTGTGTAAATATGGTTTTTGTGAAGATGGTTTTAGAATTGAATTGGATAGAATAAGATAAATATTTTTTTAGCTGAGCTAGTGGGGTTTGCAGTTCTTTCAGATAGTGCTGTTCAGTTCTCTTAGTCTGGCCAAACAGGGCCTATGGGATAAGTGTGTGCTTACAGAGGGCGGAGATGGTGATACATGAAATATTAATGTCATGAAAGCAAACCCATGATTTAACAACACAAGGAAAATGTCATCTAATATTTCAAAGGGACTAGTGACACTTGAGTGAGACAGTTTTTGCTTTCTGTGGTGAACATACTAATGTGCAGTCTACTCTCATCTTCTTGTGTCAGCTTAATAAGCAAATGCTGATTTGTTGTATAGTAAATTAATAAAAAATAATACCAGCATAAGTTAGTTGTGTGAATAATAATAGTTTATACAGATTTATCTTGACTTCTTTTGTTGGTTAATTTTATTAAACAATTTTTTTTTCATTACCACTAAGGAAATGTCTTGTTGAATGTGGATTTGATCAAAATAACTAGTTGTACTGCTGCACACATTGCTATCAATAGAAATAACTGTAGCAGTTAGGTGTAAGGTCCTGCCTCTACAGTACTTCTGCAAGTAAGAACTTCAGTAGAACTGTCTTGCAGTGGTGCCAGCAGATTAGTTTGAAAGTAGGACTGTCTGATGCATTACCTGCTTCCCTCTATACCCACTGGTCTCATAGGTGCCTGGATTTCATGCATTTAAAAATCCACGCTGGGAACCTGTTTCAGGAGTACCATTCTCTAAAGTGGGTTCCTGGTTTCTGGTGTCATGTTTGACATGAAGCTGTTTCTCAGTAACTGATGGTTCAGAGATTTCAGTAACTTCAGTTATTTCTCTAGCATACTCCCATCTCTGATTGACTTAAAGCCTTATACTGACTATCAGGCTCGGGCGTTTATTTGTCACTGTTAATGAAAGTAGTCCACCATCTGTCACTTCATTCAAATGAAATAGGAAATACTTCTGTAAGGACATTAAAGAAAACCTGGGGAAGAAACTTTTCATCCTTTGAGAGGATTTCGCACAGAAATCTCCAAAAGGTTCCCTTTTCCCTTTACTGTCATGGTATTTTGGGGAGAAGTATGCTGTTGCAACTCATAATTTGAAGAAATCACAGTCTTTCTTTATTGCTTTTATTGGGATTGGTATTACTGAATTATTCAAAGACTTTAATTAACTTTTCTCTCTATAGTATTTGGGAAGATGATTAAATAATCTTTTGTTTTTAACTTTTACTTGAATTGGAAGATTTATTTTTAACATGCTCTCTGTTTTGAAATTTGACTAAATATCAATTCTAAAATATCACAGAAGTCTTTTTGTTAAAAGCAATGAAGTTCAGGGATTATGATGTTAATTACAAACTTTCTCTTGCATAGATGTTTTGTCCCAGTCTTTGAATTTTGTGTGTGAAACTCATACCTTCCTTTTTGCAAAAGAAATGCCTATTATCTAAATGTAGAATGTATGGTCTTATGTTGGTATTATACTATTAGAATAGCTTTGATATTAGAATGTATTTATGACTGAAATACACTGGACTCTTCACTATTGCTGTGGAGTATTAACATTATTTTAGTTTTGTGTTTCATTATGTTCCATTGAGTCTTGGATTTTATTCAGTATAATATTAAATTACTGCCACAAACATAAAATAGCATTCTGTTATAATTATTTTGAGAAATCAGCAAAAAACTTCCCTCCTGCTGGTATTTTTCTTTCAGAAGGAAGCTGGCCAAGACCCAAAGCAAATGTTACAGTGTTTAATATGAGAATCCTATATACAGTGGATAAATGCTTAGCTCTTTTTAGTATCATGTAACTCATTGATCCTGTTTTTGAAGAATGTTAATCCTACAACAGATAATACATTTAAACTTGTTAATAACACAGCTAACTGCTTATTTTCTCCTTGTTATATTTTCCCAGATGTTGACTTACTTTGCTGCATTTGAGGTGTTCTTTGAAGAAAATCTGCCAAAGTTATTTGCCCACTTCAAAAAAAATAACTTAACTCCAGACATCTATCTAATTGATTGGTAAGCTGTTGAAAGTGTAATTGCTAATTTTTGTGACATACTGCATGTCAGTATTCATGACAGAAGCTGGAATGTTCTTACATGGTTTAAAATTCTTCCAAGATAAAGGGTTTATTTTTTGTTCAATACTTGAGTTGTCAGTCCAAATCGTTCCCACTTACTTCTGTGATGTTTAACATTTGCCTAACCTTTATTACTGTACTTGTGTTAAGTTGGAAGCATTTTTTGAAATACTGCTGGATAGAAGTGTTTATCCATATTTAGTCCCTGTCTGGATTGATCTTCTGAGAGAATATGTCTGTTACATGTGCAGGTGTGTACCAGGGTTGTCTATTCAGAAAATATTGCCAGCCTTGCATTTGAAATGTGTACTTTGTCTTGCACACATCACAGAAAGCATAATTAAAACATTTGCCCATACAGCATAAAACTCAAAGCTACAGAAAGGCTATTCCACTTAGCAGATAGGCAATTAGAGTTATTAGAGTTCTAGTATGTATCAGTAATATGATCAGAACATTTTCCTTAAAGAGGAAAAAAAGATCTTATTTGCACTTCTGCCATGTTTTCAGTCAGGTATTATGAACTCAAAATTGAGTGTTTGCATTTATGCCTATCAGACCTTGGTTTGGGTTAAAAAGTCTCTTTTCAGCAAAATTTCACTGTCAGTTTTGGGGTGACATGAAAGATATTTTGTGAAAAATTGGTTTGCCCTCACATTTTTGACAATTTTTTCTGTTCTCAGGTATCTGACAAATACCTTAAATAAAAGAATAAATGCCTAGTGGTAACAGTGGGATGTTTTTCCTAGGATTAATAAGCTGTTCTTTTGGAAAACATTTGTGATGTTAATGCAATTTTACATGAACACCTCTGGCAGTATCCTGATCTTTAAGACCTCATTGGTCTGGTTGGGAGCGTTCAACAGGTTGCTGATCTCTTGGACAAAAACACATTTAAAGTAAATCAGTTCCAATACAAGTTTGAAGTTTAAATATATTAATTTTCATAGGATCATAGAACTTCTGAGGTATTGGGACAGTCCTCTGAGATCATCTAATCTAAACCCACTGCTCAAAGTACAGTCAATTAGAGCAGCTTGCTCAGGACCTTGTTCACTTGGGTTTTGAGTATCTTCAAGGAACAACACTCCACAGTCTCTTCAGGCAGCTCTGTTCCAGTGTTCAACCACACTTGTGGTTAACAAGTTTTTTATTTTCTTATGCTTTAAGTGAAATTTCCTGTATTTAATTTTGTGCTTGTTTGGCTCTTGTCCTTTCACGAGATACAATCAGGAAAGGTCTGGTTCTGTCTGGTTTTCATCCTCCTATTTTTAGATATTTAGGTCCAAGCCCTCTCTTCCAGCTGAACAATACCAGCCTGCTCAGCCTCTCCCTCTGTGTCACGTGTCCAAGCCTCTCATCACATTCATGGTGAGCAGGACTTGTTCCAGTAAATCCATTGTTCCAGTGTCTCTCTTGTGCTGGGAAGCCCAGAGCTGGCTTGTCAGTGCTGAGTAGATGGATGACCTGCCTTGGTGTGCTGGTAGAGGTGTTTTCCTCTGCAGCCTGGGAATTTGTGAACAATGTTTGAAAAATCTTGCTGCAGAGGCACATTGCTGGCTTGACATCAGCCTGATGTCCACCAGAACCTCCCTGTTCTTTTCTGCAAGGCTGCTTTGCATCCAGTTGACTTCCCAAATACACCTGTACCTAGGCTTACTTCCCACCCATGTGCAGGACTTGGCATTTTCCTTTGCTGAACTTCATGGGACTCCTGTTGACTCATTTCTGCAGTGTCTTAAGATCACTGTGGAGTGGTATCAGCCCCCCCTCAGTTTTATGTCATCTGCAAATGTGCTGTGGGTACAGTCCTACCCATCATCTAGACCCTTAATGAAGACATTTAAAAGATATCAAACCCTGGAGTACACTACCAGTGTATTGGCTCCAACTGTACTTTATGCCACTAAATGACAATTTTCTGAGCTTGACAGCTCCAGCCAGTTTTCAGTCCACCTCACTCTCTCTTTATCTAAACCATACTTGATCGATTCATCAACAAGGATTTTATAGGATACAGTGTTGAAAATCTTGCTAACATCAAGATACACAATGTCCATTCCTCTCCCCTCTTTACCCAAGGCAGTGATCCCATTAGATAAGCTATCAAGTCTATTTGGGCATGATGTTGCTTTCATAAATCCATCCTTTTTGCAATCACCTTTTTGCCAATAATATGTTGTGAAATAATCTCAGGACTTTTTCTTATATTATTTTCTCAGGGATGGAGATGAAACTGAGCAGCCTGTCTCTTAAAAGATAGGAGTGACATTTGTTTCCTTCAGGTCCTCAGGAATTTCCCCTGATCACTGGGATGTTTCAAAGATAATTGAGAGTGGCCTCACAACACCACTATACAGTTTCCCCACACATCTGTGTATACCCAATTTATTTAAGTGTTCCCTAATGTGATCTTCTTCCAGCTAGAGTAGGGTTTCCTTAGACTAGGCTTTTCCACTGGTCTCTGTCTGCATATTCTTTGTCACCAGGTTCCTTGCCTTGTTCAGCAGTGCGCTCGTGGTTTCCTTTTTTTTTTTTTTTTTTTTAATCTGCTGATGCAGGAAATCCCCTCTTGTTGTCCTTTGCATCCATTGGTTGATTCAGCTCCAGATGGACTTCTCGTGCTGCCTTTGCTTGATTTGCATGGTTTGTATATGCCTGTTGCACAGAGAGTGGTGTAATATTGGCTTTGTGTGACTTGGCTGTTACACTGGGATTAAATTTTAATGCATCATGTGTAGGGAAATTGTTTGGGGTTGTAATGAATAGGCTAATTTTTCCCAACCTTTAATGGGAGAAACACCATGAGAAGGATTTTATGACTGAAGGGTGAGAATATTAAACTGAAGTAGATATGTGCACAGAGAAAGTACTAGGATAAGGTAGAAGGGAAGAAAGAGAGAAGAGG
Organism: Turdus rufiventris; assembly: GCA_013186435.1. Classification (NCBI taxonomy): domain Eukaryota; kingdom Metazoa; phylum Chordata; class Aves; order Passeriformes; family Turdidae; genus Turdus; species Turdus rufiventris. Next base: position 174,026 of record PYHW01010756.1, read on the forward strand.
CTGGTGTGTTCAATGATAAGAGGAAAGATGTTGAAATTGTATTGCCTCAGTGTTGTGAAAGCTGTGTGTGGAGAGAGCAGTTGAATAAAAGGGACATCAGAATGGCTGTAAAGATGTGGGAGAATAACTGGATAGAGAACACTGAAATCATCAGGTTATTTATGGGCAATAATCCCAGTAGCAGTCCAGAAATTACATCAGCCTGTTACATGATGAGCATGGTCACCTTACCAGCAGGGACACAGACAAGGCAGAGATATTTAATGCTGTCTTCACTTTGGTTTTTAACAATGATGATGCGCTGTGGGGGTCTCAGAGCCGTCAGCTGGAAGACCATGGCTGTGAGGATGATAAACTTCCATTCGACCCTGAACTTGTGTGGGATTTGCTGCTCCAGCCTGATGGTCTATGGGGCCTGATGGGCTTCATCCAAGAGCTGCCTGATATCATCATGAGACCTCTCAATGATTTTTGAACAGTCTTGGAAATCTAGAAAAGTTCCATTTGTCTGGAAGCTGGCAAGCATTGTCCTGATTTTCAAGAAGGGTGCCTCTGGAAACTAAAGGCCTGTCAGAGTCACTACAGTGACTGTAAAATAATGGAGAAGGTTATTCTAGGACATATTGAAAGACACGTGGAGGATAACACAGGTTCACGAGATGAAAGACTGCTTCATAAACCTCATTTCCTTTCATGACAAGGTTACTCACCTAGCTGGGTAGGTGTGATATTTTTAGACTTCAGTAAAGATTTTGATACCGTCTCTGACAGTAACCTATCAGGATTCTATACCTGGGATGGGGCAATCCTGGATATATGGATATACTGGGGAATGAGATGCTGGAAGGCAGCACCATAGAAAGGAACCTTTGATGGAATACTCTTTATTGTATTTTCTTGAGTGAATATTTACATAATTAGTTGTTCTCTCTTAGTATAAGGAAAAAACCAAACACAAAACCAAAACAAACCAAAAAGAAAAATTACTGACTTGTGAGTGAAGAACTGAATGATGAAGTCTGTATTGAAGTGTTATTGAAGTATCTTGAGGCATATCAGGTTCCCCTTTTGTTACCTCTGTGGGTGTTAAGAGCACTTGAAGGAGACTTCAGTGAGGAGTGACTGTGGATGGTGCTTCTCAAGGTCTTTCTATTAGTGAACTGACAATTAACATTTCTTGCTGACTACCTGCATCCATATTCAAGCTGCTTATTTTAATTCCAAGGACAATTTACTGTGTTCCTTCCCATCCCTAGTGACAACACTGATCTTGCACAGGAATGTAGGCTATTTGAGATAGACCTGCCCAATACCTTATTAAACTTTTTCTCAACTCATACTGCTCTGTCTGTAATTTTGTTAGACAATGCACGTTGTATTTATATAAAACTTACGTATTTTACTTAAAGATATGTGTAAATGTATTTATATGTGTGTGTGTGCATACATATACATATTTTCTACTTCAAAAAGATTTTGATCCTATAGAAAGCAGGTTTAGATTTTTTTTTTCTTTAAATTGCCACTAAGAGTGTGGCTGCAGTGTATTTAAAGTCAGGGAAGAATATGGTACAGCATTGCTTTGAGCAGGCAGACCTTTTGCATGTAGGCAAAAATCTCTGTGAAACAGCCTTGCTCTAACATTACTTTTTATTTAAATGAACATTTGTTCTGAGCTCCAAAGGGATGCCTGCTGCTATGCTAGTGGCTGGTGTGGTTACTGTGCAGGAATGTGTGCAGTAAATCTCAGCTGGTGCCAGCTCTGGGAAGCTCCAGTAGCCAGTGCTGCACAGACCAGTTGCTGGGAAACCCTTCTGCTCCTGCCACAATTAGAGTGGAGACAACTAGTCTGCTTTGTGCTTCTTGCTGTCACCCGTGCTGCAGGGAACAGCAGTAAAAATTGCTGTGCTTAAATCATTTTAAGGGGTATGTTCCAAGAAAAAGAAATGTTGTATGTGGGCCCAGCTGTGCAGGTTTTCTTGGAGCTGATAGAGCACTTAGGGGGAAAAAAGCCCCCCTCCCAGATTAGTTCCACTGCTGCTTTCTGTGATGGGAAAACTCCAAAGGCTGGATAGTTTCATTAAAGGACATGATTATTGGGGGATACCTGCCACAAGTAAGGCATCTAATTTAAAAAAGACCCATGTGCTTTAAGCCTAAACTCCAACTGATAAATCTTGTAGAAAGAATTCAAAAACTATACACGGTTTCACTTTTTTTGGTGAGTATAAAGAGGATCAAGTGTGAAAAAACCATAAAGACCAGCATGCAGTCAGGTTCACACAAAATAGAGGGGAAATAGTGTATCTGAATAGCCCAGTTTACCCTCTAACTCTGTCAGCTGATGTTCCACAGGCTCTTGTGAGGAGAGTAGAATGTGGATTTGCCAAGGGCACATGCTGTCTATTTATGGCCTGCTGCTGCTATACAAACACCTCTTTATCCCTACTCGGGAAAATGATTTTGGCAATAATTATAGCCAAGGGCTGTGTTTGTACTGATGGATTGATCAGTGGTTCTTTAGTTTACATGGACTGTGATTGTGCTTAGTGAACATGAACTTTCTGTTGACACCATGTGCTTGTTAGGATAAAGGTCCAAGCGACTTTGTGCCCGTTTTTAGTGGGCACTTCCAGTTAAGTATGTGTAAGTTTGCTTTCTGTTACTTTAAGAAAAGCCATGAAATAGTCCATGGCTCCCTGAAAATGTTCTATTGCAGTCAGGATTTTATATTAAAGAGTATTTACTTTTCTTTTTTTTCCAAATAAGAAACGAAGTAAACACTTCTACTATTTTTTTTAGAGTTAAATTATTTTAAAATTTACAGATGTGGGAAAGGAATGTGTAGTGCAAGAATACATAAGATCTGATTTGCATCAGTGTTGTGTGTGTGTGTGTGTGTTGCCAATCTAAAATCTGGCCTGTGAGCATTGGTCTTGCTAGTATCTTATAAAGACTTTTTATTTAGAAAGAAATGAGAAAAAAGGAGAGGAGGGAAGAAAAAGCCAAGGCAGGAAGCATGGAGCTTATGATTATCATGATAGCAGTGCTTTGCCTTCTTGATGACTTTATGGTTGTAGCTTTCGCCGTGAGCACCAAACCAGCCAGGACTTCATGCATCTATCTCAAAGTACACTTTGATCAGAAACAGGGCTGGGGAGGAGCAGGAGCATCTGGTGCTTCTTTTCTTCCTCTGCCAAACAGAGAGAGGCCAGGAGCCTGCACCTGCCTTGCTCTGACACTGGACATCTCTGTGTGAGTTAGCTGTGTTGTCTGCACCTGCAAATTAAGAGTGGCTTGTAAGAGAGCTGCAGAGAGAAATCATCCCACAGTACAGTGACAGCAGGTCATGCAAGGAGTGTGCCAGTGTTGCTGAAAGATGCTGCTGGAACTGTCTCATCTGGCAACTGCTTTATTACTGCAATAAATTCCAGCTGGGTTTCAGACCAGTAGCTCAATGTATAATAAAAAATGTCTTTTAGTAGGAAGTGTTTGATGGGATGAAATTCTAAGCAGTGATTCCTGCTGACCTTCCACTGCTTATTTCTAGGGGGCCCATTCTCTGCTGTTTGGGCTTGATGCCTCAATTCCATGCAAATATTAATGAAAGTTAATTGCCTTGTTAAGTTCCTGTAAATGGGGCTTCCATGCAAATTATGAAGAGCTCATGGCAAATACCTGACTTGATGTGACAGCTTTTTTGATGCGAGTAAATCCTTTCATACAAAAGAAGTGTTCTGATAAATAGTTTCTTTCTTTTGATAGCTAATTTTCTGCATAGTTGGAGATTTAATACAAATGGGTTATTCAGATTAGGTCTGAATCATGACAGAACAATGGTTTCTGTGAATAAAAACAGAGGTTCTTAAAGTTGGCAAGGACTTGTTTCTGGCTGGGTGTTTGCCTGCTACTTGGTGACCAGGAAAGGACTCAGTTGAATTGCTTCCTATTACACTGTTCCTTTTAAATTGAAAGCCTGTGACTGTTTCCTGTGTGTATGTGTGTACCAGAAAAAAGTCTTAATTCTGCCATGTAGGTATTCTGTGGCAGTATGGTTTTATTGGTGTGTGACTGTACAAAAAGATTGAAAGAATTTACAATGTCAGTGAAGTCTGCAGTGCAGGATCAGCCAGTAAGCCAAAGAAAGTGCTTGTATCACACTTCTTACACCTTTGTGTGTGATGAGCAGATGTGTGGGGTTTTCATCTCAGATCAATACCTTTTGTTAATTTACTTTTATAATTCTAACTTAGCTTTTGGGAGAACAGGATTTTAAATGTTTCCATTTGTTATAAGAAGATTGCAATGAGATGTAAAAGTAGGAAAAACAGTAAAATCCTAAGGATCGTAAACCTGCAATTCACTTGTCACCTGAATTTGTGCAAATGTCAGCTCAGTTTCTTCAAGATGTTAATAAAATGAATATCTTTTCTCTTTTTTCTAAAGCGTGGTGATTCACACAGAAGTCATATACTTAACAACATATCATTCAAATATTTTTTTTTATATAGTAAAAAACAGATAATGCAGAAAACCTTTGATTATTAGGTTTTGCTGTGAAAATACATTACTTCATATTCTATACCTATATATATGTGTGTGTGTGTGTGTGTGTGTGTGTGTATACATCTGTTTCATTTTATCTTGTTATTGTGAATCCAAATTTCCCAAATAAAAAAAACGGAGGGATAGAGGGTAGTTTTAAATACAGGAAAACTGCTGTTCAATTCAGCATGCTTGAAAAGGAGCTTTTTGTTAAAAGCTGTGGGAAGGTTTGGTTGAAATTTGAGCCTTTGCTGACCTCTGCTGGGGAGAGAATTCTTTGCAGTTTTACAGAGATTGTTGTGCAGTGCATCTGTGAAAAAGTTATTTCTGAATTCTGAAGAAAAAAACACTGTAACTCTTTCCCCTTATACACTGCAAAATGACTCTAGGAAACTCAATTCTCGTCGCTTGCCTGGAACAGAAGAGTCAATTTTACTCATCTCCTTTATCTGAACTACAAAATTACCATTGGAGTTTATCCTAAGGTTCAGCTTTTTGAGTTTTTGCAACTACAACTGCATCAATTCTCAGCTTGGAAGTGATGATTAAACGGTCCTTTGTTTATAGCTGTGGTCATTACATGCCTGTTGTAAAACCACGTATATTGTTTCTTCTGGTATTATCCGAGAAAATCAAACTTAGAGACTATGCCTTAATGGTTGTACAATTTTATATTGTTTCATACATTGGTGTGCTGCAACTAACAGAAGTCCTTCTGAAATATAAAAAGGAATATTCAATTACAAATACTTGAGAAGCGTCAAACTTACTGATGATTGGTGTGTGTACTTCTGTGAGTATCCAAGACTTCTTGTCCAGTAACTCTGAACGTTTCGTTTTGCCTTTCAGGATATTCACATTGTACAGCAAATCTTTGCCCCTAGACTTGGCCTGTCGTGTCTGGGATGTGTTCTGCCGTGATGGAGAGGAGTTCTTATTCCGTACAGCGCTGGGAATACTAAAACTTTTTGAAGATATTTTGACCAAAATGGACTTCATTCATATAGCTCAGTTTTTAACAAAGCTACCAGAGGACTTGCCTTCGGAGGAGATCTTCACATCTATTGCTGCCATACAGATGCAAAGTAGAAACAAAAAATGGGCTCAGGTAAAGAGGATGTCAATCTTTGGTAACTGATGATTTTATTTTACTCATAAAAAATGGGGTTTAGCAACATCTGGAAGAATGTTTTAGCAGAGTTAGTTTTTGATTTTAGGGCTAGGTAGGACTGTGTAGCTCACTCCATGCTTTTAGCATACATAGAGATGATTGGATTCCCTCAGTCTCTGGAAAGGGAGATCCCAGTCAACATTCAAAATTGAAATACTGAGTGAAATTTATGAAGTAAAAAGTCACACAACTTTGAAAATCTATCAAGTAAAAAGGCTTCTGGTAACATTGCTACTTGATACTTAAAAACAGAAATCCACTCTTTGGAAGAAGATGACAGTTTGTCAGGACACTATCATACAGTCATTTTAATCTTCTTGAAGATCTCTACTCTGCCTGATTTTGGGCTCTACAGAAGTGATTGCATCTTGACTTCTTTATTGAGATTTAGCATGTGATTTCAAAAATCGTTTCATCACTGTAATTGCAATTAAATTCCGGTTTAAACGAAAAAGATGTGTCATCTGAATGTGGAAATCATTAAGTGGCTGTAGCAGCCATTCCTGTTGGAGAGTTGAAACTCCCCCTTTTTTTCCCTTCTTCATTCAAAGCAGCAATACAGCCCACTTTGTGAGTCATTCCATAATAGAACTCTGCCCATTTTATCCAATTGGGTTTTTTGCAGAGAAAATGAAAGGCAGTGTTAAATGTAGGGGTTGGGGCAGTTCAGCTGCAACTGGGTGTTTCTGGTTCTTTCCTGGGGGAGCAGTGCCTGTAGATGCTGGGGGTTGCCAACTTTCTCTTCCAGATGAGGATTTCTAACCTTCACAGCAGGAGTGGCTCCACAGGTTGTTCAGTTGTCTCACTTTCCTTGAACTTGTCATGTGTGCTTGAGGATTGCATTCCAAAATAAATTCCCAGCCTGCTGCTGCTTCTCTCATGGGGAAGAGAGACAGGAGTCCTGTTCTGCCAAGTACCCTAAATAGCAGGCTTCAAAAGTGTGTCTTAGGGGGGAGATGGAGTTCAAACCTTTGTTTAAATCTGTTTCTATCCACCATGTCACAAGGACTTACGGGAGAGCTCTCTAGTCAGTGGCGAATACTCTAAATTTAATTACATTTGATAGTTAAAATAGTATTGCTCAGACATAATTGGAAACTCTTCAGAATGAATTATTGAGTAATTTTTAAAATCTAATTCTTTTCTCCTCTCTCATTTCTTCAAATGTCTAGATACTGGCTGCTCTGCAGAAAGATAACCGGGAAATGGAAAAAGGAAGTCCTTCACTCAAACGTTAATGCTGGGTTTGCCTCCACTGACTCCTGGAAAAAGCTGAAGTGGCGAAACTATTGATTACTGTCTGACATGTATGAGCCTGCAAATCAAAGTGTTAGTTCAGACTTCTATTTAGTAGTAGAATAGCCTTAAAGGGGAGAGAAGAAAAATTAGGAGGAGTGAAAAACTAAGAAAGAGGAAAGGAAATTAGGGGATAAACCCCTTATAAATTAAACCTAGGCCTAGCCTTAACCTTTTAGTGGTATGAGCATATGCTGTGGAGAGCATTACACATTCTGTACTTCTGATAGGGGCTGTGAAATAATATAATATCAAGGGTTTGGGGTTTTCTAAATTGTTTTTCTTAGATATTTGAAAAGACTGGACATTCAGCAATGTTGGTTGCTTTGACAGCTGTTCCTGTTTCTTTCTTAGGCAGGCTATATTTCCAATACCTGTAACAGTAGCTGGATCTGGCTTTTAGATAACTGGTGCTGGAATTTTAATGGTGTAAGGACCATTTCTTTAGAAATGCTTCTGGTTTTATAGGCTGTGGGTCCCATTTACCAAAGAAATCATGTAGACATAGAACTACATTCCTTTAATAAGAAAAAGTTAAGTAGAAAGTAAGCTTGGAAGGGAAGCCAAACAAGCAGTGCAAAACTAATTATTCTTCAGGATGCCTTGGAATTTATTTTTCCAATCTGGATGCATATAGAGGAAATTCCATCCATCAGACTAGATTCCAAACTCACCAAGAAGGTTCTAGTATTAAGGTGGCATCATTTCCCAATTGTACTGTCTTTCCTTTATTTAAAACCAAGGTCACATACTACTAAATGCATATTCCCATGTGTTCCTCTCCTGGGGCACTGCTGTTTTGGGATGTTCTTGCCTACCAGCTACATACTCATGTGCCATGTGTCCAGTCATGGAGATAAAACTGGGTTTAGCAGATAAACTGATAAATGGTTAAAAGCAATTTTGATAGCTGCTTTAAACCCAGCTTTGCTCACTGGCAGAAGTAAGGAGGAAGGGTGGTAGGGGAGCAGTTAATGTTCACCAGTATCGCTGCTGAAAAGAAAAGGTTTTGTGGAATCTCCTGAAGCTGCTTCTGCTCCCACAGATGGGAAGTTATGTGGAGCTGATCTATAGAGTAAAAGAAGTTTATTGTGCCAGACCACCATCAGGATAAGTACAAGCTGTCATTTCTGAGCATTTTATCTGACCTCTAATACATGAGAGCAAGTTACAGCAGCAGCAAACTGCCCTTACATAGATCCCTCATACATCTTAGATCCTCCCTTCATTCAGGTGAATGTTGAAGGGCAAATCATGAGTGCCTCTGATTTACAAGAATGTTTATTGCAAAGTGTATAGTGTAAAACCTGTTTTATACTAATGATGATCATTGAAAAGGGAAATGTAACTGAAGCAATATTTGTGTTAACACTGAACAGGCATTACTAAATCCTTCAGCTGTATGGTCAGTGGTTTCCCAGTGCTCTTCAGCTGGTTTATGCTGATTATTTTGGCATTGTCTGAATAAAACCAAGAAGAATAGTTGCACACTGCTCAGCTCAACATACAGTGTAAAAGACTGTGGGACATAATGAAAACGCTGTCCTTTGGTACAGACATTATTTCTATGAGGGATTCTTTGATTGTAGTATTGAGAGTGAGAACAAGATGCCCTGGTAAGTGAGGACTCATAATCACTTTGAAAGATGTGTAATGCAAATGCAGCCTGCAAGTCTGATACCTCATTGACCTCTTCTCCTGTCCACTTTGTGTAGCTGGTGTAATGGGTGTGGATTTTTGTTAGTCATCTCAAGTCCTCCTCAAGACATCATCTAGGTCATCACTTACTGAAAACAGACGTTAAGATGTGATAGGAAATAGGAATTTGTACAGAATTTGTCCTCCCGTGACTGGTACTTGTATGCTCCATTGCTTTGAAGTGCAATAGAAAGCAGGAAGGTCAGTAAGTGTTTTTTAATATTACTTTTTCTATTACCACAACAAATAATGCCTTTCCATGAAGAATATGAGAGGCCTACCATCCGAAACATTTGCACTATGCTTTTAAATGGTTTATTGAACACAGAGATCACTTTTTCCTCAATATACATGTTTAGGTGGTACTGTAACTGGCTTTGTGATTTAAGTCTTCATTGCAACTACATTTGTATTTTCTTTTAAAGCAAGTCCACAGCGTGGCTCATTTGTCTGGTTTAAAAATGCATTTTTTAGCTACTAGGTATCTTGCAGCCATCCGCAGCCTGTTCTTTTTCTCTTCTCAATAAGATGTTGAATGTAACAGAGACAGTGGGCATAGTTGTGGGGAAAAGGCCTGCTGCAACACTTGTGCACTGTTTGTTACTTGCAAATGTAACTACTTTGTTTTGTGATTTGATCTGTTCTTAGAAGTTGTATATATTTTCTAAATGATTTCTTTGTGTATATAAGGTATGTTCTTTAATGAAGAAACAGCAATGCAATAAGGAGCTTTGCACAGTTTGTTTTCAAACAAAAATATGTGTGAAAAAAAATCACCTGCCTAAACATGCAATTATTTCAACTTCTCAATAACTTGATTTGAAGGTAATGCTTGAATTTTGATAAAAACAGAGCTGAGTAGTAATGGCATAGAATTTCTTGCCACTGAGCTTTTCAAGTTTCTTGCAGTATACCAAATCTCTTAATTAGGTAATACAGAAATCTTCTTTAAGAAATTCAGGGAATTGCATTAAAAAATTGACAATTTTATTGTTCAGATGCTTGAAAGTATCTGTAACAAGATGCATGAGATTTTCTTTAATGGAGCAGATGTCCCCATCAAGCATTCTTTTCTTCATGGGTTTAAAGAAAAATAAAACTGCTGCAATACATGAAAAGTACCACTGAACGTGCAGCAGATCAGAGAAACCAGAAAACTCCAACCAGCTTTGGAATTCTTTACAATCTGCACTTTATAATAAAGCAGTTTTGCAACTTCAATCTGCAGTCAGTCATCAATGTTATTTCATTTGGTAAACAGTTTCATTTGGAAAGAAAAGGTACCTTGTAACAGCTTATTTTTGAATGTTTTAAAACAAGAATGATACATAGAGAAGCGTTGGTACATCTCCGATACATCGTGTTTAAATGGGGTTATGTAGTTACCACATTTGTTTTGTTTAGATATGTGTATCAAACTGGAACTTTTTTCAACTGTAAATATATGGTTTTGTTAAATAAAGTCATGTAAAGTTATCTTAACTGCTGTCAGTGTAATTCAGATATGAAAAATTCCAGTACTAGTCTTTTCCTTCACAGGTGGCTTTAGCAGTTTTTGTCATTCAAACAGAGGACTTTGGGCCATTTGTGTACTGAAGGTAGAGGACTTTTTGTGATGCTTTCCAAGTTCTCATGTTAAAATACCTGTTAAATTCCCTGAGACATTTAGATTGATACTTCCTGTGCCTGTGGTTTTATCCCTTTTCATATGTCTTTCTCTGGACTAGGCCTGAGGTCTAATAAATGTATTATGAAAAATAGTTGTAAATACATCTTTGTGACATGCTCAGAACTCAGGAATGCCTTATCCTGGCTTTGTTTGAAAAGAAGAAATCTTAGTTTATTCCAAGTTTCATAGTAACAAAGCATTGTTATGCTTGAGGTAGTATTATTTTATTTCTGACATAGGCATAACTTCAGAACTTAAAGTGGAGAAGCGTCCTGATGCTAAAGTGGAAACAGGTAGAAGGACCAAATAAAAGAGGGGAGAGAAGGCAGTGCCTGGGCACCAAGGATCCGTGGACACGCAGCAAAGCCTTGGCTGCCGCGGTTCTGGTTTATCGGTTCTGGTTTATCCGGCAGGCAGCTCTCCCGCTCCTTCTCACTGAGTATCTCCTGCTGTGCAGAATTAGAGCCTGAGGTCAGATTTCTTCTCTCTAATACTGATTCGATACTGAAAGATATTTATATTGTGTCTGTTACAGGCGTTACACACGCGATCCCTGCCTTTTGAGCACCAGGATTTCGTGCAGACAGCCGAGCTCTTTCTTCGCACGCTCACAGTCCATGGAGTCTTGACCAGTTCTCTCCGGGCAAGCGTTTGGATTTCACCCCTCAGCCTGCTGTTTCCTGCGTGGGCCGAGCGGAGTAGAACTAACAGAGGCATCGCTCTATTTCTCTACTCCTCACTGCCCGGGGCAGGGCTGATTCCGGGATGTCGCGACAGGGCCGAGGCTCCTCCCGCGGCCCCGGGCCCGCCCCGCTTCCCCCGTTGCCAGGCACCCGCTCGGCCCCGCCCCTGCCCG
>PYHW01010756.1:185310-247533 GCA_013186435.1 Turdus rufiventris
CCCAGCGCCGCGGCTCCGCTCGGCCCCGCCCCTCCCCATTGGCCGCGGCGAGGGCAGACGGCTCCGGCTCGGCCAATCGGAGCCCGCCCCTCGCGCTGCCGCCCCCCGCGCCCGCCAGCCCCGGCCCCATTGGCCGCTGCTGGCCGAGGCCCCGCCCCCCGAGCGCGCTGCCATTGGCGGCGCTGGCGCCGGGGGCGCGGCCGCGCGCGCGCGCGGGCGGGGTAAGATGGCGGAACTGGGGAAGAAGTACTGCGTGTACTGCCTGGCCGAGGTGAGCCCGCTGCGCTTCCGCTGCACCGAGTGCGCCGACATCGAGCTCTGCCCCGAGTGCTTCTCGGCGGGCGCCGAGATCGGCCCGCACCGCCGATGGCACGGCTACCAGCTGGTGGACGGCGGCCGCTTCACCCTCTGGGGCGCCGAGGCCGAGGGCGGCTGGAGCAGCCGCGAGGAGCAGCTGCTGCTGGACGCCATCGAGCAGTTCGGCTTCGGCAACTGGGTAAGGGCCGAGGGACGAGGGACAAGGGGCGGGGGGATCCTCCTCTCGGACCAGCGGCCCTGACAGCAGCCCCGGAGCCGGGCTGCCCCCCGGCCTCCCCGCTGGTGCGAGCAGCGCAGCCGGACCTGTCACTGCTCGGTTCTGCCTTTGCCTCCCGCCAGGCCGCCCGTGCCTCTGATCTCGGACCTGCCTCTTGCATGTCCAGCTACGGGCTGGCTGCTCGCCTTCAGTGTCATTGCACAGCCAGACGTGGTTTTAAAAAGCAGCATAAGAAAGCAGCATTTCACAATTGCAGAATGGGGCGGGTTGAAAGGACTGCAGTGGGTCAGCCCAGAGCACAGTGCACAGCATTGCATCCAGACGGTTCCCGACTATTTCCAGTGTAGGAGACTCCACAGCTGCTCTGGGCAGTCTGTCCCAGTGCTCAGTCACCCAGTCAGACAAGAAGTTCTTCCTCGTGTACGTGTGGGGCTTCCTGTGCATCAGTTTCTGCTTGCTGCCTCTTGTCCTGTTGCTTGGCACCACAGAGCGGAGCCTGGCTCCATCCTCTGACACCTCCCTTCAGATACTGATGGACATTGGTAATGTCCCCTCTCAGCTGTCCCTTCCTGAGGCTGAACAAGCCCAGCTCCCTCAGCCAGTCCCCCAGTCCTCCTCATTGCCCTCCGCTGGACCATTTGATTCGTTTTTCATTTATTTGATTTGCTGTTACTTATGTTTTGCTTCATTAAATATAAAGATTTTTTCAAAACCTTGAAATGTGCAATCCTTGCAGCTTGCTTAGTCCTTAAATAAGTTGAAAAAAAAATATTGTTACTCTTACAGTAAATACTGTTTGTTTATTTTTATGTTGCTCCTCAGTGATGTGAGATAAACAAGCAAAACCCAAGCTGTACAATGCTTGGTGTTGGCTTGGGACTTGAAAAGCCTCCTGGTCATGGTGAGCTGGCTTTGTGGGAGTGCCGTGGGTGCTCAGGAATCACCAGGTGCTGCTGTTTTCATGGCTCACCTGCCTCCATGTACTGTAAACTCCCATCCAGAGCTGAAATTGCAGAGCTCAGAGAAATACGGCCAGTAATGCTCAAAAAGTTTAGGTGCTGGGAATTAGCTTTTGAGGCGCAAGGAAAAAGTCGTGCTGTTTCCTGGGTACTCTTTATGCTGGAGATGTAATGGGAATCGTTTTATCGCTCCTCCTGTTTTTCTGTTTAGGAGGACATGGCAGCTCACGTGGGAGCATCCCGAACACCTCAGGAGGTGATGGAACACTACGTGAGCATGTATATCCACGGCAACCTGGGCAAAGCCTGCATCCCTGACACCATTCCCAACAGGGTGACGGACCACACGTGTCCCAGCGGCGGCCCGCTGTCCCCCAGCCTGACGACGCCGCTGCCGCCGCTGGACATCTCGGTGGCGGAGCAGCAGCAGCTGGGCTACATGCCGCTGCGCGACGACTACGAGATCGAGTACGACCAGGACGCCGAGACGCTCATCAGCGGCCTCTCGGTCAACTACGACGATGACGACGTGGAAATCGAGTTAAAGAGAGCTCACGTGGACATGTACGTGAGGAAACTCAAGGAGAGGCAGCGGCGGAAGAACATCGCGCGAGACTATAACTTGGTGCCGGCCTTCCTGGGGAAGGATAAAAAAGACAAGGAGAAAGCTCCCAAACGAAAGATCACAAAAGAAGAGAAGGAGTTGAGGCTGAAACTGAGGCCTTTGTACCAGTTCATGTCTTGTAAGGAGTTTGAAGACTTCTTTGAGAACATGCACAAGGAGAGGATACTTCGAGCCAAGATTCGGGAGCTGCAGCGGTATCGGAGAAATGGGATCACCAAGATGGAGGAGTCGGCAGAGTACGAGGCGGCCAGGCACAAACGGGAAAAGAGGAAGGAGAACAAGAACATAGCTAGTTCCAAGAGAGGGAAGGAAGAGGGTAAAGAAGGTGAATTTGCTGCCATTGAAAACCTGCCTGGCTTTGAACTCTTATCGGACAGGGAAAAGGTGCTCTGCAGCTCTCTGAACTTGAGTCCTGCACGTTACGTGACTGTAAAAACTATCATCATTAAAGACCATCTCCAAAAAAGACAAGGAATTCCTTCAAAGAGTCGCCTTCCTAGTTACTTAGATAAGGTACTGAAGAAAAGGATTTTAAACTTTTTGACAGAAAGTGGTTGGATATCCAGGGATGCTTCATGAAATTCAGCTGATCTGAAAAAGCACAGCAGATGCCCATTACAGCCTCAAGGACTTTGTTATTTTTCCCTTCCCTCCCCAAAGATACAGGAACCATGTCGCTTAAAAACACAAAAGAGCAAATACATAACCCCCCCAGTCATCATGATCCATGGCGGTTCAAATAGACTGTTGCTTTGGATCATGGAAAATACTTAATTGGGAAACTTCTACATTGGATTTCACTGCTTTTGGTACATTATTAGAACAGATTTTTTCTTGTGAACTTTCTCAAGTCCGGTAGTCCCAGAGTAGTTGCTTTAGTCCATACTATTGGATAAATGAATATCAGTGTAATCCTTGCTTTTCTTTGAAGGTAGGAGATAGTTTCATTTGCTGGAAACTTTCTTCACCCTCTTTTGTTTGTTTTTTTTTTTTCACATAATGCTGGCAGCAAAGTGAAGCTTACAAAAGTCCTGTGCTCAGGAGCAGGTGAGCAGGGACTTCTGTGACCATTGCTAAGCTTTTGGAACATTCTCCTTAGTAACTACAGCCAAGGCGTGGGGACACCGGGATGAGAGATCCTGTCGGGAGTACAGCAGGGGTGAGCTGTGGCAGGGAGAGGAAGGAGAGAAGGAAGAAGGCAAGAAGGGAAGGAAGGAAGGAAGTAAGGAAAGAAAGAAGGAAGGAAGGAAGGCGGTGTGGTAGGTGAGATGCATCCAGGGACTTGTGCTGTGGAGGGGGGTTCTTGAAGAGCTCCCAGCTAATCTGGGCATTGCTTTGACCTGAGTTTCCTGAAACAGGCACCTCTGAAGCTTTGACGTTTCCTGCTTGGTACTGGAGTGTCAGGAATCCCCAGCAGCTGTGGTGCTCTGCTCCAGAGGAGGGGTCAGCTACTTGATTTGGGCCAGAAATGGGGTTTGGGAGAATAGGCAGTGAGGTGTTTAGCAGAAGCTGAGAGCCTCAGGTAGCAAAATCACTGTCCTTCCTTGTTGGGGGAGCCTGCTCCTCCTCTTTGGGATCTTAACTGCTGAGCTCATATGGGCTGAGGAGGTGTAGCTGCCTCCTGAATTTCGTTGGGAAGTCAGGGAAAGGGAGCAAGATTCTCAAATAGAGCCTGATCACCAAGATTGGTCTTTAAAAACAGAAATAACAATTGATACAGGTTTGGTCAAAATGCACAAAGTGTTCCTAAATTTGGAGTGCTTAATCCAGCCACTGTAGGGTTCTAATTGCACATACCTTGAAAGGTACTGGCCCAGGCACCTTGAATCTGAATTTACTGACAAGTAGAAGAACAGTGCACCTTGGGAGGGATCTCCTCCAGTTCTTACAGTTGCAGCCTGGAGTGTGCTGGAGCCAGGCACCAGCTGGGATGTAACACAGCGGGAAACACAAATGTCAGACCCACAGTATTGTTCAGTAAGATCTATTAATTAAGGGAAAGATGTTGAAGGAGGATTAGAAGATTGTGCCCATTTCATCCTTCAATTCCCATGCTGGTATTTAATCGAATTAATAAGAAATGGTGGTTTCCACGTGGAAAATGCAAAATTACTTGTGCATGAGCCTCACTGCTGGTCATGTCTGGAGCAGGAAGCTGTGACTGGAGGCAGGCTGGGCAGGTCTTCTACAGTGCAGGTGTACCAAAACTTGGAACCTGACTGGCTTCAATATGAGTGCAAGATATGGAAATGTCATCTTGCTTTGACCCTTTGGGCTGTAGTCAGTGAGGATAACACAAAATCCGAAACCAGTATTAATTCTGCAGTTTGGTAGAGGTATTCTGATTAGAACTGGGTTTCATTTAATACATCCAGCATTACCAAACTAGTGTTACCAGTGAGTTTAGAATTACAGGGGTACAATTACAAAGCCAGCATTTCTAAGGAAAAAAACCAAAACTCGAGTGCCTTTTTCTTTTGAGCTTATGATGTTATGTCCCTTCAAAAAAGGTAAGGGCTATGTCCTCTGGGATGTAATACTTTGGCTTATCTTTAAGTGGTTTGTTGTGGCATACTCGAGACAAAAGTGTCTCTTCTTGGCAGCAGTGAGCTAACTGCAATGTGCTGAGTAGCTTTAATAACCACTTCCACCCTATATACACGTACAAGCAGCACACAAGTTCATAAGGTATAAACCCTTGGTTATTTTCTCTGTCCTACTCCTGTGAGAAGGAAGCTCAGTTTTTCTTTTCAGCATCCTAGTTATGCAATTTGGTTCTTCCTGTAACTTGTTACCTTACTGCCATAACATGCTGTTTTGAAGCCTCAATTCTGCATGTAGCTGGGAGTTTGAGAATTGTTTTGGTTTTGGTTCTTCTGGGTTTTTTCCCCCTCAAATATGTGATTTTCTTATTTCTACACTGTTTTGGCACATCTAAGTTAAACTGAAGCAATAGTATAAAGCCCATGTGAACAATAACTTAGGAAAAAATCTAGGCACCAATGAGTCATTTAAATGTTGAAGTGAATTCTGCATTTACTCTTTGTAGCTTCTTAATTCCTCAACCTTTCCAAAATGTTTCTTTGGTGCTAGATGTAACTTATTGAACATCAAAATGAATGTAAAATAAAGTATTTTTAATGTATGCAATATGGATATCAATATTTATTTTGTACTTGCAAGCTAACTCAAGGTGGTAAACGTTTGCTTTAGCAAATACTAGTCCCTTGGAAAGGGCTTCCCTAGAAGCAATGTCTCATTGTCAGCTATGCTTTTAATTTTAAAGGTGACTTGCACTAGAGGATGCTGCTGTTCCATATTTCATATGGAACTGATTTAGTCTAAGCATTCCTTTGTTATGAGCTGCTGGTTTTCTGTTTGATTGCTTATAAATTGAGATGCAGTTAATGTTAATCCAGCAATTTACTACAGCTATGCTGCTTGTCTTCTATGGTGAAGGGGCTGAGATGACAAAGAGCTCTTTCAACTTGTATTTTGTGTTGATCTGGAAGTGCTTCCTGTAGTGTACAAATAACCCAGCCTTCATGTTGCTAATGACAAGGTGTTTTACATGCTTAATGCTCTTAACTTTTCTAATTAAAGTTATTACTAATGATAGTATCTGTCTTAACAGCATTGATGTAAGCCTATGAAAAAGCAACACACTTGTGCTCGGGGTAGGGGCTGTGCTGTGTGTCCCACCCAGCCGTGTTGGAGGAGCCTCCATCTCCCTCCGTGTGCACTGCCCAGTGCTGGGCTCGGCTGCTGCAGAGATTCTGGCTACAGCCCCTCCTGGGCCCTGCTCAGGGCAGCCCAGCACAGTGAGAACAGTGTTTGCAGGCTTGCACTGGTCTGTGACCAGGAACTGCCTTGGAAATCACCCAGACTAAGCACTCTGCCCTTACTCTCTTGTGCATTTGATTCCTTCGCAACTGGAAGAGGCTTCCTGAGCCTTCTGCGTTACTCTGCCCACAGAATGTTCTTGCGTGTGCCCCGGTCACTCCTAAGTGATGACACATTCAATACTGTGAAGCAAGATACCCCATGAGCACCTTCAGCTCATCAGCTTCTTTCTTCTAAAGAAAGGGAATGTTGCATTCATTTGAAGTTGACATTTGTAGCTGTGCCAGACACACAAACGCCTGTGCTGAAATCACACAAAAACTGACTGATGTTGCGCACACAGCGTTTTACTACATTTTTGCATTGTATATTGGTAAATAAACTTGTATTAAAGTTTCTTTCCATGACTGATTTAACAAGAACGTAGCTTGGGCAATGAGGAAAATCAAGTCTTTGCAGTAAGGAGTGGAGATGGATTGT
This sequence comes from Turdus rufiventris, assembly GCA_013186435.1. Classification (NCBI taxonomy): domain Eukaryota; kingdom Metazoa; phylum Chordata; class Aves; order Passeriformes; family Turdidae; genus Turdus; species Turdus rufiventris. The sequence continues at coordinate 191,753 of PYHW01010756.1, forward strand.
AGCTAAATGTGATGGGTGGAAATGTAGTCTATGAGACAGCTGGTATGGGTAGTAGCTTTGTTGGGTGCTTAAGTTTCAGAACTGCTTTCCTCTGTTCTTTGATTTCTTCAGTGCTCTTTCCTAGTGTATGGCAGAGTGCACAAGGTGGTTGTAGCTCTCTACAGACCGACCCACTCCATGCCAAAGCCTCTCTGAGGACAGGCCAGGGAAGGGGAATCACTTTAATGAGAGACTCAGTTACCAAGTTTAAAGATCAGCCTTGTTCTGAGCGTTTAACAGGACCTTGTATTTAAGAACACCCGGAATGAATTGATATAGTCCAAAAATGACAGTGTGAAGCACTGGAAAGCTCATTAACAAAATCTTCATCTACTACAGAACAAGGTGTCCCTTTGCTTTACAAACTCCCTACTGGAAAAACTTCTATACTAAGGATGTTATTATTACACTTAGTTTAGATCCAGAGGGATTGGGAGGGGACAAAACAACACAGGACAGTTCTTAAAAGGTATGATAAAATTTTACCTTAAAAGGTAAAATGGGACCTGGTCCCTTTTTGACATCAGTTGTGAGAACAGATCCCAGTCAAAGCGCAACAAAACCATTTCTTCAATCCTACTTCACACAACTACGTGTGTTAAACCCAGATGGAATAAAGGTACTTCCATATTCAACTTCAGTATATGGAATCCCCATTTTTCCCCTGCATTTTTAAACTCAATCTTTGCATTTTTCCCCTATACTTAATTAGTTTTAAAAAATGAACACTGTAGTTTTCTTCACACATCAAAACATGACTCAGTTGAAGCATTCTTTCTTAAGAGTTGAGAAGGAATGAATCCTTAAACATGACTAACCTCCAAACAGTTTAATGCACTTAGGCTGTTCCTGGTTAACTGTTTAATTTCCATGAGGGAAAACAGCCCTGGGAAAAATTGAGTAATCACTTCTGTCCATGAGTAGGTCCAGTGTTCAGTAAGCTCTTGGCTACTCTGCATCTGAACCACAAAAAATACAATCAATACCTGACTTCAGGGTAAGAAACTCCTTAACCCATAATAACCAGAAACATGGTAAAAAAATCCAGCTGTACTTACTTTTTAGAGGGCCTGATAACTTCCCTAAGTTTGAAGATTCTGTCCTGTGTGGTAATAGTGTGGGCTTTAAGGATACAAGAGGATAGATCCTTACTTGTGTAATTTGCCAGGTTCCACCCACTCCTATCCAGGTGAAATGTAGCTCAGGTGTTGTATTTTAGCCTGATTCTGCAGGATTGGGAGCAGCAAGGTGCAGTTAGACATGGCAAGGGAAAAGTTCTGGAACAACCTAAGATCCAAGCTGAGTAAATATAAGAAATAATGAAACTAAGTTCACAGTTTTGTCTGAGCCACTTACATGCAATTATTTATGTAAGTCTAAGAGAAATCACATACCCAGCTCTCAGCAACTCACGTCTTTGGGTGTTCTGGCTCTCAGCAGGATTGTGACTACAGTTTGCATAACAAACTGATTGCAAAGCTGGAAGTTACAAGACTAGAAAAATTGTTTAAACCAATTTATACAACATTAAAAATCCAGAGATAGGATAAATTCTATTGGTTCTTCAATGCCATACAAATATTAGATGATTTTCTTGATTCAATGTTAGTACAGGACAAAAATGTTGAACAATTACAAAAGATACCTAATCTCCATTGCCATTTATTTACAGTTCAGAATTCACACAGGTTTCAGTTTCAGTTGTTGAGAGAGATCATTTCTGAATAGACAAAAGAGGGCATTTATCACATCAGTGTGTAAACGCTGATGGGTGCTTGCAGAACTCAGGTTATTTGTACATCACCCACTTCTGCAGTGCGAGATTTTACAAAACCAAAGGAAGTGTTTGAACCACTATCTGCATTTTCAATCTACACACAGTGATAAACTTGAAATTGCAACATTCTTGTGAGCGTTTCATTCTTTCCAATTTAATTCACCTTCTCAGGAGCAATAGTTGTAAAAACCATTATCTAATCTAAAGCATCAGAGGGCTTAATGGCTCTTGTAGTTCACACTGAAGAAGAGCTTATGGAACAGTGATGCTGAAGGCCACTAAGCGGGAGAATTTCATCACTTAACTTCATTTTCATTGGGAGACCTCAACCAACTCATTTAAACCTCTCAGGGAGCAGAGGAACGAGGGAAGCATGGTGTGAGAGAGAAACCATCCAGCTGTTTAATAGTTGTATGGCATTTGAAACTCTCAGCTCGAGCGGCTAAGCGTCTTTCACAACACCCACCAGGGCGGGCCGCAGTGTGCGCCCGTGCAGCTTATAGCCAATCTTGGATACCAGCGCGATAGTGCCGGGCTCCTGCCCCTCCACGGGAGTGTGGAACAGCGCTTCGTGTTCGTAGGGATCGAACTTGGCTCCCACAGGGTCCAGTCTGATCAGCCCATGCTTTTTAAACACTTTCTGAATCTGCATTTCTGTCATCACAAGACCTTCATATAAACTTTTCAAGTGAGGATTGTCATCTTTAATTTCTTCTTTTGGAACGCTTTCTGTGGCTTTCTCCAAAATATCTGCAACTTCTAGTAAGTCCTTACAGAAGCTCTGGATCCCTGAATATGTATAAAGGAGGAGAGAATGGGATTAGTCTACTGAGGGAAACAAGTGTTGAAAACTCCCAACCTCAAAACCCCAAAAGCTACAGCAATAATCCCCACTCTTAGACTTCTAAGATATGTAATACTGTAATCATTTGGGGTAAAATATTCTTTCCAGTTTTGGATGATAATAAAGAACTATTACAGATGCCTTGAAATCCACACCATATCCTCCACTTCTATGGAAAACAAATGATTTAAACTCAAAAGAGTCACGTTATGCCAATGACCTAACAATAACAGTTGATTCTTACCGACCTTCAGATGACTTTTCGTCATGTCCCTCTCATCACCTAACATTCAAAGCATCTTGCCCTATTCCTACCCTTTAATCTGATGTCATAAAAAAATCTGCAGAAAACAAAGTGCCATCAGACTGATGAGGATTTCAAGAAATGAACGAGGATTCTTCCTTGAATGGAAAGAACTTGCACCTCTCCCTCCCACTGCAAACCTCTTTTACAGAGTCAGCAGCTGTGCCTGGCAAATACTGAGCAATTTCCAAGTTAATCAGAGTCCTTGTCCTGAAGCTGTTCTCTGCCTCACACTAGGGAGAATCTGGACGAATCTCACTTAAGGCAATTAGCAATCAAGAAAAAAATCAAAATAGTTCAATGAAATAACACATTTCTACATGGAGGTAAGCAAAGGACAAACACCACTGGGTTTTGGTTTGCTTTTTGGGTTTCTTTTTTTAAGCCAGTCAGCCTTTTTAATTCTAGCTCACATTTAAGATGGTTTGTTTTTCCTTACCAAGGAGTGATATGACCATTACCAGAGGCCAAGTCTTCGGTTTAAATAAAAAACCCTCACAAATATGGATCTGTGGGGATCAGCTAGTTCTCAGGAAACTACACAACTCTGTGGAGACTCAAGTTCTTTACAGAACATTAACTAAAAGTGTCCAAGTAGTTCTCAAAAAATCCAGAAAAAAAAAAAAAACAAAACCGAAAAAACCTGCCGTGGTTTTAAACTAAAAGCTAGAGCTGTGGTTGGAGCTGAACTGTACCAATAAATCAGCTGCCTAGTTATCTGGATCACACCAAGTAACCAAACTCTTCAGAAGGTGGTTTGGTTCAATTTTTTTTATTGCATACATTATATTTGCAAATATCTCTGACTACAACTCAGAATTTATGCAAGTCTCAGAAATTAGTTTCTCTTTTTCCAACAGAACAAGCAGTCGTGCACAAGCAATAAAGCTTACAGATTATGTATCATCTAGTTTTCAAGATAATTTCTATTGTAGCACCTGTGAGCTCAGACATGACTCCAAGTCCTTTGCAGTAGGTAGAACATTAGTGAAACAATGCTTATTGCAAAACAACCTCAGGATGAGCCAATCAAACATCCATGAAAAAGAATGCAAGAGTATTATGTACTTTTTCTTACAGTACACATTAACTGAAGACCCTGTATTCAGAAAGTAGAACTTGAGTACTGAGAATTAAACTATACAGCTGGGTATGGAGTGTGGTGAAAAAGAGCAACTCATTTTTTGAGGCAGAGTGGCAGTCAAACACCAGGATAAAACAGCACTCTGCTGCTGCAGCATTTCACACAATTTCTGTTTTACAGATTTGGGCTGGAAATGTCAAAAAGCTAAATCAGATGTTACCAGCCTGGCTCTTGAAGGAAGATGTGCTGCTAGCACTCCTCACAGCCAGCAATTGTGCATTCCTAGCACTGAAAAGAATCCATTCATTTAGAGGTATTACTTCTGTTTGAAAGCTATTGCCTTCAACAGATCCCAAAATATCACAAAATCAAAAAAGAACCAAATTCAAAACAAACCCCAAGAACAAAAAACAACCCCCCAAAAAAACACCAAACCCTAACCAATCAAAAAAAGGAAACAAAAAACCTCAACCAACTCAAAAAAACCCCAAAAACCCAACCCACCAATCAACCAAAGAACCAAATAAACCCAGGAAAAAAACAACCAAACACACCCCTCCCCTCCAAAAAAAGAAAAAAAAAAATCAAAAACCCAAACCAGAAGTCAAACCAATATTCCATCAATATTCCATGCTCTTGGTCAGATCTGAGACCAAAAGATGTGAAAAGGGCAAACTTCAGGCTGCAAAACTTACTAAAAATCTACTAATGCAGTACACATTGTGTGAAACCTCTTTGCCTCAAATGCACTTTTTAAGCAACTAGTCAGAATCACTGGGAAGTACAACTTGTCAATACTGCAAGGCCAGTCAGCTCCATTTTTCCAGGCTTTGCATTTCCTGGGTCTTACTGAGTAAACACCAGAGGAGTCCCCACTGACCGTATAACTTTGCCTCTTCTACCAGTTTCTGGCTTCTTTGCCTCACGTTTTCTGCATCTGCCAAGGCACGCTTGTACTTGTCCTAAAGAAGAAAAACCAGGAACAGAAGTTATATAAAATAGCATTTTAAACAGTTTCACAGCCTAAATTCACATTCAGGCTAATCTGAAACAACATGCCAATTATCACACCATCCATCCTACCAAGACAAAAGTTCGCTTCACTCCGCAACGACAGAAAGGAGGGAAAGGAAATCCGATGGTTTTCCAAACTCAGTATTTGTCAACAGATTAGCTGGAAAAACAAATTCACTCCACAGATATATAAAGTTTTATGAACACAGTACTTCTGCTGTGTGCTCCCAGAAATCTTTCATCAGTCATAAGGTACACAGACACTACAGTAAATCAGATACAACACAGCCATGACTTTCAAACCATCTCTTCCCTCTCCACACATTCCAGAGTGCCTTCCAGTTTTCTCAGCTTTTACAAACTATGAAGCCCAACTCCTCTGTTGTTTAGGTCAAGTTTTAGTCTATTTCTAGAAATTTACCAGCAGAGATACTAAGATGTGAAATACAATAAAATTAAAATAAATTTTTAAAATAAATATTAAAATAAAAATTTATGCTGAGTGCTTCACTCGCTAACCCTGAACAGCTTCCACACTGAATATGCTTGAGCTTTGTATGCCAGTGAAGAATCTCAAAACAGAATAGAAATTAGTCAACAATCTGCCTAAAGAGCTGCATTAGGCAACCAACAACACAGAGACATTAAATGACATCTCAAATTTTTCCTGTAGAACTTTGGGAAAGGCAACAGAAAACAAACTCAATCCACATATGATCCCCAGGTGCTGGTTCTATAGAAGGTTTTGGGCTACTCCTTGAAGTCTGCAACACTCCAGAAAGACATTTTATATAAAGTACTCATTAATGTCTCTGCTTAATGTCCACCTTCCACATCTCAGGGCATGCTTCAGCTGCTGGAGTTGTGCATGGGAGAGAATGCAAGTTACAAAAGGTCACAAGAAGGGATGTGATGTTCAGCCTCAAGTCTGAAGAGCTCTCAGACAATGTTTGAAACTTCTGAACTTACTTACGGCCTAAGTACACCATTGTATAAAAGCTAAGCATCATTAACTCTGACCTTTGGAAAGTCAGCAGCTGTTTCCATCGAGTCTATTCTTAACACACACAAATGCACACACCAGAGACACACACTCACACCCTTCCATGGCTCCCAGAAATTACTTCTCCACTGAGCAAAACCTAGGTAAAACTCAGTAACAAATTTTCAGGCTGGAAAAGGGCCATTTCCATACAGAAACAGGAAAGAAATTATCCAAGATCTTAATTTTGGACCAGGGATGCATCCCAGATCTTGTAGTACATGTACTCTTAAGTTTAAAGAAATTAGCAAATTTTGGATTTTATACAACTAAACAGGAGTCACATAACCAGACTGTACATTGAGAATCCACAGTGCAGGCTCTTGGGCACACGATTTGTAACTTGTGCAACCTAATAATCCAGAGACACTTACAGTAACATCTTTTAGTTGTTCTTCCAGTTTGGCCTTTTCTTCAGCTAGTAATTTTTCAGCAGAGCTGGGTTCCACCTTCTGCTCATTTTGGCTCTGACTCTGGTCCTCTTCCAAGTTCTGGCCAGTATTCTTCTGCTGTGTTGCTGCACAAAGCAGTCGTGGAGATGTTCTAGGGCAAAAAGATGAACATTATTATTCTGTTGCTTATTTTGTAAGGTATCAGCATTTTCTAGACATACTAGACACATAATGTCCACAAAATTCTCACATCAAAGCACGAAATCCTACAATTCTAGGCCTGTGAATACTGCATGCAGAACCCTCCCTCAAAAGCAGCAGATCTCCGGCCATTTAAACTGTAGCAGAAAATAACTGCTGCACGATATCAGCTTGTAAGCGTCCACTACATTCAGTTTTTAGCCACAGAACTTTTAAGGGGATGTTTTCAGCACTGTGCTCCATCAGAAACAAATTCCGTGATGCAATCTCCGGCAACAGCCTCCCCGAGAACACGGGCGCAGAACAGAGCTGGGCCCTGGAGCGGCACCCCCGCGCTGCTGTCCCCGCTGCACGGCGAGCACGGCAGCCAGCACGGGCCTGGCTGTGTAAATAATGATCTTCATCCCCTCCTGACGTGTCCAAGGCTGAGCCACCCAAGGCCGAGGCTGCGGGATCAGCGCCGCGCTCACACGAGGGCTCGGATCCCCGCCCGCCGCACGGACACTGCGGGCCCGGAGCCGCTGGGCTCCGCATAGAGCCGGGCCGAGCCGAGCCGAGCCGAACCGGGCCGGGCCGGGCCGCTCTCCCGGAGAAGGGCAAGGGGGAGTAGCGAAGAGCGGCGTGGGACGTGGGCCCCTCAGGGCTGGGGTCCCCAGCGCGGCAACACCGAGCCTCGCTCTCCTCCCGGTCTGGCGGTGAGCGCGGCCCCGGCCCGAATGTCCGGTGTCGGGCGAGCGGCGCGGCGCGACCCCCTCACCTCAGCGCGACGCTCAGTAGCGGGAGGCGCGGGCGCAGCGCACCCCGCACGCACTGGGCCACGGCCGCCATTGCGCCTTCCTGCCCGCCGGCCGCCTCGGCCCGCCCCCTGGGCCCCGCCAATCAGCGAGCGGGCGGGCCGGGAGTGACGCGGCCGGGAGCCAATCAGCAGGGCGGACGCGCCGCCCCGGGCCGCACAGGCGGCTATTCCGGGGCGCGGCGGAGCGCCCAGAGGGGTGCGCGCGCCTCGCCCCCCACGTGACGCGCGGCTGGGCGGGGCGCGCGCCCGGCGGCCATTTTGTCTCGTGAGGGGAGGGGGAGGCGCGCTGTGGTGTTGGTGCCGCTCTTCTGGTGCGCGTGGTTCCTGCCCCAGATGGGACTGGAAAACTTTGAAGATTTTAACTCATTTTAAATGCTAGTTAATCCCGTTACCGATAACACCTTGTAGCACACATAAGCAATTTGCAAACCTCCACACACAGGTTTCTGTCCGCACACACTGCCTGTAACTGCTGTGTACACTCTTGATGGACAGTCATTTCATTTAATGAAATAATGAGCTTTCATTAAATGGGATAATGTTGCTAATCCACTAGTTCCAGATCTGGCCACCTGTTTGTGCAAATGTCCTGTGTACCTGGAGGCAATGGGAACCCTGTTCTATACTGGTTTAGCTGAACTCGGGCCATTGGTCACGTACTTTGTCAGTATCTTGTTAAAGGGGAGGGGGAAAAAATCAGGGTCACGTATTTATTGTACAGCAGTGAAATTGAGTGGGAGATTATGCACAGATGCCTGAGCAGCAGCTGTTAGCTTGATTGCTACAAGCGTCTGTGCACTCTCCAAATGAAATCTGAAGGATAAAGACACACATTCCATAATGCAAATTTAGTAGCTCATATTCAAGTGAAAAATTAAACTGTATACTGAAGAAGAAGGTGTGGAAGACATTTTTGGCTTACTACATGAGAATCCTGTGGGACCTTTGTCAGTCCAGTGGAACTTTGCCAGAGCGTGCTGAGGTTGAAGCACGGCCTTTATTGAGCAGTTTGGTTTGCCTGGGATGAGCTGGGGCTGTGCAGAAAGCAGGATAATCGGTACCTGAGCTCACAGACCTCATACCATGGCAAGTTTAGATCCCAGTGAGTCTTATTTTGCTGTTCTCTGATGTGACACTGGTACAGTCCCATGGCTTCCCTGTGCAGAACACAGCAAAGAGGAAGGTTGTGTGCCGTGTCCTGTCCACATGGAGTGGTAGGCAGTATCTGCTTTCCACAAAGTTGATAAGCCACAAATTTCAAGCTTCATCCTCAGAAATATTGGAAGAAATAACTGAGGAAATTTGTTAAAATAATGCTGAGCAAGAATCAGAGAGAACAAGGAGAAAACCAAGAACAGCCATAAAGGATATCCACAGAAAGCCACAAAGAAAGAAAAAAAAGGCAATTGGATCTTTAAGTCTGATATTTTTAAAATGTTTCCTGAAAAGATTATTCCTTACAAAGCCTGGACAAGCAGTCTGTCTGTCTCATCTTTCTTGTCGGTTGTTTTCCACCACGTCTTTGGATGTAGGTTATTATCTCAGCTTGTTTCCATTTCTTTGCTGCTTCTTTGGAAGTTGTGCTTGATTAGTAATTGATCACAAAATCACACAATTGATAACAAAAGGTTGAGAGGAACCCACTGCCAACGCGTCTCAATAATTGAGGATATATAATAGACTTAATATGTCTGGAACAATATCCTTCTTGTATTAGAAGGCATTTACCCCAAATGACATTTTACTGGTCTTTTGCAAATAACCCTTCAAGATAACCCACAATGAAAATGCATTTTATTGTGAGTCGTGTAAATTGAAGAGCTTTCATGAAAAACCTGCAGCTGGCTTAGATGCTGATGGGACAAGACTAAACAACATCTGCAGCGTCAGAAGAAGAACATGCAAGTTTAGTGGAGCTTGTTTGCATCATGGCTGATGTTGGCTGTAAGTACTGTCCCACTCAAGACTTTTTCATGTCTTTTGTTTTGACTCAGGCTGTTGCAGGCTGTTTCTTGTTTTATTGCTAAGTCAGCTCATGAGTTGGGTGTTTTTAAACTCAGTTACTGAGTATTCAGCATCTGTTGCTGGACCTGGTTGACTGTCATAGTGTTCAGGAACAAGCACAGTTTTTTCCTTATCCAGTTTTCTCCATATCAAGTGATCCTTAGTTCTTCACATAAATACTGTGTTTGAATATGAATTGAGGATAAGTAATGCTTAGTCTGGATTGTGAACAGTCAACCATCATCCCCTGCCATTCACTTAAGAATTGGACTCTGATTCTTGTGGGTCCCTACCAACTCAGAATATTCTGTGGTTCTATGAACCAGCTGCCACTTTTCAGCTTGTGGTTTGAAAGTGACTCCAACCTCTAGTTTCTGTGAGCTGTGATAGAATCAAATAGTCAGGATAGCATTCCCATTTCCTCTAGTGATTAACTTTGTGGTCTTGGGTAGTTACTTAACCTCATTTCTGTATTTCTAAAATTACAAGTCAGGGGAGTAATCTTTCAGTACCTTACAGGAAAGTTGTGTAGTGAGCACGAGAGAATTCCTGTGATATTTTGAAAATTCAAAATATCAACTAATTAAGTCTCTCTTTTATTATTAATATTGCACGTGCAGTAAAAACCCCATAATCCTTCAAGATGAACAATGCCACAAATGTAAGATTTGTGCTTGAAGACTTAAGGGAAAAATTAAGGCAGTAAAAATTTGTATTTCTGTAAAAAAATCCCCTAAACTTGTTCTGCCTCCAAATGCTAAGATGAAATTTATTGATATTCAAGCAGCAAACAGAATGTTATTACATTTGTGTTTCAGATTTGAACTTCATTATCAATGTTTTGAGGGAAAGGAAAAGGTATCGTATCCTCTCCAATCAAATGTTATATCCTAGCCAGAACCAAATATTGAGCTGTGGTGGGAGCAAGCTTGAGATGAGGGGGGGAAGCACCAAAAATATCTCTGTAAATATTCTAGCAGTGACCTTTCAGGCCAGTAACCAGGAAATACCTAAATCAAATTTAAAACATATTAATGCAGCTGCAAGACTGTTACTGAACTATATAGCAGTGAAGACAAACATTAGTACCTCTGCCCTTTAGAAAAGATCACAGATCAGACCACACAGCCACAGTATTCCATAGCCTGCTCTGGGAGGAAGCCTAGTGGCAAATTAAGGGACTGATCCTTGTGTATAAAATAATAACAATTTTTCTTCTGTAAGGATTATCAAGATAGAATCAGATACTCCATGGGTCCATTTCAGACAGAGGACAATAAATATTAAATCAGTGTTTGAATTCAGAAACTTTTAATCCTGAAGTGCAGGTTGGGGTGTGTGTGTAGGGAGACTACCTTGTTTGCTTTTAATTAGAGCAGTACTAAAATAGTTAATCTGTACATTCAGAATTTACCATTTTTAATGTAAACATTTGAAGACAACTCTCCCAAGAGTGAATGTGTAGTACTTACATTCTGCCTGGCTCCTCCTTAGGCTGAAAATACAGATTCATACATCTTGCTGTGATTATAAAGAGTACTTTCGAGTTCCCATAGCCTTTTGCAAACTAGTTTGAAGGGTGTATTTTGTAACCATCTTGTTGCCTGGAGAATGTTGTCGCTGTGTTGGAAAGCTAATAGCTATAGCTGCAGGGCTCTGAGGAGCGTTAATTAGTGCAATTTAGAATAACAAAAGTTCTGTTCCTGGGAGGACACTGGAGTGTTCCTTCCCCAAAGCAGCATGCCACAATTTCAGAGGCAATTTATTGTAATAAAATGCATAAGTCATCTGGTATCCCAAGGATTTACAAATCTGGCTGTCTATTACAGTTCTCTTAGCCCTCATGCTATTAGGGACACTTGTGTATGCCTTGTAGCATTCCTGGAGATATGAAAATGGAAAAACTCTGTCAATCAGGCATTGTCTATCTCACTTTATTTCCTTACCAGTCAGAACCAAGCTGTTCAAATGCACAGAAACAATTTACTGTCATGCTGATGTGGCTTTCCACCTTGAGACAAAATTATTGAGCATTGAGAGAAGAGTTGTCAAATCCATTGTGATTCTCTGAGTATAGTGTCATGGATTTTCCTAAGATTTTTTTCATAAAAATAAATTGTTGCCTCTCTGCTTACCAGAACAATTGGACAGAAGGGGAAATCAAGTCTCTGGTCACATTAAGATTTGCCAAGAAGACAGCAGTTGTTGGTCTCTGTGCACATAGGCTAACAGTGGAATGGTGCTTTTACATTCAGATCTACATTTTCCTCTCTTAATTTTTCTTTAAGTTTTGATGAATTAGTTGCTGTGGGCTTGTTTCTGCTGCCCTTGTGTACAAGTGATTTGTATTAGTCAAAGCAAGTGCTGTACAGTGAAGGATTGCCAGGGCAGATGGTGGCAAATAGGCTGCCAGTAGCACCATAAAAACCTGAGGTGACTATTTCTTGCTGAAGTGTGATTTTCTCCTTTGCTTATGACTTATTTTTTGTGGTGAATGACAGGATGTTGAACAGCAGGGTTGGTTGGGCTGATGCATGGAGCTCTGTTTCATCACAATGTTGTAGGGCTCAGAATCCCAGTGCAGTCCCATAGGCTGTTCCCTGAGCTCCCAGCTGGCTGACACAGGGGGAATTCTCATTCTGCTGATGCTGTACTATGGTTTTGAAAAGCTATGAATGAAAGAAAAGTAAAGCAAAATTTTAAAAATAATATCTTTTGCTTTTATTCAACAATAGAAAGCAGCAAGAGCTTTTAATTGTATTTTTATGCCTAATTAATGAGGGGGTGAACACTCCTGTGGAACCACTGCTGTGCTCCATTTAATCCTGATTTGGCTAGATGAATCTGACCAGAATGAAGACAAGGAGTTCAGCTAAAAATAGCTGTAATGGGAGGAAATAAAAAGCTTTCCAAAATTTGCCACATAAATAAAATCTGCCTAACACATTTTTGGTACTTTGTGTGAAGATCACAGTCTCTCAAGCTGGACTTGAACCTGTCCCTAAAATGAATGCTTCACACTCTGTTTGCTTTCCACAAGCATCTCTGAAGGTGCAACTTAAACTCTGTTATAGGAGCTCATATCATCAGTTAGGCTGATGACATTTAAGGCAAATGTGTGTTTTTGTCAGATTTCCCTCAAAATCGTTTGGGTTATGTTATTATGGTGTATGTCCTGGTTTTGGATATAAATTTTGAATGTAAATCTTGTGCCAGGCAGGTACAGACAGAACTGAGGGAAAACACTCAATTACATCCACATTGTTTGCACCTTGTTCAGAAAGCAAGAACATGGCTGCTTTAAGTTTTTAACAGTTGCCACCCAAAGTACTTCCATTGCTGTTTTAAAGGTCACCTCAGATTCATGAGTCACCTGGGGTTAATGTATTATTAATCATCAGAAATTGGATGAAAATTACTGGTTCAGCATTGGAAATGCTCTTGTGCTAGATGAAAATAAAATAAAATAAAATAAAATAAAATAAAATAAAATAAAATAAAATAAAATAAAATAAAATAAAATAAAATACCAAGAAGGGAATCTGCACTTTAATGATTGGTGTTAAATAGGAATTCTGCTATAGCTCAAACTGTGTAGTCTTCCCCTCTGACTCCATTGCCAGCTTCTGCTGTCTGCATTGTTCTCTGATCTGATCAGATGAGCTGTTTCTCATTGCCTCTACACCACATAGCTGGTCCTTGGTTTTTGTCCTTATGTTGTTTTTTCTCCTTCCTCCTCTTTTAACTTCTGCTCTTCACTTTCCATCACCACAGCTGCTGTGTTTAGAGCGGAAGAAGCCCTTTAACGTGCTGCTTCCATCCCTGTTCATTCATTCCTCCGTTTTGCTTAAGCTATCCTCCCTTTAGATCTCACTGTGATCAAGAACAACTTCACTTTTTGGATACTGACCACTGCTTCAAGAGCACTGTGTTCATCCCTAGAGATGGTGTGACCAGCACCTCCTGCTCTGCTCCCTGATGTTGGTGTTGGGTGTAATGATGCCTGTGCTGTGGGAAAGCATCCAGGTGGAGAATCCCTGCCCCACCATGCATTTTCTTTTAGTTCATCATATTTACCAAACAAAGCAGGCTCTTCTATTTCAAAGAAATAGCTTTTCTTAGGACTAGTGATGTCTGTATTTTTATTACACCACCATTTTTGCTTGTTTAATTTGTATTTTGACAAAAAAGATTATATTTCTATTGTGTCTTTTTTCATGTATGTATAACTCTTTTATGATTTCCCAAGTGCTTTGCCTGGCAAAGTCTTAATGAATAAAATTACTGTCATGTTACAGCTATAAAAATCTGCTCCCTCCTTGGAATGGGACATGCCAGTTTGAAGATGCTGAGGAAAGTAAGAATCATATAATCATAGAATACTTCAAGTAAAATAGGAATACATGGGGAAAATATTTGTAATATAATCTTGCAGTTATGAACTGTTGAAGCATTGGTTTTCCTCATTCTGCATTAAGCACATATATACATATACAATTGTGTATTTGTGCTATTTTTACAATGTTGTTGGCTCTGTAGAACAGATCCACCCAGACTAACTTGGTATTAGTTGAAAGCTGACAGTAGTCAGGAAGTACCAAAGAATTCTGTTCGAGCTGGAAAACCTGCTTAAGTGTCCCAGTGCATTGTCATGCTAATTAACTCTGAGCTGCTTTTGGAAAGCTGGAGTACCTGAGGCAGCTTCTATCTCATGCAGCTCTGCACTGCTCTGTGGATAAATTAGTAACTGTCTACACATTGATCTGACAGTTTTTCTGTTATTTGGCACAGAAGGAGCTGTTTGAGACTGTTGGTTGTTTTTCAATAACTATTATTAATACTTTGGTACAAACCCAAGTGAATAAAATATGGATAAACAAGAAGTTAAGGATTCAGAGATAACTCTGAGAGCTGTGAAGTAGATGATGTACTTTTCTGCCAGAAGACAGCATGACAAACTCAGAGGATCTGTTCTCATGGTCCTCTGCATTGCAAATAACTGTGTTTCAGAGCCAAGTTCTCCATAAACTCCAGCTAAACTATGTAGGTCGTGTTAACAGTTGGCCAGCACAGCTACAAGCAAGGTCAAGCAAGAGCATAGCTCAGGAAACATTTATGCATTAATGGCATTTTCGTTGTTACAGCTTATGGTTTGTAGGGAATAATTTCCCAGCTGGGGGCAGTTCCAAGGCAGAAAGCAGATTTACCCAGCTTTTTGCTTTTCAGGTATTACCTCCCATTGTAAGGGCTCTGCAGATCACGGAATGTGTGTAAAATGCTGATAAAAGTCAAGCGATGACTTAAAGTTAATCTCAGCTTCTCCAGCAGAGTCAGTGAATGGGAGAGACAGGATACATTTGTATTTCTCTGGTGACTCAATGTAATGAGTTGAACCTGACCAGCAACAAAGCACCCACCAGCCCTTCTCTTACATCCTCCCACAGCAGGGATGGGGGAAAGAATTGGAAAGGCAAAAGCAATAAAAACTTGTTTCTCAAGGAAAAGTTTAACAAATGAAGAAAAAAATGAAAAAGGCAATCACTACTGCTCACCTAAAGGCTCATGCCCAGGCAGTGTTTGAGCCATGACTGCCTTAGAAAGATTCCCTCCTCAGCTTTACTGCTGAGCAAACATATGGTATGGAATAACCTTTTGGATAACGTGGGTCAGCTGTCCCAGCTGTGTCTCCTCCCAGCCTCCTTCCTGTCTGACCCCAGCCAGTTTGCTGGAGAATAGAGGGAAAACCAAAAGTGGCCTTGGCACACTACAATCACTGCTCAGCCTTACCTGAAAATCAGTCTGTTATTAGCAGTGTTTTAACCATGAATCTAAGATACAGCATCTTATAAGTTGCTATGAAGAAAATTAACTCCATCCCAGCCAGAACCAGTACATGAAATAATAGGTAAGCCTGACCTTGCAGTGAGATTAACACCCTGCCAACTCTCTACCTGATTCTATTTGTGTCTTCTTGTTTAAAATTTTCTTTAGTCCATGATAATGTTACGTATCCAGTTGTCATAAAGAAATACCACTATTTAAATTTCTAATTCTTTTTTTTGAAAGCTATAAGCAAAATTTTCAAATCAAATAGCTGAAATTGTGCATCTGATCTCTACTTTTGCACATAAATATTTTGGTCTTCAGAGATGTTCTTCACTTGTATTTCCAGAAACTTTGTATTAGGCTTCATTTTACAGTGGCTGTGTTTTCATTAGTTTTTGTTTGCTTTTCATGACATATTTTAATTGTATGTTTAGGTGAAATTCTAGTAAAGTAAATTGGTAACCTAGATAAATATAAACCTCTGGTTTAGAGAAACTTGTCTCTGTAGAACTGTCTCAGTTTTCTTCTAGAAATGCCTGTACTGCCCTGTGGTGAAATATCACCTGGTTTAGGCACTTTCTGGAATGTAATTTATAGCAATCCTCCATTTGACCTGTAAGCAATCCTATTTTACTTGAACTCATGTTTTTATGTGAAATTTGTTCCATTTATTTCTGGAATGGAGGACTACCTGAAGCACAGAAGCTGAGATGACATATAATGTGAGATAGAGGTGGTATTAGGCTGGAAACAGTAATATTTTCAAAGCCAAGCAGTGTTTTGACATACAAATGCTAAAAGGATAAAGGAACCATCACTCTTCATTTTGTTTGTCCAGTGAGAGCACTGTGGAACTTCTGAAGCTATGATTTGGGCTGAGTTTTTTATCTTTTTTACCATGTCAGTTATAAAGTGAGGCAGGTGCTAAACCTGTGCAGTCCTGTTGTAGACAACTCATATTCCCACCTGACCTCCAGGCACTGTTCAGAAGTGCACAAGTCTTAGTAAGTCCTGTTCTGTTTCCACCAGTCCCATACTGATACCTTTACATATCTGTTTTTAGGCACCCAAGTCACTTTTTAAATATCAGTTCTAGTGGATAAGTCTACACAAATGATGTGAGCCACAGGTCCTATGTCAGCCATATCACTGGAGCTGCTGTACAGGCTCCTCAGTGCATGTCAAAAGAAGGGCCTCTCAAAGATATTTAAGACCCTGCAAGTTGCTCTCTGTCTTGCAGTCAGTATACAGCTTTGCTTCATTTGGGTCTGCCTGTGCATCCCCTGTGTTTGTGTGTCTGCTTGGCTTTTGGCAAAATTATTTATGCCCTTTCCAGCCTGCCTTTCAGAATCATCCTGAGGCCTTGGTTTGGCTCAGTCTTCTGGTCTTCAGTCTGTTTTTCCTGGCTCTGCTCTCATCTGCTTCACAGCATTTCTTGTGACTCTGACTCTTGTCAGTGGTTTATCCAGCTATTTCAGGAGGTGTTTTGAGTCTTGACTCTTCCATTTTGTGCTCTGTCTTTTGAGTTGGCTAGAAATGTGAGGGTCACCATAACCTAGATTTGAGTCAAGTGCAGCCTTATGTCTCATGTTGAATTCCTAAATACTTACCAGCAAGTTCTTCTGGTTTTGAGCCCTAAGACAACATCAGAACATGGACTTTTAAACCAAACAATTGGCCTAAGAAGGTTTTGTATGCTCTTTAAGATCCTCCTGTAGCTTTGGGTGACTCATTCCATCTAAGTGAATAGAAAGGGAGATCAAATGTTTGGTGCTTGGACCACATTGAAAATAAACCCCATTGCATTCACAATAAATGCTGCCCCAAGTGCCACAGAGAAGTGGCAGCCAGCATACAGCAGATTGGAAAGACCTTCTGTTATTTTTCTGAAGTTCTGAAATGAAAAGAACATGCCTGTGAATATATTTAAGCAATATATTCTTTTTATACTGCACTTTGTGTTCTGTAAATGCCCCTGAAAATCAATAAAAGCAAATTGTACCTAATGTATTCTGTGTTTTGCAAAGAGACCAAGCCTTTCCTCCTGATTTATTAATGTTTGGAAAAAAGTCATTGCACATAAAAATCTTATATTAAAAATAGTAATTCATGGTGTTTTAATATCTCTTTCCCGTAATTAAAGAAGAGTAGGAAGTATAGGAATATATTTTTTTTGTTGCTCTGATAATATTTCTATTTTTTGGCAGTAACTGGCATCAAGAAGAACAACAAAAATAATAAAACATACTGAATATTTGTCCCCTGATGTTTTATGTCTACTCAGAAAAGATAGGGTACAGATGATTCTTCAACTGCAGTAAATTTCTCATTTTTATTGTGCAGAGCTAAATTTATCCTTGCTGTAATTTTTCTGAAATCAGCAGAGTTATTTCTGCTAGGCAGGAGAGTGACCTGCTCTGATTGTGCTGCTGTTCTAGGAGGGGCTACACTGCAGCAGAGTTTCTTCTCTTGGGTTGAACACACATGTACAGGTAAATTGTGTTTGTCTGTACAACTGTTTGTATGACTGTAGCCAGCACAGACAGGAGAGCTCAGGGTCTTAATCTGAACCTTTCAGGTGCAGGAGACAGCTCCTGTTGCTTCAGGGGGAGGATGCTGCTCCTTATCACATGCTTCATCTGTAAAGCTTTACCACAGACGTGATTAGGCAGAAGCCTTCTTCAGAAAAACACTTGGGTTAGAATTTATGAGATGTCCAGCTTTGATATTTTCTGAAATCTCTTGATATTTTCTAAAGAGTTTCCTCAAATCAAGGTGGGGAAAGCTTTTGTTTTCAAAAAAAGCTTCTCGTGTTGCAGGAGAATATTTTGTGGTTATTAAAAAAAATCAAAACAACAAAACTAAACTGACAGGTGGGACAAAAAAAAAAATAGGGCAAAATAGGAGTTCTTCCAAAGCTTCTATTTTAATAAAATAAGTATGTCAGAAAATAATAGAGGAATATAAAGGTTAGAGAGAAGTAGGATCAGACTGAGATTTTTACATCCAAATTCTATTTTGATATTATTCCTGTTCTCCCTGTTAGAACTATGCAGACCCAAACTGGGGAAGTTCCCTGCAAACTGAAGATTCATAATTGACTCCCAACATTTCATGTCCCAGTCTCCCTTGCATTGATTTGAAAATCTGGATTTTTAATAGAGCTGATTAAATTTTTTCATCTTTGGAAGTATCATGTTTCCAGAAATGTATATGGTTCATTTCTGTGCTTATTTTTATTTATTTTTAATGAGTTCTCTCATCAGTAGCATATGTATGATACAGGTTGCCATGGTAAACAATGAATTTTTTATTAACATTGTAAATATTAATTTAAAACATGAATAGCTGGTAACCAAGATGTTAACACTGCTTTGGAGATTTTCCTGCTCCTGAGGTGACAGAAATTATATATGGAGTTAAAAATGTGAAAAGCAGTGTCTTGGGAAGAAGGTTCTTTAGTGATAGTACAGCGGCCTAAGGGCACAGAAATGTCGGATATTTGGACTGTGAAGCAAAGACAATAGGAGATCAGACATAAACTGCTGAATGTTATAACTAGAGATGACATGGAACCAAGGTTCAAGTTTTAAATTCCTTCCTTAAATTTCTGGACCTTTTTCTGTCAGTTCTTTGCATCAGAGTGTGACCAAGTGGCTGAGCTGAATCCAGTATAAAAAATGAGAGTGTCAAGTGATGTGACCAGCTTCAATACAGGGATGGGCACAGGGCTGATCCCCTCAGAATCTGCAGTTTCATTTATGATGTTACATCTAACTTGCTGCTCTAATCAAGTAATTTTATTACTTAACTTTTATTACTTAATTTTATTATATTTAGGCACATTTTTGAACACTCCTAGTTACCCAAATTTCACGGAGCTCAGTAGGAGCTATCTGCTAGTACATTCTTGAAAATTTGCTTTTCTAGACATAGAGTATCTCTTAAACTCATGCCCTTCATCCATTGTGAAATGAGTCCAATGCTGCTTTCTTTCTTGGAAAATAAGGAAATTAAAGTATTTTTGGATAGGAGGTGGTTTTGTCCAGTGTCCTTTTTTTGTATAACCTGTGGTTCCTGATGAGTTTCTATTCATCCATTAAGTCCTTGGTGACAGAGTGTTAATTTTTCACTGTACATTTGCTTTTGGAGCAGAAAGTTATAGGGTGGTTGTTGTATCGCCTTGGGACTTTGACTCATATTTGATGCTGTCACTGAAGAGTGATTTCAGAAGAAGCTACATGATAAGAGGCACTATCTTTCAGCTGATATGTTAAATTGAGGTCGCTTCTGTCAATGGCCCTCTTAAAAATCACCTCTGTTTCTTGTCAGACATTCCATTTCCCAGTGAAATTAATTCTAAAAATCAAGGACTGTGTCTGAGATATTACAAAGCCCATAATAGTGGCTCTGTTTGCCCCATCATCTTTGGCACTACTGGTATTTCACTTACTATTTTTGTCAGGACTTATATTAGAAAACTCAATTTTACTCCGTTCTGTATCACAAAGCAGCATATGTCACCCTAACTCCACTGAGCAGAGTAAGATTACTACATGAAATCTTATATCATCCTGTGATATATATGTACACACAAGATTACTCAGAAAATAACTTGTCACTATTGTAGACACTTCATGGTTGCTGGGAAAAACACTCCATATTGAAGGTCACATGTATATACACACGGATTTAACAGCTCTATTCACCCTTTGTAGAGCAGTGCTGCTAGCAGAATGACAAGAGACCAGGAAAGCTTCATACTTCAAGGCAAACTTGCTGATCCCCTCTGTTTAAAGGACTGAAGTTCATTATATTGGATGGAAATAGAACTTAGTCACTACATTGTTTTGTGAAAGTAAAAGCACTTTCAACTTGATTTCACCTTGGACTCTGTTACAAGGACTTCAAATGTGTGACAAATGTTGCTGTACAGAACACCTTATTGATTTCAGCATTAGATTTGACTATCAGAATGTTAATTAATTGATTTGAATCATGTTGGGGATTTTTTTTTTTAAGTACTGATAAACAGTTTAGCTAGTTCAGTGTCTTTTACCTGAAATGTTATAAAACATAGTTCCTTTCAGATTCCTTGTAGACTGAAATCTTATAACCCATTCACAAGAACAGGACTTTGGAAAACTGGTTTTGGTGCATCTCTCTCCCCCATACTTGTTCAGTGTCCTGTGTGCTTCTCTCCTTTGTGCAACGCAGTCCTGATTTCAAAGGCAAGAAGGCTTCCCTTCTGCTGGTCTCTGAAAAGCCACTTAGATTTTGCCATATTGTAACCTATTGAAATGTAACATTTACTGTTAGTGTCCTGTGCCTTTGAGGTGGCTCTCCAAAATCGGGTCTTTCTCTTGATGCTCTGACTTACTGTGTGTCTAGAACTAAAGTTCATTTTGCTTAAGTAATGCTGGTTGTCTTAAAACATTTCACAAAACCAGTAAGATTCTTTTATTTCTGTGGAATCTATTGGGTAAGAAGCAAAAAAAATTGACATTCTTATTTTGTCCACTAAAATTATGTTCTGAGTGATTAATTTGACTTCTAACAGACCCACCCTCAGTTTTTCACAAGGTTCTGATCTGGCTTTGTGTTAATTGATTTTGTTGATGGTTCCAGCAACATCTTACAACAGAAGAATGTTATATGCCACCCAGTAGTGTTGTGTTCTTTGTAGTCCATGGAAGACGCCTAAAAA
Organism: Turdus rufiventris; assembly: GCA_013186435.1. Classification (NCBI taxonomy): domain Eukaryota; kingdom Metazoa; phylum Chordata; class Aves; order Passeriformes; family Turdidae; genus Turdus; species Turdus rufiventris. Next base: position 212,783 of record PYHW01010756.1, read on the forward strand.
ACTAAGTTCCAAAATAATTAGTTACAGATATAGGCAAAGGTTGAGGTCACTCACTGTCAAATTTCTCTCCTTGTCATATTTCTTAAATAAAGAAATTATAAAGCAGCATAACATTTATGAAGTCTATTGACAGTTATTTTTGTAGGTAAATTAGACAGTACTTGTTCCATTTTGGAAATGCAATGGAAAAAATTCAGTGAGCAAAGTTTCCAACTTGTTTAATAAGAATGGGAGTCTCTTTCTGAATTATGTAACAACAACAACAACAAGTCAGAAGCATCATTGTGCTCGCTGTCAGTATCTCTGTGTGGAATTACTTCTTGATGTTAGATGGCAGCTGAGTCTCTCAGCACTTTTACAGCATGCAAGCTGGAACCTAAATTAATATTCTACCTCTTTCGTATAAATTTTAGCAATTACATAAAATAAATAGATAGACATCTTTTGATATTTATTCAAGTCCTGCATGTTTAATTAAAATGCAGAACTTCCTAGTTATGTCAAATGCTGTCATGAAGTGTTCACTTGAAAGCAATTCAGCCATTACAGAGGAGTGTATGGCTTAGTCAGCTTATTTTTCTTTCACTTAACTTGAGTTCTAATGTGAAATTTCTTTAAAAGCTTTGTTTCTTTTTAAAATGTTTTGTGGGCTTTCTTTTTCCACAGAAATTTTAGTTGTCATATTTAATTTAGGAATCTTTCCTTAATGAAATTTGTATTTATAAAAGTTGGCAGCCTTGTAGGCAAAATGCTGTGTTTATTCTCAGGTCACATATAGCATAGACAAGAATGTAGTGCTGTGCCTAGCTGGGCATGGTAATTTGGGTCAAGTTGCAGTTTTGGGCACCACAATATTAGAAAGGCTTTGAGCCATTAGGTAGTGAGTGAAAGAGTGCCACGAGGATGGTGAAGGGCCTCAGGGGAATCTGTGTGAGGAGGGGCTGAGATCACTTGGTTTGTTCAGCCTGGAGGAGACTGAGGGGAGACCTCACTGCAGTTACAAATTCCTCCTGAGGGGAAGCAGAGGGGCAGGTACCAATTTTCACTTTCACGACCAGTCACAGCACCTGAGGAAATGGCATGAAGCTGACTTGGGGGAGGTTTAGATTGGATACCAGGAGAACATTTTTCACTCAGAGGATGTCTGGGCACTGGAACAGCTCTCCAGGGAAGGGGTCACAGCACCAGCTGACAGAGCTCAAGAAGCATTTGGACAATGCTGTCAGGCACACAGTGTGACTCTTGGGGATGTCCTTTGTAGGGCCAGGAGTTGGACTCAATGGTCTCTGTCGGTCCCTTCCAACTCAACACATTCTATGATTATTATTTAAAGTCATCCCTACAGCCCTTGGTAATGGCAGCACTGTGTCCAGTGCTCTGCACTGTGCTGTTGCTCTCAAAGCATCTCCTGGAAAAGTCAGCTGAGACATCCAGCTTTGTAGAGAAGGAAAGGAAGAACATTTGCTTGTTTCTTCTACTTGCAAAGGTTTGGAGGCCTTTGTCTGTAGCAGGAGATAGGAACAAGCCTCTGTAAATAATTGATAAAAAAGACATTCTTCCTGCAACCATGAATGTGAACCATTACCTGAACTTCCGTTTCACTTGTTCAGTGATACTTCAGGTATTTTTTTGAAGTAGAACAACTTCCAGCATTACAAATGTGCTCATTTTGTTCTGCAACTTTGCAGCATGGCTTATGATGCAGGTTACCCACACCAGTGTAATGGGAATGAAAAGCAGTTTTGCTGTGAGTTAATAAAACTCAGCACTTCTGCCTTATTTTAAATAGCTGAAAATTATGCAGGGCTATGATCTAAAGGGCTTAGGGATCTTTGCACAGTAGGGAAAGGGACTTGTGCTAACTATGTGATAACTAACATGTAAAAATTGTAATGGCATATGGTTTGTACACAGCCTACTTTTCTATAGAAGACATAATTTTGTTTGTTTTTAAGGCAGCATTTACAAGTAATTATAATTCTACTTTTGAAATGTTAGCTTGTGCATGAGAACTACTCTACGCGCTTTTTTTTTTTAATTTTAGCATAAAGATTTTTACCAAAATGTGCAATTTTGGTTTGAACTAAAAGGGCACAGTTGAACTCCTGTTTGAATCTGTGCTGAGCCTGTGTAGATGCTGATGAGGTGTGGGCAGCCCTGCAATCCAGAAAGTGGGTGAAGGGAGGGACAGACACACTCTGCAGCTGGAGGTTGACGTGGCTCATGCAGAGCATCAGATTGCTAAGTGTGCAGCGTGGTGCAAAATCAGCCACTGTAACCCCAGCCAAGACAGGCATGGTTTAAGGTAAACTTTGACCTTGTCCTGAGGAAATGAGGACTCCCATATTCTCACTCCTTGGCTCTAATGCAAAGGGAGTAATTCCAGCCAAGCAAGGGCAACATGCGGCTCTAGGGCAGTGACACTGCCTAAGGCAATGTTAGGGCAGTAACTGCTCCAGACAGCTGCTGAAAATTTATTTTTCATTTGTTAGTTTTGTACCATAGAAACATACATGTAAACTCTCAGAAACTCAAAGAAGCAGATGTAAACTACACAGGTGTTAACTAGATTCTATGTAGCACAAGAATGTCATAACATTCATGCATAATGCTTCAAAATAGCATTCATTAATCCCATCCAAGTCACAAAGAGATTTGTGGGGAAGAAAAGGTACTACATTAGAAAGATCAAGCCCCACTGTCTAAATCAACTTTGGCATTGAAAAGAATAAATGTCATGTAAAGTCAATAATATTTGGCTTCTGGGTGACCCACGCTATTTAAAATGTCATGCTCTGTACTAAATTGTGACTCATTTTGTACGTTACTGATTTTTTAAAATTATCTAGATTAGACTAACATGAATTAACCTATGAAAGGAGCAGTCACTCCCTGGCCATCCATTTCTGATTTTTTTCATTTTTTAGTATTGATAGTCCTGCAAAGGGTCTAAGAGAAAAAGTGGTTCATAAACTAAAGGTGGTTGAAATGCCTAGTAAAAATCTGTAGCAAAGAAACCAGAAGTGTCAAATGCTGTGTGAATTCTGAGGCAGAAATGTTATGTAGAGAGGCAGACACACTTGCAGCTCTGAAGTGTAGTTTAGGTCTGAAAGGGCGTTTCTCATGTACTTCAAATTTTCCAGAAAATATTTCACTGAAGTTGTGTTTATACTAAAATAAACATCTTTAATTTATTGAGGTGAAAATTATAATGTTTTCCAGTTACTTCTGTCTCTAAACTGTGCTTAAGTGCCCTCCATGTAATACAAATGGTTTTGATTGTCAAATAGTTGTTAACTTTGAATTACAGGTTGTTTTCTAGAGGAAAGTTGTTTTTTCTGGCTCTCAGGACAACTTCAGATTGAATATATGCTGGTCTCTACTCTTCCTTCACATTAGTCATGTAGTCAGGGCAATCAATGGCTTAGTCTAACTGAACATACTGGAAGCAGTAGGAGCTATTCTGTTGTTTAATAGGAGCTGGACTTCTGAAAGAAAAAAAATAATCCTCTGAGATGAGAATCCAATTTCCTTTCTGCAATTTTGAATATATTTCCTGACTTTTTAATGAACATGAGAGAGATTTTAAAGAAGCATCTTTAAGTCTACAAGAGAAGTGAATAAACAGAAACATCTTGTCTTGTTTCTGTTCTAGCCAGATAAATGCTTGATTATAGTGTCCTCCTGTATGACACCATGGAAAAGATCTGGCAGTTAATAGCTCTGTTTCGATAATTGTGTACTTTGGCTTCAAATAGCATTCCATGTGGAAAATCCACACAACAGGTGTCAGCTCAGGAAATTTTGAATTCTTCCTTCCTCTGCTGCTGCATCAGGCACAGGACACATTGTAAGGATTTTATAGTTGTATGTTCCACTGGGCTGTTTCTCATTCTAATTGTTTCTAGTTTGCATCCAATCGATTGTTCCACAGGTGTATTAAATTAGTGAGGTTCTACAAAAATGCAAACAGTGAAACTACGTGAACTACAGGCTTGGTAGCATCTCTCAGTCCTTGAAGAGATTATGGAAGAAGTTATGTTGAAAGCTACTTCCCAGTTATTTGAAGAGCAAGAAGATAGTTCCGAATAGCCCTGATTTACTGGGATAAATGATACCTGACCAATTAATTGCTTTCTAGAATGAAATGAATGCTCTGTTGCAAAGAAGTAGCTGTGAATGTTGTTTACCTTGACAAGGCTTCTGAAATGATCATCCACAGCATCTTTGTAGCTAAGTTGGTGAGACATGAATTGGGTAGTTTTGAAAAATTGAATTGTTTGTTCAGAGACTTCTGTATAGTTTGGAATAAAACTGGCAGGTAACTACAAGTGATCTTCCTCAGCAATCAGTGATTGGGCTGATACTGTTCAATATCTTCATAGGTTTATAGAATTACAGAATCATTTAGTTTGGGAAAGACTTGTAAGATCATCGTATCCCACAGTTAAACCAACACTTCCAAGTCCACCACTAAACCACGTTCCTAAGCACCACTTCTGCATGTCTTTGAATACCTCTAGGGTTGGTGACTTAACCCCTTCCCCAGGGTAGCCTGTTTCAATACATCTGCCTAAAGGCGGCAACAAGCATGCTCAGAAAGTTAATGAATAATGCAAAACTGTGTGTGTTGAAGGAGAGCAGTGGTTATGCCAGGCTGGGGCAGAGCTTCTATACAGAGGGACCTCAACAGATTGTAGGAATGGGCTGGTAGAGTCCTAATAATGTTTACAGTATAAAGGCAGTGTTCTGCCAAGACCGATTACTGCAGGCAGGGGGCCAAGTGTCTAGAAAGTGTTGCTGCAGAGACGCCTGGGGGGTCCTGGTGAGAAGCAAGGTGATCATGAGTCAGCAGGACAATACTCAGAGCAATGAAAGCCAGTTGCATACTGGGCAGCCTTGTCAAGTCTGTAGCCAACAGGTCAAGTGGTTATTTCCCTCTGCTCATTACTTTTAAGACCCCATGTAGAGACATATGTTCAATTTAGACCTGCTGTGCAAGAGAAAAAGGAATAAACTGAAGCAGTCCAGCAAGGAGTAAGATGGGTAGAGAACTGCAGCATAGGAAAGTGAAGGCAGTGCAAGGAAAAGTTGAGAGCACTGTGGTTGTTTATGCTGGAGAAGTTAAGTCTAAGGGAGGATCTAACTGCAGTCTTCCACTACCTCTAGGAGAGATAGAGTGAGAATGGAATTAGAAATGCACAGAAGAAGGGTCAGATGTAATGGATACAAAGGAATTCAAAGGCATTAGTCAAATTTCTTAGATATGATGTAGTTCTATTTTACAGGGAGGAGTCAGTATTAAAGTAGTGGAATAGATTATCTGGAGAGGTTGTGGAGTCTCCATCCTTGCAGATACTGTAATTTGTTAAGTCCTTGGGCAACGCAGTTTCACTTTGGAATTCATCATGTTTTGAGGAAGAGGTTGATCTAAAGAGGTCTTTTTCAAACTGACTATTCCATAATTATCCCACTCTGTTACAAGTCTTTACCTCTGGACATGATGTCCTTCTGAAGTGTAGGAGAGGTGTAAAATGGAGATGGGAAAGAAGTGTGAGGTTTGGAAGTTATTCTGTGCACTTTCACAGAAGATGTTTTAGCTCTTATGTTAGTCCTTGAGTCATCCCTCCTCCTGATTGCCATGGGTTTATCTATCCTTAGAAGTGTCACAGAGCTCAGGTAGTGCCTGAATAACAGCATGGTCCCACGTGGAAGTCTGAGCTGGCTTCTGGACTTGACCATACTGCTGCCTTGATAATGTATAAAAGTCACTGGTTTGTTTTCCTCTGCCATTCTTTCCCTATTTAGACTGCAAACCTTTTGGCTCAGGAAGTGAATTTTAACTAGCTGTTTAGCATACAGCACGCCAGGGCCTCATATTGGGTAAGCCTCTAAGTGAAACAGCATCTGAAAGTGAACAATACTGTAAAAATGCAAAATGTTATAGCTAGAATTTCTGTCTAACTACATTGGTTGTTTAACACTGAGAGAAAATGGAAGTCCTCAGTGTTGTACTGCTCCCAGAGAGAGACTTAAATTAACTTGTATTATAAATGGAAGTGCTAGCAATGGTGACTGGAAACTGGGATTGAATTAGAGTAATGTGGAGGAGAGAGGCTAGAGAGCCTTGTTACAGTTAATGGGGCAAGACAGGGGAGAAGAATCTGTATTTGCTCATAAGATTCTGCTTGTATCTTGGCTCCTTTCCCTTCCCTCCTCCCAAAATAAAAATAAAACCACAGGGCTTATTGGAGACTGAAATCCTTATGTTACTTGGTGGAAGATTTTCTGTGTCTTCTGTAGTGTACTCCTGGAGGGTACTGTGAACCCTTGACTTCCAATTAATATTCGTGTAAAGTGCTCACAAAATTTATGAGCTATAATTAAGAAAAGTAACTGATGTGGACTGCTGCCATAGTCTGTTGAGATTCTTTTGTAGCCAACTTTGCTGCCACTAGAATTATCTCTGGCAAAGCTTCCTTCGTTTCTTTTTCCAAAAGGACCATGCTGTTTCCCCACAGCTTCTTACAAAGGCAGCTGGAACAGCTGTTGAAGAGTTCAGAAACCAGTGAACAGTTCTAGTTGTGTTGCCAACCATGAGGCTAGAGCAGAGCAGCCATAATGCCCACTCCAAGGGCAGGGCCAGAGGAGCTCACTCGTGGAAGAGCCTTGTTACCACAGTAATTTCACGGCCATAAGGCGCACCGGACTATAAGGCGCACTTCCAGGTTCAGGGGAAAATTTTAGTCAAAAGGGTGTGCCTTATAGTTATGAAATTACTGTACTTTCTCCTGGTCTGTGCAGCTGTGGGTACCATCAGGACATGCTTCAGCAGTGGTAAATGCCTGAAGAGCCTCTTTTTGGTCCTACACGCAATATCTGCCACAGCAATTTCTGTCCATTGGCTAAGGAAAGTGTGAGCTGTATTAGCTGATTTCTTTACCTTTCCCAAACTGAAAGCCTATATCTGAGGCAGCTCAGGATGGGCTGAAACTTTTAAAAGTATTAGTTCCCAGCAATTATTTTTCAGAATTCACCTTTCTCGTTAAAACAACATCAAGGATTTTTACCTACTGAGAGTATAAAACTATGATTTGAATTACTCTGCAGATGATATTTCTAAAAAAAATTACTATTTTCAGCTTTGTATTAACTTATCCTTTGCTCAGTTTTGCTCTGATAGAACTCCTATGAACATACAGCAGGTATGTTGAAATTCAGAGAACTTTAAGTTTTACTTTGTTACTGCCCCCACTTGTCTCATTATTCCTTGTGAAGTTCCAGGATGTGATCTATGAGAGATTTGTTACTATATGCAACTAGAAAGGTAATGTTGGTCTTGCAGAAAATCATGGGACTTGATGACAGCAGATATGGGTTTTTTCAGATTTGTTATCTTTGTGGCCTCCAGCAAGTCATTGGATTTTGGTGTCTCACTGTACCTATCCGCAGAAGTGGGCCCTGTCAAGTGCAACAGAGACTCAGGATTTGTGGTGAACTTTTAATGGACTGTTGTGTGAAAGTTAATTATATGATTTTGTAAGTCTCAACCCAAAAATTTAGAGCTTACCAAGGCAGCATGTCTGGTGCAAACATTGCTGTTCCCAGCTCTGTTGTTTGGAAACTGGATTAAAGTGTGTGGAAGGGAGGAGAGTCAGCAACTATGCCTGAAGTCTATGAAGAGTGCAGGGCACTCCTGCCTTCATGTGCAGCCACATTGCTGACTGTAGTAACCCTTTTTTCTCTGATGGTCAGTATCAGAGTGGAGCTTCACGAGAGGAACTTAAATCCTTCTGAAATGAATAGGCTAGAGTATCTAGACTAAATATGCATGTAAGGAAAGGTCTCTTCCAATAGCAAATTTTCTGACAGAAAATTCTTGATCTGTGATAATCCTGGGAAAACTGTTTTACAGTGTAATCCTGCACACAAAATAGGTTAATAGCTGGCCAGCAGTAACCTGATGTCTATATCAAAGATAACAGTCCTACTAGATTAAGGCTTTTTTTTGATGGTTCATTTTGCTGTACATTATGATAACTGTTTTGCTTGGTGACACCTGACAAATAGCTAAGAGAGATCATTCTAAAGCATAATCTATAATCTTTAATTTTTTTTGTTGAAACACATTTGTGATAATAGATTTTATTGTTTTGGTTGCTGAACAGGAAGTGTCTATACACATAATTCTGTAAAATTCAGTTTGACTTCTATTACTAGTATATTTTTATGTGATAAAGAGAGGGACATAAAGTGATAAAAGAACCAGAAAAAAAGTTGAACTGTACTGATCTCAAACTGTGTGCTGGAGTCATGGGTCCATTTAATTGCAGTATGAAGAATTCTAATTCCTGAATACATTTTCTTTGGTCTGATGATTTTTAAATAACTCTTCAAAGTTTCTGTATTTTTAAGGATTTAGTAGTTTTCTTTAAATTATGTAGGACTAATGGATTGACTTGGAGCATGGAGAAGACTGAATAAAATCTTTTTCCTTAGGCTTATGATTGTGGTACCTAGAAGCCTGCCTGTCCTTCCAGCTGATTGAAATTTGCATTGATAAAAATTTGATTTGAGAACAAATACTAGCCTTAGTGTTCTTGACACACTCACACTCTGCAAGGATAACACCTTACTCCTGTTTTTTGCAAGTGGTCTATTTAATTTCAGTGGAACCGAATTTTTATGGGTTTGGAGACTTTTAAACTGGTTCCAAGTTAGACAGTTAGACATGAGTACTGTTGTAAGCTTTGACATTGAAAAGCATAGCTCTGTGCTGCTAACCAGCTCCACTGTTTGTGATCTCTCTGTCTCCCTTTAATTGTTTGATTAACTGGGAGGTATTATTGTTGTATGTAAAAGTGAAAAGCCATTCCTTGTAAATGCCATAAAAAACAGGCATTGCTCTGAATGTGGCCCACGGAGTTATCCTCAGTCACACCCTTATCATTACTTGGCTTTATGAAAAAATAAATAAAACAATGGGGCATGACCATGCTCATTAAAAACGTATTTTGTTATTAGGCATCCTATAAAGAACATACTGTAATATCAATTTTTGGCTTCAGCAGTTTGGGAAAAAGAAGCATCAAAGTGTGTGAAAACCAATATGCACCAATGGTCTAGTCATTGATTTTCCTAGGACTATGGGAGTCAAAAAGGGAAATTGATATTGCACTGATGACCTGGGTAATTGACCATTTAAGTGATTCAGGAGTAGTCCTGTAGGTAAGGGAAGACATGCCTTCCTTTGGTGCCTGCTCCATATTAATGAGTTTTGTACTTAGTCTTTTATGCTTGTTTCATTCAGAGTAGAGCTCTAAGCACCTTATCTTGACTTGAGAGTACTTGGCATCTTGCAGGATCAGGAACTGTGCTTGCTGAAGCTTGCTGCATTTAATTTAATTGTATCATTTTATTCACTGTTACTCACTCCATCTGTCCCAAAGGGAACATAGAGAAAGGAAAAGAGAAAGGAAGAGTGCCAGCAAACTATAATAGCAGAAAGAAGGAACTAATTTTAAACTGCTTTGAAACATTTTTTCTGTAAGCTATGTTGCCCTCCCAAGTGGCAAAGTGCTTAATATAGAGGAGAACTGCAATAAACTTTGGTTTTCTTCCAACAGGATAACATAGTTTATTGATAACACCTGCTTCTAAGCACTGTCTAAAATGCTTTTTTTTAGGCAAAAGAAATTGTCAAGTGGATGGGATGCAAAAAACTACAGAAATCCATGTTGTGATCATAAGTTATATTCAGGATCATACAGAGGGTTAATAAAACACTTCATAGATAGTTAGGTAAAAAGGAAAATCAGCAATTACAATCCAGTAGGTTGATTATTATCATTGCCTTTAACTAGAGATTAAATCTTCTAATGGTATTGTCAGCCTTAATATGTAAATCTTATACATATAAATCTACGCCATCTTTATAACATTACGCTCATTTATCCTTTAAAAAATATTTGTAAGTGGAACGTTATTGTAAGTGCAGCCCATATTTTTGTGTCGTTGGTTTCTACCCTGCAGATGCTGCTTGTTGTGCAGACCAATATTGTCTTACTGCTTCTGTGTATTCCTTCATGTACCTATGTGTAAGAAAAGAGGATTTTTGTTTTTAGATTATATCACCTTGTTCCTCTGGAACAAGTGCAAAGGTGTTTAATTACACACACAAATATTATGAATGGCTTCCAAGAGATCAGGTCAGGAAATGTCAGAATGAATGTTACCAGTTCCAAGACAGGAACACACAGCCTCGATGTGAAGGGCTCCCATCTCACAGCAGTTGAAATTAGAAGTTGTGTCTCTGTGTGGTGTAGTACATGAAGTGTTCCTTCCCTTCTTCCTGTGACATCCTGCCATGTGGCAGGACCAGCCTGATGGCCTGGGTGGGAGGAAGATGCAGGTTGCAGTGTGTCACTGGTGGATTCACTGCCAGCCCAGTTTGGAGCAGAAGAGTATTTTTGAAGCAGATCTCCCAGTTGTCAACACTTACTGTGCATTTCTTTGCATCATAGAGCAGTCACAGTTTGAGTGACCTAAATTGCTTTCAGAGGAAACTAAACCAGAAGGTTCACTGTGGGTATCTACCAAATATGCCCCAATCCCTAATAATGATGACTGCAACCATGAATTATCCTCAGCACCTTAAAGATCTCCTGTATGAATTGAATGCGCACCACAAAAAAGCTGCTTGACATTTGGCACTTTGTGCAGCAGCCAGAAAGCACTTCCCATGTGCTCCACACACTGACCTGATTTTTGCTCAGCTGGGCAGAGCATGGCCACTAAGATCACCAAGGTTGTGGCACCAATCCCTGTGTGGGTCATTCACTTCAGAGATGGACTCCATGATCCTTGTGGGTCCCTTCCAGACAATTCTGTGATAAAGGCCCATATGGCAGATATGCTTTGATGTTTGACTGCTGGACTACTTCTTCTTCAATATAGATTTTTTAAATATATATATGAGCATTTTCTTGTGTTAAGATCTGTCTTTGCTGAGCCTTGGTCTCTTACATGATATCTCTCTTTTTTCCCCAGCTTGTTATTATTTTGGTCCATGTCTCGTTGCTTCAAACTCCCAGAAGGTCCAGCAAGGTACATGCTGAGGCCCCAGGAATATGGTCTTGCTTATACTGTGTGAAAATGTGCTTCTTCCTCTTTATTGGCCTGTGTGATAATGGAAAATCAATTCTGTTAAGTTATTTATCAAGCTGGCTTGTAATGATAAAGTAGAATAAAAGCCAAGTAATTTAAAATTATTTTTAAAATTTAAGTTAAAGGTATTTTCTTTTGAAAATTCATCTAAAAAACCCTCCTACATTTAAAACATGAATATTTAATAAGTTACGATATTGTTAAAAATACTTTTAGTTATTTTTTAGTTATTTTTATTCCATAGAGGTTTATTATACTGTTAATATTTTCAGTAGTCAAACCACTGCAGTCACTGAGTAAGTGTTTTAAACCATTAATTACTGAGGCTAGAATACAGGTTTAGTTTTTTTCTGCAGATGCAAAAAAATGCTGCCTTATTTTGGACTTTTCAGATAGTTCCATTCAATAATTATTTAATGCCAAGCTGAGAAATTGACCTGTGTTAAAGAGCAGAAAAAGTTGGTTTTCTCTCAAACTGTTGATAGGATGATCAGATCTACTAATTAAAAACTTGGTGACAACAGGAATAAAAGACAATCAGATTAGTTGGCTAATTTTAGATTAGAAAAGCCTTCCTTATCAATTGGGAAGTTTTGTAGAGAAAATATGAGTTGATATTTTTCTTCAGGTATACATCAGACTGTATATTTTTACTTTTCATAAAACAGCTTCAAATGCTATGTTAAGCATTTGGGATGAATCAGAAATTATAATCCTTAATTTATAATTAATTTTGAATTTATGTTAATATGATTTTATAATTCATTTTTACAGAAGTTACAGAGAAGCAGACATTTAACAAGACAGATGCTATTCACAGGAGTCTGACTCTAAGGCCCTGAAGAGTCCAAACAATTGTGTATTACTCAAGTAAGTTCTTAATTTCTGTCAGTAAAGAGAAAATAACCGTGCATGCCGACAGTGAAAAATAGCTAAGTAAATAATGCAATTGCAAAACAAAAGTAACAATTATTTAAGGTTTTCTATCATTATCATTAAAATCTGTGGCAATCTGCATAACTGCAGCTTGTCAATAGTTCAAAGGCAACAGCGTAGCTTTCTTTACTTTTCAGACAGTCTCACTATTCAAAGATAGAAATTTCTGTGACAAGATGGGAAATAGAAGAAAGATTCAGTGGCAGGAGACTGAAATTATGTTTTCAGTAATTCCTTAGTGGCACAAGGCTTACTCAGCAGTTAAAGCTGAATTGAAATGTTCTTCCCTACATTGAAATGCTAAGTTACTCTGCAGGAAATCCCAGGCACTGCAGCCTCGTGTTCAGTTACATGGTTAACCAGTCTGTGACTGTCAATGGTCTTTTGCTTTCTTTGGTATTTATTTCTTCTCACTCCCAGTAACACCTTCTCTGTATTTTTAACTGTAAGTACATAAAATAAACTGACCACCATAGGGAAATTGAGCCAACAAAAGCAGCTCACTGTTGGATATAAACAATAATGAAGAAATAACAACAAAAGCCCTCAGAAGACCATTAATTTGGACTGAAAATGCTGAGTTGTGTTTTTAATTGTAGCACTTTTAAATTCTGTGCTGTTACTTCAGGTTGTTGCACAATGGATTTAAATGGTTTGTGATGAATAGAATATAGATTGGTGGTTTTGGATGACAGATGCTTCTAAATCTGAACAAACATAACTAATATGAAATTCAAATTATGATCAAACAAAAAATTAATATGAATTTATTATTTTCTTGCTTTTAATAAGCACAGATGTCTTGCCAGTGGCTCAGGTGCTTTCAAGCATCACTGCATCACTTTTTGTGGGCTCAGACATGAAGGTGTAGAGCTCTTTCTATGTATGTGGCTTGCATGCAGAATCAGACTGATGGATATTCAAGCATAACTGAAGCTGCCTTTCTTGAATGGAGATTGTGGTCCTACTGTAAAAATGCTGAAACACTTTGCTTTTCAGGTACAATGTGTATTTAGTAATTTAGGACCAGGAGGGTTCAGCCTCATCAGTGAATCCTGTCCTGGTCTTGCAGGCAGTTTAAACATATAATCTCCTTAACAGGCTGATGCTGCTCTGCGTCTCTTGCTGATTGACAATAGGTAAAAAAAAATAAAATTGCTGATATTTGTTTTATCTCTGCCAGGTTGCTGAAGATAACTAATGTCCCAGTCTAAATGAACTATCACTTTAGTGAACAATGAAGTGTATGAACACAAGAATTGCCATGTGTGTCAAAATACTGTGTCTCTAGTCTGGTATCCCAGGTGTGACAATGGCCTGTTCCCCAGTGAGATTACAGAAACCCTTTTCTAAAATCACACAGAGACCTTCCTCTGGGAGAGGCATTTTTGTAAAGACTATCAGTGAGAAATCCACCCAGACATGAAGTTAAATTTTTTTTTTTCATTCTGGGATTAAAAATTGTGTGTTTATCTTGTTTATATAAACACTGAAGATTTGCTTTTAATGCCTGATGGTGTTGAATTTCAGAGGTTACCTGACAATTTTTGTATTTAAAATACTTCTGCCTTTTATCTTTGCTACTTCCCTGATTGAAGGCATACCAAATCTTGGCTGACTGTGGCTATACCATTGATTATATATGTCCATCATATGTCTCTTATGTTGACATCTTGCTGAAGCACTTATTTTCAAAGATAATAGAGAAAAGTGAGATTCTCAGAACTAAGTGCACTATTTCAGCTGAAGACATACTAATGACTAGAATAAGATGGCATGCTAAATTTTTTTTTATATCAATCCATTACAAAAAATACATCTGATAATCTCAAGAAATTGTGTTTTCCCTCCTTCTCCCATAATCCTACAGTTTGCCTTTTTATTTGCAGTTGCGTGTTGATCAGAAGCTTTTGTATTCAATCTGTTTACACTAGTGCTCCTGTCTCTTTCCTGAAAGCTTCTAATTAATTTAGGATTTATCTGTGTCTAATTAATTCAGACAGGATTAATGTATAGTGAACTGTGTCTGGATTAAAACCCTCACGTGTTGGATTGCTGAGTGGACTGGTGAAAGCATGCAATGCCTTTCCATTCTAAGGCATTTTGTTAGGATAACGAACAAAAATTTTCACCAATGGGAACAGAATTTGTGGTAGTATCATCTTGGCAATTTTTTCATAGTTGATATGTTTTTAGGAAAGCTTCACCAAGAGACCAAGGCTGGCATGAACCAGAGACTGTGCAGGTGTCTTTGAGTGATGGGCCAGGAGTGAGAAAGCTGACACCGATTCTTGCTCTGCATTATTGATACTAAGAAGGCCCTGGGGAAGGGCACAGGAGCATTTCATTTTTTTGTCAGCCAGGGACTTAAAGATATGTCTGGCTTTCCCAAAGAGATGTCCTGACTGTGTTTTCAAAGAAATTGTAGAATGCTAGAGTGGTTTGTGTTGGAAGGAATAGTAAAGATCATCTTGTTCCAAGCCCCTGCCATGGGCAGGGACTCCTTCCACTAGACTGGATTGCTCAGAGCCCCATCCACTCCAGTTGCCTTGAACACTTTCAGGGCTGGGGCATTCTCTGGGCAACCTGTGTTAGTGTCTCACCATCCTCACAGTAACAAATTTTTTTCCTAATACTTAATCTAAACTTTGTCTCTTTCTGCTAAGGTCATTTCTCTTTGTGCTATCACTTCATGCCCTTGTTAAAAGTGCCTCTCCAGCTCTGTTAAAGGCCTTGGGTACCCTTAGGGACTGGAAGGTGCTGTAAAGTCTCCTCAGAACTTCGTCTGCTCCAGGCTGAACAACCCCAACTTAGCCTGTCTTCATAGCAGAGGTGCTCCAGCCTTCTGAGCATCTTCATTGCTCTTTCTGGACAGGCTCCCGTAGGTCGATGAGTCAGACAAGTTGTGTCATTCCCTTAACAGGCTGAGCAAACTCAGCTAAAGATGGACTGGTGATCACAACCATGGCCAAAGGATCCAGTAGGAATAATAGATCCTGATTAGGAAGCAACAGTGCCTGAGAATTGTAGCTTCATTAGCTGCAATTAACATGAATAAGCAACATGCTGAGATATGTTCAAGAGGGCAGGATGAGAAAAATCTGAAGAAAATTACATCCCTTTTCCTCAAAACACTTAAAATGAACAAAAAAATGTTTGTCTGTGCAGGAACAATACTATTGCTCCTGCAAATTACTGTAGGTAATAGGCTATACACTATTACCTGGTTGAGTCCTGATATATAGATATAAAAATCTCATTTCATGTTAAGAATGTATACAGTGTGTTCAAAGGGTGAAAGGACACAATACACTGGGTATAAAAATTAACAATATATGAGTAGTTACATATCAGAGAGAGAGAATATGCTCTCTGATACAGAGAGTAGATCTATAGTGTATACACATACATATTAGATACAAGAATAAAATAAAAATTGTTTTTGCCTAGTAATATACATTTGTCATCGTATTAATCACACACATTTTATCTAAACTGCTGGATGATATGATGGAAAAAAAAGAATTTATTGTTTCCAGAACTTTCAAGTGCACAGCAATTAAAAGATCTGAGGGTTTATTATATACTTTCTGTGACTGTAAAAGAATCTTCACCTAATGCATGAGTCAAGCTGTCGTGATAGGTCTTACCACAGATCATCAATTGTTACTTAAAAATTCAGGATTCATCCCTGGTGTTCTGTCTTTGTAGCAGTCAGTCCATGCAAGACTCACCCGAGATATACAGCAGTGGCACAACATGACTCTGTCTTGGTACTGAGCTGTTCAGAACTCTGGCCCTGATCACCACTTTCAATAACGTCTGTCTTACCTGGAGGAGCTGGAGAGGACCAGGGCTTTTCTGCTTTTCTCTGTCTAATGCTGCATGAGGCTGATAACAAAGTGTCTGGCTTCTACAGTCTAAGGTTCCAGTGGAGAAACATGAAAACATCCCAAAGTGACCATTCCGACCCTAAAATACACATATTTGTGTATGTGGGCGCACATTTTTACCAGAGTAAGTAAAGAAACCAAGCATTTCATTTAATTACGTGTTAGCTCATTTCATCTAGGCATCATGACAGAGGTCGATAATGATTAGAATCTCTGTATCTGTTAAAAAACTCTGAAATGCCAAACCACTGATACTGAAAGAGACCTGCTGAGGTTAGGAGTGTCATTCCCTTGTCCCAGGCTTCTTTGGGTTTGAGTTCACAGAAGGACCTGGCTACACTGATGGTCCTCGTACAACACAAACTGGGATTTGTTCTTCCAGTGCTCGTAACTTCAGGTACCCTGTTCACCTTCTGTACTCTGTTCATAATTAATTATTTACATATTAATTATGCAAAAAACTGGTGCCAAAACTGGTAATTTTTCATGACCCTGAAAGATTGATTTATTATACTGAATAAGCAAAATCGAGCTGTCTTTCTGCATTTCTCCTCCTTGCATTGTCTCTGTAGCTGGTGCATTATCAGCCAGCTAATACAGTTTTGTTTGTATTGTTGTCTTGTTTTTTTGTTTGTCTTCAGATTGGCTCACTGCACAGCAAATGCTGTAGCTACAGTTTCTTGTGAGATATTTTAAAATTCTAATTCAGTGTTGCTGCTGCTCAACATGTCTGCAAACTGTCAGATTGATCATAGCATTCACATCACTCGGTGGTCTTCTACATAAGGACATGTTGCAGCACTTGAGCAGCTTTCATGCTTTCAGGCTACTCGTTTCTGCTGATATACATTCTGCATGGAACTCAGAATTCACCAGTATTTAAAAGAAGGAAATAAAAATATTGGGAGAAATTTACTTTTATTTCTATTTTGTTTATTACATCCTCTTTTGTGATTATAAATAACAGAAATTACTATTCCTTATATCAAAGAATGGGGTTTTTAAGAAATGTTCGCCTGGAGTTTTATAGGAAAACTTCTTTTTTATTTTAAATGCATTTTCAGGTGGGTTTTTTTGTTTGGTTGGTTTTTGTTTTGGCAGTGTTTTTATAGTTGTTGTTGTTGTTAGTTGGTTTATTTGTTTGTTTTTGTGGAATATGAGTTATTTATTACTTTTGTCTTTTCCTTATCATGGAGTGTGAAAATCTCAAGGTCTTATGGAGCTGTATTTCCACAGTGTAGCCCCAACAAAGCTGCTTTTGATCAGTAGGTGCCACGGCAACAAGAATTGTCCCTCCGATTTTAAAACTCCTGAAAATGATTACCTTGTATTCAGAGATTTGAAAGTGAAGAGAATGCTACAAATTGACTTAAGAAGAATGCCACAGTGTGAAAGAAGGGGTACTGCTGGATACATCTGACGAGTATTATGTGCTCCTCCTGTCCACTGCTTTCCTCACACCCACTGTACCTTTATGAAGTGCAGGGACAGAGACTGGAGTGAAGCACCATGCCCTGACTTTCCTCCACAACCACTCTCACAACAACAAAAAGCTCCTTCCTTCAGGGTCAGATTCTGACATATTAGAAATAACCTTTTCATCCCTGCTCCTTTCTTTTTTATTTCTTGCAGCTATATCTACTCTATTTTTTCTAGACAATGGTGTATTCTTGCAGATGGATGTTCCACTTGTGGTTTTAGCTTCCTTTATCCTTTGAGCAGTATCAATAAGTTTTTTTGAGCTATTTAGTGACAATAAATAATAACAGCCTCTTTGCTAAGGAAAGACACAGCCAGGTCTGGTTCCACCAATATTCAGCAGAATTTGAAAGGGAGTAGAAGTATAATATTCCTGCATGTTTTCTGAGAGCAGGTTGGAGGGTGAGAGAGGTGTAATCTGTTTGTGTTGGAATAGCTTTGATTCAAATATGTTCAGGCATCACTGTCAATCCATCTTGAGTTTTCTTAATGCTACCAGTTGTTGAAGTACATATTTTAAATCAGGGGAGCTCACTAAAACATTATTTTGATTGTAGTTTATAATTGGAAGGCTTTGTCTGGGAAAAACTGTGTTTTCTGACATTTTTTCTGCTTAAACTAGACAACCTTTTGAATATACAAGAAATAATTGTTGAAATTGTAAAGGTTCTCAATGTCCTTAAAAACTATTGACAAAAATTTTCGAATTTATTTATCTTTAAAGGAGAGTTTCTACTGCAAGAAACTGAAGGCAGATATCTCAGCCTTCCTAAGAATCCTGTGCTTATCACCTCCCACATATTTTAAGAGCATACTTTTAGATGTAACACTCAGATCCTTATGTTAGATCCATTTTCCAAGCTCACAGAAATCAGGTACATCACGATGCTTTCAGAATGTAAATGTTTAATACAGACTTTTTGCAGGAGATGGAACCATATTGATCCCATGTTGCTAATCTTTACAACTGCGGCATTTGAGTGAAATTTGAAAGCTATCCTTTCTGGGGTTTGGTGTTCTCTTTCCATTTGTGCTGGACAACCTGACAAAACCCCAAACTGTTAGGACTTCATTTGTGTAATTCAGTTTCTCAGCTTTATTAGAACAATGTGTTTAGATTAATTATTGAAATAGACTGCACTCCCTAACTAAACTGTAAGCTGAGAGTCCAAGTGTGAATGGAAAATTCTGAACTTCATACTCAGAAGGTATAATTCAAACAACAAAGCAGATATTGTTCAGAAGGAGTAAAACAGAGTAAAATCAAAGCTTCCAACACCCTTTCTATGTTGAGATGTTGTGAGGATAATAAAAGTTTTACTGAAGAGAATTAATTAAAAGAAGTTATATGCAGACCGTAGAACCAGTAATAGAACATTCACTATGACTGAGATGAGAGGGCACTTGATTTTGGTAGAATCTTCTGTCTTTTTACAAAATTAATTATAAAATTTTTCATAGTTTAGAGCCAGAATTTTAATAAGTAGTTACTACACCTTACTTCTATTCAGATTGATATTAATTATATGATAGAGTCCATAATTTCTGGTATTATTTGTTGGTGACAAGATTTTGCCCAATCAACCTGGAATAGGCTTTGCACCTTATTATAATGCAAAGGAGCAGGTATGTGCCATGTAATGTTTTAGAAGAGTAGGCAATATAGATGAGATTGGTGTCATCCTGTATGAGGCCAAAACCAAATATTTAAAAACCTAATAGTTTGCAGCTCCTTTTTACTGGCGAGCATTACTAGAATTTTACTATCACTGTGCAATAAATTTTAACCAAAATTGTCTCTGAAAATATCTAGTAACTAAGAATAATCTATCCAGCAGATACAGGTTTCTTTCTACACTTCTGTTTTTGCCATTATTTCTTTAATCCTATTTGTCCAGAACTCATACTCCAATCTACCCTTACAACTTCTGAGACACTAAATCATTTCATTTTCCTAAATCCCTCTGTGACTAGATGATGGTTTCTTACAATTCAGTAATCTTCCACCACTTCCTTTACTGAAATAACACATTCCTTAAGAGGGAGACTTCAAACTTGGTGCTTTTGCTCCAAGTTTCTTGGGTCCCAGATGTTCACATGGCTGATTTGCTTCATATCTTGCAAAAGGCAATTAAAGGTCATGAAATTAATAGCATTTGGACAAAGTTCTGGCAGTTGTCTGACTAGTTAGATAATGCCATCATGTCAAGTTGAATTTCACATGCCTTTATTATTATTTAGTTATTATTGCTTTGTATCTGAGTGCAGTTCACAGGTATAGAAAGGTGTGCTTTTATAGTTTAGCTACTTTGCATTTAAAAAGTTTAAATGATGATACAAACAAAGCAGAGATATAAATAGAACACTTTCTCTCAATATCCAGTAACAGATGTTTGGAGAAAAATAAAGGAAACAGGGCAAATACTGAATAATCTTTCCCTGGTGCCATCCAGCCTTTCTGTAAATGGCAATTCATGGACTTTCAGACCTGGCTGGATGTTCCATCTGTATAATGATGCTCAAATGCCTTCATGTGCCATTACCTGTCTCTACTGTCTCTTTATACTTCTGGCTTCTACAACATCTCATGTGGAGTTTAATTATACTAAGAAGTGTTTATTTTGAAATGTTTTAGCCCTTCTGCAAGCCAAATTCATGAGCTACTTTCTCCCTACCAATAATTTCATAGAATTGTATTGTACTTCTCTTCAGTCAGCTAAGCTCAAGAGTTTCACCAACCTTTTCTCATACAGGTATTGCTCATACTTTCAATCATCCTTCCAAGTTCTCTTCTTCAGGTTTTGTTACATCCTTTGTGAAATGCAAGATCAGCACTGCACTCAGAATTTCATAGAATCCTAGAATGGTTTGGATTGGAAAGGGCTTTATCCACCTCCCTGCCATGAGCTGGGACACTTTTTCACTGGAACAGTTTGGTCAGAGCCTCATCCAACCCAGCCTTGAACACTCCCAAGGGTGGGAAATGCACAACTTCTCTGGGTAAAGTATAAACACAACAGTGATAGCTGCGTTTGCATCTATTCCCAATTTATGTTTTAACAAATGCCACTATACTGGGGAAAAATAATATTTGAATAACTTGTCATGATATTTACAACATCTTTACAAGGCATTTACCTTCCAATCAGCTGTGCAGTTCATCCAGGAAGATGAGAACTTACCCCTTTAATCTCATCTAATGCACTCTTTCCTACTTTTAAGGATTTTCAGAGCACCCAAATGGCAAAATTCTCTTCAGTGGACATGACAGGTTCTGTAGCAGATACTTCTTTGACCTGTACATCCTTTAGCCCTTTCCCTTCTGAGCTCCACAGCTGCCTCTGGCTGCTTTTTTGGTGTAACTGCTGCTCCCTAGGTTATGTATGCAGAAGCTCTCCTTAGATTATATATGTGCCAGTACCTGCCATGTGTATGCCATATTCTGGTACTGTAATTATGTGTGTATATATATATATATATATATATAAACACACACACACACACAAATACTGTATATGATCCTTCTCCATTATTTTGTTTATCAAGTGTGATAACAATTACAATTGAATTGGTATTTTCTTGTGCCTTAGATGCACCTTCAAGTGAAGATGTCAGCAACTCCCAGGTCTCTGCAGCTACAGTAATAAACATAGTAAATAAAAATGCTAAATACACAGTAAGGTTAATAACAAGCACTTCATATCATAGGAATATTCATGGTTTACGCACAGGAAGTCTTTTGTACTCATGACATGATGAAAAGTTATTACTGATAGGTGAAACATCTGCTTTGAAAAGCTACAAAATATTCCACTGCTAACAAACTTCTACCTAAGATACATTTTTCTCCTCATAATCTTAGACCTGTATGTACAACATGTAAGGAGTTTTGAGAATAATAAATGAAAGTTGCTGTGGAAATAATACAAGAGTGGTTAAGAATGACTTTTAAATGGTTCGGTGAAGTAGATACTGGAAAAGCAATCTAAATTCTATCAGACAAGGTAATGGAGGGTAAAGAAGCTGGCAAGCAGAGTGACTGGAAAACTAAATGATAATATAAGCCTAAGCATAGAAGAGCTTTGAAAATCTGTATGCAAATGGGCCAGAAGACTGAGGAATACAAGAAGGATTGTAGCTTGAAAGGTGTAAAAGGCATGTCTGGTTGAAAAGCTGAGCCAAAGGTATTGCTGAGTACTTGTGCTCTTTTGAGGGCTAAAATCCCATTTGTGGTGTTCTGGTTTAAAATAAAGCCCATGCACATGTAAAATATAGCTGGTAATGGCCATCTGGTGAACCTCTTGCTCCAAACCAAGGGTCGTGTACCTCAGCAATTCTCCAGAAAGTCCTGTTCTACTGATGCTTTCGAAAGTACTCAGGGATCTGCAGTCACCAGAGGCATTCTCTTCCTAGTGTTGCCAGTCCACCTTGTGGAAGGTTTCCTGATACCTCACCTTAACATTTCTTTCTGCTTTTCAGACCCTTGACTTTCAGCCACCTCCTCAGCTGATGAGAATGAGATCTTGTTGTCGTATTAGCTTGAAACTCAAACTTGAGTTCTCTGCTCCCCAAATCATCCCTAATGTCTGTATGATATCCCTGGGCTCT
The DNA here is from genome assembly GCA_013186435.1 of Turdus rufiventris. Classification (NCBI taxonomy): domain Eukaryota; kingdom Metazoa; phylum Chordata; class Aves; order Passeriformes; family Turdidae; genus Turdus; species Turdus rufiventris. Next base: position 234,865 of record PYHW01010756.1, read on the forward strand.
TGTCTGGAGTGATCTGATCACCTTTGGAGACAGGGAACATGTGTCAAAAACAAAATAGGAGAGATGTTGTATTTCTGTCTAGTGTATTTTACGCAGAAATATTTGCATATTGGCCTGATAGCTTGTATCTATGTTTTTGGCTGGATATCTAGTACCCAATTACAAATGTATGAATGTGCCATATTAAGCCTGGAAGAAATGCCTGACTTTAAAAGGAGAATGCTTCCTAGAGAAATCCATGGGAATACAGTCTGGGAGGGAAACATTCATAGCTGGTGAATTCATCAAAAGTGTTGTGAAAATAGAGTGATTACTGATATTTTTTGAGAAATAAATAATAAAATAGCAGAGAGACAAATTCAATTCTCATATAACACAGTTGCTGAGAAAGGTGTTCCCAGTGCTTTTCTAGAGCCAGACAAGTATTCACAGGTCCCTTTAGCAGTAAAAAGTGCTCTGAAAAGAAAGCTCAGCACCACAGTCCAGCCACATGACAAGGTACCCAAGTGAGTGAATCAGTGCCTCACATGCCTACCACAGGAGGATCCTGTGGGAGTTTCAGAGATTTGGTGTGTATTGATGGCCTTGCTGCTGTTGAATATGGTAAAATAACAGATACTGTGTTGAAATTTTGTGTGAGGAGAGGACTGTTTTTAAGGATCTTATCCAACATGATTCCTTGAGGATTTGGAAAGAAGGATGCTCAGACAACATGCCAGATGAATGCCCTTTCTGTATTGGTCAGTCCTACAGCTGCACTCAGTCTATAACCAAGCCTAAGCTCAACACATATGCTGTTTGGAGCAATTACCTCTGTTGACTTCAAAAGGGGTAAGAATTTGATGTAATTTGCTCTATTTTTACCCAGCTGGGTATTATTTCATTTTGATTAGCTTTGTCAATGCACAGAGCTAGTACATGTTAAACACTAAAATTAATCATACAGCAGGGCCAGTTACCAACTCTCAGCATTCTGATGAGAAGAGCAGCCAGAAGTGCAGGTGTGCAGATGAGGGCTGTTGTGGCATTAAGAGCCAAACCTTTCTGCCTCTTACACCTGCACATGTTTGGAAAATCAACAGAGCCAACAAAAACTCTTCTAAAATATTTTTGTCCATGGATTCCCTACCCAAACCTTCGTGACACACATATATCACAGAGGCAGATGCTATTTTGAGAAGTGTAAAGCATGATATTGCACAGGAGGTGATGTGATCTACTTATGGCCATCAGCACAGCAGGAGGTATTTGATTACCTGCAGAGGCTGGCCCTGACTCAGTAGACTGGTGTATGTTCATCTAAGCAGTCTCCTCTTGCTCCCTACTAAACCAACGATGGTGTTCTCATATTGTTGTCATTAATGGTCAAGTCTTGGCAATATTTCATGACATTGTATTCACACTCATGAGCTTTCAACTCAAATCTTTGCAAATATCTTATTTCTTGTTTATTTAAGGGAGACACTTAAACTTTCCACCTGTCCTCTGTCTTTTTTGTTTTGTTTTGTTTTGTTTTTGTTATCTTATTGTAGGTTAATCTATTTTAACAATCAAAATTGCAAGGTCAAACTAACTACAGAAGTAAGTGGTGCATTTATTAATTCAGTGGGAAATGCCTCATTCACAATCTACATGGCAAAATCTGGTTTTTGTAAGAAAACTACTCTGAAAGCTGTTGCTCTACTCTTTTGAAGATGTTAATTCAGAATGTTTTAGAAATTTGGTCAAGTGAATTTGTGGAAACAATAAATTCCATGGGATAATATTCTCTGAAAGTTGCACAGACCCTTATGAAAGTTCTGCTGGTGAAAAGCAATAGAATAATATAGTAGTAATTGTAATATAGGATGCAGAGATGCCTAATATGTATCTTCTGGAGGTCTGGAGGAGATAAAAACATAAAGAATTACACTGAATCCTGGCAGAACTCTTCAAATTAATAAAAACCATGAATAGAAAGAGTTAAGATAAATAGAAAGAGTTAAAGGATAAAAGAGTTAAAGTTAAAAGAGTTAAAGAGATTCAAAGGATATCTAAATAACTGGAAATAATGGAACCTAATGAAAAAAAAGTTAGGCAACACATCTTATTTGCATTATGGCTCTAATGGAATATTTCTTGAAACATTTTCTCACACTTGAGCTTATTTAAGGCTTATATCCACCTGAAAAAGATCCCTGTAGGTTTGTTTTGCATGTCAGTAAGACTGTCTAAGGTCCAACCCCAACGTTTATGGTAGGAGAAGCAATAAGTGAATGGCTGTAGCTGTTAAGACATTATGAAATTTGATGTATATGTCAGAGGTGGTTAACTTCTGAATGGCCAGAGGCTGCTTTTACTCTCTGACAGGTGTTTGGTGACCAGAAGTAGCAGCAGTATTTCTGTCCTAGATTAGCATCCTCTGTATAACCCATTCCCCAAAACAGCCTTTAACTTGGCTGGTCTGTTGACCTGATGACCTGGGATCCAGGTATGTCTGAGGTGTCATCCCTCTAGGACCTAAAAACCTTCGATTACTAAGTGGCTTCTCCCTTTAACTGTGGTGAAAATGGGTTTCCAACCTGGTTTAGGGGTCACAGCATGAATAAGGCTGTAGAGTAAGTTGGAAGTAAAAGGTCCAGATGGTTAATATGATAACTTACATTGAGGCATCATTAGTGTGGGAAATACAACCATGAAGTGAATCCTTCTCTGAAATGCTAATGCTTAGTGGATGCAATGGACATGAAGTCAGTATTTGCACCATTTTAACCCTTTAAAATTCATTAAAATTATCCTAAATTTGATTTAAACAATAATTTGAATTTATTTCAAGGGATGCAAAGGAAGATTTCTAGTGAAATCAGTGGATTCATTTGCATGACTTAAGTTAAATGAGTTAAATATGTGCTCAGGTTCTTTACTGTTTTGTGAGCCTTGATAAGGATCTTTCTTTGCTTTTTTTAAAATTGCAAAATCAGTAATGTATTCAACATATTTTCCATGATTTATAACCTAACAGTGACAAGCTGCTGTAGTTACTGATTAAACTAATGAAGTCTAGGAGCCATATGCAATACTCCACAGTTGGACAAAGAATTAGACTGGTTTTGGAAATGGAAGAATACTCAGGCAACTAAAAAAAATCAAATATGCACCTGATTCACAGTAATACTCATATCCCTAGGGATTACTACTAATACAGTGAGGTGGAAAACCTAAAAAATTAAGGTGCTTTGAAAAGAAAGTGGTAGAAATAAAATGGGGATTAGAAAAATTCTGTATCAAGATATCTACAACTGAATCTCTACGCTGATGTTTTCTGCTGACAACAGAGACCCATGAGAAGGATTTTTTAAAATTTTTTTTTCTTCCTGAATCAGAAGATTTGTATCCTTTCATGCAGTTCTGTGCAGGCTGAAACTACAAGAGCTGGAACCTACTGCTGGAAAATTGCAGGAACAGTGATTTATTCCTGTATCAAAAACAGAACAAGGGAAAACATATAAACACTGCACTATAGGCACAAAGGGTGATTATTTTTGCCACATAAAACAGTCTTAAAATTCATGGGGAAAAGTAATTTTTGACAGTATGGTGTAGGTGGTTTCAGTCTTATAAAAAATAGCTATGGATGGTTTATTTGCTTTTCACACTGCTATTTTTGCTCTACCATTCAGGTATTTTTAATGGCTTTTCTTGAATAAGACTTACAGTAGTTATGTTTATGGATGGATGAATATATATGATTACAGCAGACTAAAACTGCAGAATCTTTACAATAGCAGAAACAAATCTGTGGGCTTACTGTATTTTTCTTGAGCAAGTTGTCTTGAAAGAAAAGATATGATCATTCTGTTTGATTGAGTTTTTTTTTTTAACCGTTGTATTTATTTTAAGTATTTTGGTGGATAAATGTGCTACATTCTGAATCATATCTGAAATTAGAGTGAGGTATGGGACTTTAGCTGTAGTGTTGTCATTAAAATGTATATAAAAGTCATTCTGTTACTTTGTCAATTTTTACAGTTTAGATGATGCAAATTCAGATTTCAAACACTCTTCCATGAGTCCTAGGCATATTTGTTTTGTTAGGTGTTTCAAATGTAATTTTCCCCATATTTTGTATTCTGTCTTCTATAGTTCAGGGATACAGAATTATTAACCAAAGATGGAAAAAAATAATTCTCATTTAAGTTCCTTTTTCATAAAAATTACTTCCCAAAGCCAGACTGGATGGTGCTTTGAGCAGTCTGATCCAGTGAAGGTTCCCTGCCCATGGCATCTAGTAGATGATCTTTAAGATCCCTTCCAACCCAAATTCTACAGTTCTGTGATTCTAAGTATAATTTCAAAAGCAGAAGCAATCATCTCAAGTTCAGTAATGTGATAATCACCAAATGATTTTGCAAGTTTATTCAGGCAAGAGGAAATGGTGAGAATCATCATGCTAGACCCTTCTGCCACAGCATTATGAAAGAAAAACTAAAATGTTGAAAAATCATGTGAATGTCTTAAATAATGTGAAATTAAAATTAAGTTCTTGACCCCTGTTTGTGACTCTATAAGTTTTATGTATTAGAATCACAGAATGGTTTGGGTTGGAAGGGACCTTAAAGATCATCCATTTCCACCCCATGTTGTGGGCAGGGAGCCTCCCACCAGGTTACTCAGAGCCCCATTTAGCCTGGTCTTGAACACCTCCAGGGATGGAGAGTCCACAGCCTCTCTGGGCAAGTGAATTGTTTGCTATGGATGCACATTTGCTCTTATTCACAGGGTGCTTATTGCCAGGTTCAAATTGAACAATGTACCAGGCATATGGAAAAAACATAAATGTTTGCCAGGCTTCCCTGTTTTTGATAATTCTGAAGAAAACTGAAACAGTCACTAATGCCAAATTTCTAAATGCAAATTCATTTTTTTGAATGGGCTCATAGCTCTCATTGCTCTTCCTAGAAATTAGGAACCAAGAGCATCAAAAATTACTACCTGCATTTTTAGACATTTAGACTTTCAAGATTCTGAGTGAAAGGAAACTTCACATTGGGCCACAAATGTTTGGGACTGGAGAGAAAATACCACATAGAAAACAAAAAAAAAGACAGAGAAATACTTTACCTTTTCATCCTTTGTGTTTATATGAGGTACCAATGATGGGATTTACAGAAGTCTGTTCAAAACAGTATGATGTTTATGCACCAGTTTGGTTTTTCTTAAAGTAGTTGAATCATCCTGTGTTCATAGGACAATGACAAAAGGTACCTTTTCTTTGGGAAAAGTTGCATAGTGTCTTGATATAAGTAACCTGGCTTGGTGCATAGAAAAAAAAATTTAAAGGTGTTAAAAAGATGGCAAGTGGTTTTTTTTGTTTGTTTGTTTGTTTTATTGGCTCAAATGCAGAGCAGGAGTGATTTAAAGGAAATGAATGCTTGAGTGGAGAAATGGAATCGATAAGGGGTGCCTTGGAAAGTGTGAAGTGCTCTGTATTTCTCCAGCTCGTGATTCCAAAGCCCTCCAGCCTTTTACTTACATAAAACATCTGCCTCCAGCTGTTTTGCTTTTCAAAAATGATAGTTTGTAGGAGAGGAATTGGCACCAGTTGCCTGTTGTGTTTCTATTTCTTTAATTTTCACTATTTCTCATGCAGCTTTTTTTTTTTTTTTTTTTTTAAATATCTTCTCCAAAATGTGTGGCAGTCAGGTTCCCTGGCATCTGATAGTACACATTTTTCACAGTGCTGCATTATTTTAGTAACTTCCTTTTTTGGAAAAAGACTTATCTCTATCTATTCACCATGACCACACAAATTTTTATAGCAAGCAAACAAGGAAAAAAAAAAAAGGACATGAAAAAGAATAACTCAGCTCAGAAAAAAAGATACTACCTTAATAAAATTAATGTACAGTTCTGTTAATTATTCAAAGAAGACACTGAAGGTTATTACTTTAAGTGAATCTATTTCACAGCTTAAAAAGAGCGTGTTTTTCTATGATGTTTTAGCTGAATATGTCTTCTGCAGAAAACTCTCTCATTTTTCTTCGTTTGGCTTTGAACCAGCCAGTGTTGTATCTACAGCCATGAGACAAAATTTAGCACACTCCCTGGAAAACTCGGAGCAAAAGCCCTCCCCATCCCTTGGAATAGGCATGCAAGGCCACACAGTTAGGTCCCAGTCCCACACCCACTTAAACTTGCACACTTGTAGTAGAAAAGATTTGCTCTATGGTCAAAACATATTAACCATAAATTGGATCCTACTCACTTCTGCATTCCTTGCTGAGCTCTTTCCATGAAGAATTCAAGGGGACTGAGGTAGCTGTAAACATGTCATACTGACTTCCCACTGAACATCTGCCAGATGGGAACATCTCCTCCTAGAAAAGTGGTGCCTTTATGCAGTCTTCAGATCTCACAGCTGGAGCTCTGGATACTTTGCAAAAGACTAAGACTGATTTAGAATGGTTTGATTTTAGGTGAGCTTAATATTTATTTTTCTCACACCAGTTTCTCAGAAATGCAACTGTATTGCAAACTGTTTAAAAAATGACACTGATAAAAGTGCTGTTAAGATTAGATCAGAATTTAAGTGATTGGTAGGACATTAACATTATACTTGAAATAAAAAAACTTAAGTGACAAATATGAAGCTGAATCTAAACCTGAGGATGTAATCACATTGTGATTATCTAAATACCCAAATATTTCTCAGCTTTCCATAGTTTGCCAAATAAGCTCCATGAAATTTTTGGGCAGAAAACACACGAGTGCAAAGCTGTTCTGGGAAAAAACAAGTTCCCACAGTCTAGCTGGCCACATAAACAAAAAATGTTTTGTTCTCTTGTGAGATCTTAAGGTGTAGACAGTGAATCCAATTCTCATGTTTCCAGAACTCTGCTCATTAATTGTTCATGAGAAATTATGAAGGCTGAAGACAGATAATCTTACAATAGCCACAACAACATTGCACTTCACCTTTTATTTTCTGCTTCAGACTAAGCCACTGTTTCAGGCTTTGTGGCATAACAAATGTGTACAGGTTAGTTTTTTCTTTTGATTGATGGAAGATAAAACCTAAGGAGATCAAGACAGCTTGTATTAATTGCCAGCCTGTTTTCTCAGTGACAGTGATTTTACGAGTTTTTTTTCTCTTTTATTTTATGAGCTAGAACTAAACAAAATTATAATGTATATTTACCTACTCAGTAGTAAAAGTGCTGAGCTGCTCAATTACTTTTGATTGAATCAAGGACTGCCTGTTTGCAGACTATTGGCCAAGGGGTGGTTGTGTCAGTTTTTTCTGTGTACACGCTGTTTGCTAACTTGATACCGGTAAAATAGGAAGTTATTCAGTTTTTTCATAAACCACTTACAGCTCTTCTAAATTTTTTCTCATAAGTGAATGTCAGCTAGTATACCCATACCTGGAGAGAACTCTCTGTAATAATCACAGATAATACACCATACTGAAATCCACTCTTTTATATTGTTCAAATTTGAACAGGATAATTGAACATGTACTCTGTAGCTTAGTCAGTTCTTCATAGAACAAAGGTAGTTACTCACTTTTTTTGACTTCAGAACTTCCCACAGAAGTAGAGTTTTTTTTCTTTGTGACAAGGAATGTTACCTATTAATTAGGCTTTCTTCTGTGGGCATCTGGGCTGGCTGCTGACAGCAATGTATCAATGAATTAATGAGAATAAAACAACCTGACACCTGCTTCGTTTTTTATTCTGTCAAATGGAGCAACTACTGAGAAAAGCGTTAAGACACCTACATTTGTTGACTATAGAAAGATTTTTTTTTGGTAATTACAGTGTACAAATAAAAATTATTTTGGAACCTCAGAAACAGCTAAATAAAAGCTCTGATGTTTGGCATATGGGTATGGCATTATGTATAATAATTTTCATTTAACAGAGAAGAAAGCATTTGGGTTTTGTTAATTGAGTAATGAGGAAGTAAAGCTTTGCTCTTTATTAACTTGCTACCTAATGACAGGGTCAGAGTGAATCATAAGGTATTTTGGAGCTGGGCATTTTGATAAACAAAGTTGCTTTCATGCATGACCATTTTGTCAAAAAACCTGCAGCTCCCAGTGCTCATAGTGATGTGGCCAACATAAATACAATGTAATTGGAAATTGTTTTGTATCTAATGAATAGAATAAGGTGTCCTAAATGCACCTTGATACATTAATTTAAATAAACCTTTAAAAGAGGGGAATATACAAGGAGCATACTTAAATGGGTAATTCTGTGATTTCCACCATAATGTGCATCTGCAGTCATCTTGGTGAAACATATAACAAATTGTTATCAATATTTTTTATTTGCAAGCAAAAGGAATATTAGCACTGCATCTTGGTTTCTACCTGAGCAGAATTGGAAGCTTTCTGTAATATTTCCAGTATTTTATCAGAAATTAATATGGTAAAAATTAAGTGGGTTAATTGAAGCCTTTTAATCTAATCTGACAGTCAGTAAAAATGTAAGTAAATGTTATTAGTATTGCACTAATAGTTCTGCCATTAACAGGAAGAAACTTACCTTGGATTTCCAAACCCTTTCTATTTCTACTGTGGGACTGGAAGAGCTTAGAGGTTTGTGATACTCACTTATCTTTTTGTCTGCTCCTTTGTATTTGCTGAGCCAGAGTTTATAAGAGACATAAAAGATTACAGACATTTAGGGAAGCCTCTTTATTTTAGGAATCCTTAAACTAAATCTAAACCATCCTTTTGGCAACTCTTAACAAGATTTTAAACTGGGAGAGCTCCTCACATATCAGAATTGGTCTCTTACATTGCTTGGCTTGCTTGGGCTTTCTAGACAAAATTGTATTTTCTAGTCTGTCCTTTATTAGCAACCTTGATGCTAACAAACCCATAAAAATCAGTAGCACTTCTGTTCTCTTGTGTTTGCATTTCACCTAGAATACTCACAACAGAATAAGAAGTAATTAAATATTCTGGTCATGCTTTGGACTAGATTGTCCTTTGCATAACCAAACACTGTGGATGGAAGCTGGATCAAACTTTGTTTCTCTTTTTTGTACAGTACCTAAGACAGCTGGGCTCTGACCTGTCACACAGTCACCTGACTTCAGAGAAAATAAAGACATCATTTTATCTCTTAGGTGGCTTAGCTACAGGGCTTTTAATGCATTAATGGGAGTTATATAATGAGGCTTCTTTTCTAGTTTTGCAAACCTTAGCATTCTCATCCAATCTGCTTGATACTTGTATTTTGAAACTCTACTATCATTAAGTGTGCACCACAGTGAAATAATGCCATATAGGTATTGTTTCTACAGCATCTCTTGTCTAGAGATACATTTTATTATTGTGAGTTACTGATATATTAAATATGCATTCTTTATTAGATTGCAGTATTTAGTAAGTATGTATTAATCTGGTTGATGTAAAACCAGCTTCAACAGCCATTGAAGAAGCCAGGCAAAACCCTTTCACTAAGTGGCAGAGATAACAGATGTTGCAAAGATTTTCACAGTGTTGCCCACGCATCTGTCTTGGTTATGATAATCTCTAAAGAAGGGAAAATGGGAGAAGTTACTTTGGGTTCCATCAAATCCTTGACCTCTTAAAAGCCTGATACTAAGGGATTCAATTAGTGACAAGTACAGTTGTAGGTTGAGTGATTCATCCCTATGTTCCCATATCTTACAATTCATACATAAGAATTACTTCAATTTCTCTCAGCTTTGACATTCTTTAGGTGAAATATTTAATTAACTTGCCTAAGAATAAAAGGCTTGATTAGTCCTTGTCAGTGAGTGATTCATTGGTCTGTGGACCTGTCCATCCACCTTGATCAGTCTTCTGAATCTTTTAGACAATTTCAACTAAATTGGCAAACTGGGGATGATCACAAAAATAAATGGTGAGTTTGGTGATTGGGCAGACAAGGAGAACTTTATTAGTGGGTTTGCTAGGTTCCTGTGAAAATCATGGAAAAGATATTCTGATAACGGGGAAAGACTTGAGCAGACCTTGCAGTTGACCATAAGGTGCAAGGCTGGAGGAAACCAGGCTTCATCAGTTCTGCAGCAACTGCTTGGTTTTCTTTTCCTTTTGAAGTCTCATTATGGGAAGTGTCAGTAACTGACAGATACAGAGAGCTTGACTCTTAGGAATGTGGATGTTACCATCTCTTTGCTGCTGCTCATGGGAGCCCAACCTGTCAAACACCGTGGTGAATGTGAAATGGATGAGCATGGCAAAATCCAGACGCATTTATTCAGATGAAGTATTAGGTTTTGGATGCTAGCTTTAACATGTAGGGACTTGGGCCCTTCTATCTCTTCTGAATAATTTTAGGCTATTCTACAAACTGTGGGTAATCACCACAGTTACACAGGAGATAGACCATGATGTAAGAGTCAAAATTATTGTACTCCTAATAATGGGCAAATGATCCTTTCAGGCCATTTTGGTTGATACAGTTGTGCTTGGTCAATGTCTTTTTAACAATTCAGCATTATGTTTTTTCTCTTGTTCCTCTCTGTGCAGAGGTGCAAAAGATGGAAGGTGACTCACTCAGTATGGAACTGTTATTCCAACAGGAATCACTTTCTGCTTGTGTGTCTTCTGTGAACTGTTGAATCACTGCCCGACTTCTGTGTCCCTAAAGAACATGCCTGAACAGCAGTGATTCAAACAAGTGTTAGACCACAGCTGTTGTTGAGACCAGTTTACAAGAGTCAAGAAGGTTTTGTCTGGAAAATCAGCTTTCTGCTCACTTAAACCCAGGTGGCTTTTGCTTTACAAGGGTAGTGTTTCAGAGGGATAAAACACTGTGAGAAAACTAAATGGATGCAAAGTCAGTCTTGTCTCATGCTCCTGTTTCACCTCCCTTAGACAGCTCCCTATAGCTTCTCCTAGACCTTCTGAGCTTTTGATAATGTCTCCAGAATCAAGAACTGAGACCAAAAATTAACTTGTTCTTTAGAGAAGATGTACTTCAGAAATTAATTTGATACATGGCACCTTCAAGAGTCCCAGAGGCAGCTATTGGTGACCTGGGTCATATGGTGCTGCCTGCCTGAATTTCTGTCACTGCCTGGGCTCCTGTTAGCAGCGTGTTTGGAAGAGAATCTCCATAACTGGCATCTGGAGACTCCTAGATAAGGGCCAATATCTTCTTTTGGTTCAGACACTGTGCTGGAAGATGAAGGGGGAAGGCTGAACAGAGGTTGTTTTGAGATTGGGGGCCTGTGCTTGGAACTCTGAAAGAGGATTTTATTGGGATCTGCAGACAAAACGTGATTTTAAAAAATATTATTTTAATTTTTATTCTGCATTTCTTTTGAAATGTAGAGTCATCCTGAATTTGAAACTGTCTTCTAGTTCAAGCTATTACAGTAATAACAGGGCAAGTTACCATAGGTCTCCTAGCACTAAAGGTGTACAGCTAATACATAGTCATTTAGCTTGCTGAAAGTAATTTTTACACAGATTTGGTATAACCAGGTCACTTTAGGTCACTGTCGTAGTCATCATGGGCCTGTAAATGGTACAGTTAAACCAGTGGATACTATTTTTTCTATTAATCTTCCCAGAAAAGCCTTTGTAATCCTAATTTTCTAGGCCATTAGGGTAAAGGCAGATTACAGCTAAAGCTGGTTTATTAACTTTACTCACCTTGGGTTTAACCAGCCCAGATCTCTTCTGTTGGGTGCCTATACCTGGAGTCATTACTTTCCACAATGGTCTTTCAAACTTGTTTTCTTAAATTTAGGCCTGAGTATCTTACTGTGAAGTTAGATTCAGCTTCTGCTGGACTGAGCAGCAGGTTGAACCAGGACTTCTCCAGTGGTCCCTGCCAGCCTCAAGTTATTCTGGGTTTCTAACCTGTGCCCTCTTCACAGCATGTGAGGCAAACTGTTTCCTAAGTCCCAATTTATTCACAATTGCACAGCATGCTGCAGTGAAGCAGGAAGAGCACTCCAACTGCGGTGGCTGAATCTTCTTCCACCACTTCAGTTGAGTGATGGCACCTTGCACAGGTCCAGTCATCATCCCTCCTGGCTGTGACCACGCCAGGAGAGCATTTCTTGGGGCTGCCATGGATCAATCCCAAATGACAAGGCACACGTCCCCACAGTGGGCTCTGGGCAATGCAGGTGACGAGCCTGGTGCCTCCTAGGAGCTATGGGGCAGAAGAGTGGACAGGATCCTTTTCCCCATGGAAGTGCTTGTCTTAATGACAGGAATAGTATTTTTTCACCGGCTTCATTTGCTCCTCAGCTCCACAGAGCCCTTCTGACCACTGCAGCCTCCTGGGACGGACGGCCAAGCTAAGGCCATCCCTCGTGTCCAAAGAGGCAGCGGTGGATGCTCGCCCCCAGCGCCCCTCGGGCTGCAGCGCACCCGCCCTGAGAGGCTCCGTGGGTCTCGCTCGGGCGCTCTCGGAAAGCCTCTCCTCGGAGCTGTGCGTGAAAGTTCCCAAGCGGCGGGGCTCCGCCGGCACCGAGAGGCTCCCGCGGGGCGCGAGTGCCCGTGCCCGTGTCCGTGGCTGCCGGAGCCCGCCCGGCGTTTCGGCGCGGACCAGCAGATGGCGGCGCCGCCCCGGCTGGGCGCGCAGCCCCGCGCACGGCGCTGCTGCTGAGCCCCGCTCCGGTTACAGCCCTCCCCCGCCCCCGCCCTCCGCCGCGGTGTCTCCCTCC